>JAGTXR010000199.1:0-600000 GCA_022606575.1 Glossosoma conforme | reverse complement strand
TAACATACCAATAAAATTTGATTGTTTTTTTCAATGAAGAAACTATATTTCTTATATTTACAAGTTTATTTGATGTAAACAGTTTTTAAATATAGTTACTGGATTTGAATATAAATAATTCAATGTTTAAAATCAAATGAACGAACAATTTGATTTCATTATTTGAGAAATTAAGAACGTAGATTTTTTTAAAAAGTATGAAATATGAATGAAAGGTGAAAAGCAATAATAAAGTAGTGTACAATCAATGTTGGAAGTTATTTGAAAGTCGATGAGAAGGCGCGCCGCCGGGACGTGAGTTGAAGATTAAGGCATCAGATCAATATTAAGCGTATCCCTGACCAAGGCTTTAGAAAAAAGATATTACTGGAATATAAAAATGAAAGAAAATTAAAATACAAACGTGCTATAACTTTTTTAGAACATAAAACGTATCAGATTTCAAAATATTTGAGGAAACATACTGAGTTGTTTTATTCAGATTATGTTTTTACGAGCGTTATTGATTGATTCAAATATGAATCAATAACACTCGTAAAAAGATAATCTGAATAAACCAACTCACAACTTAATAAATCTTCAATCCTGAAGAAGACCCCTGCAATGGCGGTCGTAATATTGGTTGAAAGAAGTGCGCCACACACGGCTAAGCCCAAAAGCCACAATATCAAATCTGGCCGTGAAAACCTAAGATGTTATACTTTATGTTTCTGCAAATGACGTATGATAATATAAAATATATACATATTTTATTTATGAGTGATATTTTTTTCTATTTCAAAACATAAATAAACATCAAAAGCAAATATAATAATCTAATTTATATATACTACTCACAACATAATTTTGATTGATTTCATCGACTTAACTGTTGATTTTATTAATACATTAAAATATTAATATATTATTAAGTTAATAAAATTGAACAGTTAAATATTTTACATATTGACAAACATCCTTTTCTTTAATACGCTTTTTAATTTTATGGTTCCTTTCAAAAATAATTATTTTCTTTTCAAAGAATTCAAAAGGAAATCTCCCAGAGTTGAACTTTCGATTTCCCAAAATTACTTCATCCCCCGAAAAGTGGTTAAAAAGTTAACCCAATAAGTAGCAGTTAACTCGACTACCCCGCGACTCTCTTTTTGTTTAATAATTACTCCGGCTCCCTCCGGCACACTCGCCCCGTTATCCTTAAAACAATGAATTGTCATCTTCGTAAATTAAATTAAAAAACCCCCTCATCTCTCGCAACTCCTCCTTCCTCGGTCTCATTATCTTTAGCTTATAATTAAGATGATTTATTCCTTACTTTAGGGACATTGCAACACGGCATCGAATGAATTTATTAAAGGCTTAACTTAACCGCTTAAAAATTTCCTTCATCCAAACAAAAATAATTCTTAATAATTATAAATTAGTTTCTTTTACGGTTTTAAACTTTTAATAAAAAGCTTTGTGTTTTACGAACCTTTAAAAACACATATTTTTCAATACTAAAGATTGCTTTGTAGCAACAAAACCTGGCGCATACTTCTTCTTTATACCCTCTGTAGCCTACTTCAATTAAGCATATGAAGTTATCTCCTCAAACACTTGTTACAAATACTCTCCTGTAAGTCACCCTTTATACCCTGTCCCCTTAATCATCCATTTTATTATATTGTGAAGGTAACTTTCATTTCGCATTAAATATGCCCGATCTTTTAGTATTGTTTATTTTAATAATTTTTTTAGTGACCTCCGCACTTTGTTTTTACAGAGAACGTAATTTTATTTTGCTACATATTTTGTACGCTTTTTTCATTTTAAATTAAGGTGCCATCTTTCAAACGATGCCTAATACATATGTATTGGAAAGTTGCTAGACCACGATGTTCGGCAATGGTGAGGTTAACGACGTAAAATATTCTGATGGACTTAGATACTTAAAGACAAAATGACAAAGTTAAAAAAAATTGGCCTTTCTTTGCATCGATATATTCTTGAGAGGTCGTCCATTCGATTATTGGCAGTAGAGTTTTAGTAGAGACATTCGGTTTTTACTTAAATGTTTAAATAGTCTTTTCTTTGGGACTAAATACCAGTGTGTCAAGTCGCATGTGAGGTGGGGCGTTATCCTGGATTAGGTGGAAAGTCCCGGAAAAACCTTTTTCATTGTTTTTATGTGCGTAGAAAAAATACTTAAAGAAATGGCCGACCGTTATTTCGGCGAAAGCTACAGTACACGAGCGCCGAATAACGATATACGTTATACAATACAACTGAATTGTTAGATATATTATAGGTATATAGAAGCTGTTACGTATATAAAGACACATCTCTAAAGAAGAAGCATTATATGTTCAAATTTTAGAATATTTATTTGAATAGTACCACAACTAATTTCAATTTTATTTGTATTAAATAGAACATCGTCTATGAATGAAATATAAACATTCATAAAAAACAAAACAAAACAAATTATTATAGATTGATTGAATTAATGAACGATTAATATAATTAAAGCTTATAACATATTAATAAATTAATTTACTTTTACTTCACAATTTTGAATACGTTTTTCTCTCTACGTTAATATTTTGTCTCTGTAAACATACCTTACTTAGACAATTACAACTTGCAGAGGTTTAATTTTTTTAAAACTTATTTATTTATTCTGTTAGCAATGGGTCACACAATTTATTTCAGAAATAAAACAAAATTTGTGATTCAATCTATAAAATATCCAATTTAAGATATTTTTTTTCGATAGTGTATCTAGAAACCTATATAAAGATATAATATATTAAAAAACGATAATTAAATAAAATAATACAGATAAATAAAACACTATTGGGTAAATTTCAAATGTACGTATTTTTAAAAGAAATAATTTTCAAGTGTGCTATTGTATTGATAAGTAAGCATATAGTATTTGTTAAAAGATAAATATGTTTTTGGATATTCATAATTTATACCAAAACATATCAATATTGTCATTGCGTTTTATCGAATATTCGGTTTCATCCATGAATGATCGATGAAAATATTTTATCGTTCAACGAAGCTTTTTCAAACGATGCCAAGTAAACGTTGTTGAAATATATAATAACGTTGAGTATGGTAGAAGGCATTCAAGCGATAACAAAAACACTGCAATATAAAATAATAAATTCGAACATACCGATTCGCAGAGCCGGTGAGGATCTTAACGAACGGAATAACGGACGGCCGCCTGCAGTGGATTTTAAAACGGATTTGTTTTCATAACGGGCGGGCTCACGCGCCATGGGTGTGCGGTCACGTGGCCCGCACGTGATGGGAATCAAAGCCTACAGTCGATGGGTTTTCCCCTTGCGTAAAGCCTTCGATGGGAGACACTACACAACCTGTTGAAAAAAACTCTTTCGTCCATTTTAAAACCCTTTTATGCCATTATTTTTTAAACGGATTACCTAAAATAATACAACCTGAAAGAACTTAGCAATTAATAGTGCACAAGAAATTAAATTAATATCAGAAATGAGACTTTAAATAAAAAACAATGTATCCATCTTTTTTCACGTCACTATGTTAATATGATCCGTAAAATATTCAATGAACAAAAACAACCATCATCATTAGAACATTGTAGGTGCGGTTTTTTTTTTCATCGGAGTTATAGTCATCGCTTGTTATTTAACGCGTGTCGTTAACTAGATGGATTTTATTAAAAATAACGATTAAAAACACGCAAATACGCATAGGATACTACAGTAGCTGTCGCATCAAGTTACTAACCTCTCGTCTTGGTGGTTGTTGGAAGCCATGTACTTTCCCAGATGTACTTTAGAGTGTATAAATATCTTGGGACGAGGTATGCTTAATGAAAGCTGGCATAACTGTGTGGCATCAATTTGTGAAGACCATATACATATAGAACAAATACGCGGACAATGAATTAAATTGATATCTTAAAATTATATTTAAATACATTTTTTTCTATTGAAATGGCGGCTTAGTATACATAAAATCAGCCCTTTCATTAAGGTGAAACCGGTAGAAGAAGATTATTAACTAAAAAAGATAAAGCATTGACTAATTCTTCTCTTTGAGTATGAATAAAAAAATGAATATCTCTGCCCTTGTGAAAGTTAAGGGAAAAAAATACAAAACGTAATAAAATGTGGTTTAAAATTATCCGTGTCGCTTAGGATAATAAAGTTTAAAATTAAAATAAAACGCGAGCGGCCGTTCAGAGTAACGGCCCAGGCAATAACGTAAAGGAGAACTAATATTGCAAGTAAGAAAATTGAAACAACAACGTAAATTATTTTTCACTTAGGAAAATTATATTCCCCGCGGAATACGACTCTTTCCGCGTTTCTGTTTTTTCGCACAGGGGTACGGAAACGATTCAGTATTGTATAAGATTGATATAATACTACGTTGCTGAGTATTATGAAAAGAAAAACGTGTTTAATACAACGAATATAATTTCATCATAATTTTTTATTTATGATAAATCAATTGAGTATTTGACGTCGTAATTTTATATCTTAATGTTAAATATTCACAAAATATGTCTTACTTTTATGTGTATTTAACTACATGAAAGGTGTTTATTATTTTCACAACGTAATTTTATTTTTAAAATTTTAATAATGAAAACGTTTATTCGAGATATTTATTCAAAATACTAAAAGTGTAAAAAACTTCACGAATGTTTATAAGGGCTGTAAAACTTAATTCTACCATGGATAATCTATCGAAAATATCAAATTTCAATCAATTATTTGTAATTATATTGTCAGTTCTTTACTTGATGAGAAGATTAACTCCCAA
The DNA here is from genome assembly GCA_022606575.1 of Glossosoma conforme. NCBI lineage: Eukaryota > Metazoa > Arthropoda > Insecta > Trichoptera > Glossosomatidae > Glossosoma > Glossosoma conforme. The sequence goes on along the minus strand of JAGTXR010000199.1, from coordinate 595,194 downwards.
AAAACGTTATTAGCTCGCATTATTAAACATATTTTCATAATTAACTAATACAAGTGAGATATTCTGGTATAATTATTCGATCTTCTTAAAAATCTAATTAACAAATCACCTAAAATATGCCTCAGATACTTCTGCCTTGGGGGTCGTCAAAAACCATACATTATATTTTATGTTATAAGGTAGATAAGAGGCATTGGACAGTGGCAACTCAAATAAAAATATTATAATGCCATTTTCTAGCGTTCGTAATATTATATTATCATTTTTTCTACAAGGAATGAAATTTCAGCAGCCAAGAATTATAAAGGACGAACAGAAACACATTAACTTCTCACCATCTCGATAAATTTAATAAATATAGGACTCACACTTTTATTTGTCGCGTTTGGATGACCATTGTGATATTATCAGTGTTCACATAAATTCTCCTCGTATTTCATAGTCCAGCAATATCCCGGGAGGTATTTTTTTGTACTCCCGGTTTTTAATAACGCTCCCCGGTCCGGTCTGGTGGGCGGCCACTCCCCTTCCCTGTTATGAGACGGGAAAATCTCTGAAATAATTCCCGTAAGATTTTACCGGGAAAAGTGTACTCACATATTGTATTTTGTTCCCGAGCATGTTAGAGATGGTGCATTTAGCTCAGTTAAAATCTTGCAGATTAGAAAGTTGCACCAAAAATAAAAAAGAGCATGTTCACCTAAATAGTAAATAATGAGTAAGGTGATTTTGTTTACTTTAAACTACGTTTTTTTTTATAATATTGAAAACACGCAAAATTTTTACTTTAGTTAGAATACGAGTATATAGAGATCTAAAGTCCAAGTTAAATAAATTCAAATAAGTTATAATGCAGTTTTCATGAATTTTGTATTGTTCAAGACATCTTTGCAACCGCAACTGACGAGTATAATACTTACTATACTCAAGGAATATTCAGCTTAACCCTTGACTATTAAACAAAATAAATAGTATTAACTGAAATCTGAGCTTATAAAAAAATTAAAATATTTAAGATCATTGAAAGTAGGTATAAGCTATTACTCGTAATTATTCAGGGCGAACATATGAAATAAAGAACAACAATATGGATTATTTAGGTTTATACGTTTTTTTGACTAAATATAAATATTTTGATGACTCTTGAAGAAATTAAGCCACGGAACTTAAGAAACTGGATAGCAGAAAATAATTTCAGTGACTGTTCAAATTTGAATAGTTTATAAACTAGTATAATACATACTTGTATTTAAGAGTACGTGAATATCGTAGGAAAAATTATGTCAAAATACTACTGTATTTGACATGAACGGTCACTTAAATTATGTAATGTTATGTTATATACAAAATTCATGATTTTTTATCCTAAAATATTTTGTAAAGCTACTTTCAATAAAACAATATTAAGCTATTCGTATTTCATGTATACGAAAATAATTTTGCAATGTTTAGGACTAGAATCTGGCGTACGTTTCTGGGAAATTAACAACATTTAATCAAATAAAAAGTAGTATTTATATTTTTTAGCAACATAGCAAAAAGCAATTATCTAAAATAGCACTGTCTTGAAAGTAGGTTAGAAAAACTATAAGTATATGCTAAACATTTTTATAAAACCTTATATATGCCAGCGAGTATAGCTCAATGGTGAAAGAGTTTGCTTTGCAAGTCAAAAGTCATGGGTTCGATCCCCAACGGAGATTAAAAAAAAAAACATTTCTGAGCTCTAAAATACCCCGGTTGGTGTGAATTTGATCTCTCACCCGTAAAATGCTAATCATAGCCCATTAATTAAAAATGGTGGTAGACAAAAGTCGTCCCGTGAAGACCACCCATTCATAGTAAATTCCTGTAATAATAAGGATGATGCGTGAATCTCGGGCTGTAGTTTATGACGTTGACGGATCAACACTTCACTTGCAGCGTTTAGCCATATACACCATGGTAAGCGTCATAGAATTCCACAGATTAGACTTTAGAATTGCTATCACCATCTGTCGGTATTTTCCTGTATTTGTTTACATAAAATATTTTTACAAATCTTAGTTTCTAGTATAATCTGACTCCACGTAGCTCGTCTTACTGGCCGTTTTAGATTAAATCAGGCAAATTTGTTTATCATCATAGAGTCAGTTAGTATTATGAAATGTTGAGATGGCCCGGGAAAAATATTTTTTAATCTGGGAAAACGCGGGCGCTGCGAGTTGCAAATTATTTTATTAAATTGAGCGTGAGGGAATTTTCTCCGAGGAAATCGTTTTTTTACGAGTCTTATCGTAACTCGTTTACATCTATGTCTATGTATAGAAGTCACATTTAACCACACTTTAAATAAGAAAAAATATCACTCGAAATTTAATGAAAATCTTTACATAAGTGAAGCTTAAGATAACGAGTAGAATCATGTTATATAACATTCGAAATAATATATTTTGTGTCCATCTATTTAACCAACTGATATATATTTGATTGAATATTTTTTACTTTTAACTATGTATACGAACTCTTGAATAAAAAAGTTAATGAATAGAATTTGAATAAAAAAATTAAATAAGTATTTACAGGAGTTTCATTAATTTACTTCTAAATTGCATATACTTTATAATGTACAAAAAAAATTATTTGTATTTTTTTTTTGACATCAAGATTAAAGACAAAAAGAAGAAAGAAAAATAAATAATTGAAAATTAATGTGTCACCATCACTTTCATAACATTCATCGCTGTGGACTAAGAATATATTTCAATAATTAAATATTTTATAAGCGACTGTATATTTATATGCAACATCTGACCAATGACACAAACGAATTGACAATAAGCACCATTTTATGAAATATTTCTCATAAATAAATCGGAAAAAAAATAGTTAAATCCCGGCGTCTACGGTTTATTTTTTCTTTGACGATGAGAGATATGTCATACCAACTAAAATTAACTATAAATTTATAACTATATAAATTGTTAAATTCAATAAGATATTTATTAAAATACGTTGATTGTTTTCTTAGTGTTTTTCCTGCATTTATTTTATTATATTGGAGGCGATAATAAAGAGTTTTTAATGTTACCATAAACTGAAAAGTGATAAATATATGCGATGTTATACTTTGTTCATAAAAATAGTATACAGAGTAAGTCTTATTTTAAAATGAAATATCGGAAAACTTGGGAACATTCCTCGAGTTGGGACACAACAAACAACAAAAGGTGGCTGCATGGGGAAGAAAAACAACAAGGAGCTTGGAGACTGTAACGTCTCATCCAACATCTCGAGATGCTGCGAGCAGAAATAATAACACCAGCATGCCTAGGAGGACACAGAACCTGCTATTATACCTGTTGTACCACCTGACTTACTTCTCGTTGTATATTATGTTTTTAATTAACAAATCTTAAAACAGTTGCTTTTAAGTGAACAAACATAAATAAGATCACCAAAAAGTGGTGAATCGTTTAAATTCACTATCGATATATTCTATGCGAAAGTTCAAATTTGAAATATCACTATATCTCGGTTAAATGAATAAATTATTATAATTTAATTTTAAAATATATTACAAAAAGGATATAGTTGTCTCTAAAATAAGTATTATTAAAATCTATATAAAATTCTTATTATAACGGTTAGTATCGCTAAATTAAATATGTACGTTTAGTTAATTAGTGTGCGCAAAAGGTTAATGTATTTATGTATGAAAAAATCAAAAAAATAAACCACAAATTTGTTACAAGAAATAAGTGAAGCTATTTCTGCGAATGTATTACTTCCAATTTTCATAAATTAACATGTAGTTGAACGTCAAGATTCAAGAATTTTATGAAAGTATTTCAGCATCGAGATATTTAATGCTTCAAAAAGCAGTTTCAGTTTTTGTTTATCTAATATGAGTACTTGTAGATAGAACACGTTAAGCACTGTTATTAGCAAGGTACCGAATTCCTCACTGAGTACAAAACCTCGATCTTAATTTTTGTGATGTATGCATCAAAAAGTTACGCCAATGTGTTGATATTGCCTCACAGTGTATATGTGAAGTGTCTTCGCCCAGTGGCGCAGCGGGGTTGGACATACTACAAATGAAATGCAAATCCCGGCTCAGTAGGTGGACTGTGGCTAACATCCGCTAGAGAAATGGCGTAAAAGAGGAGGGAAGAATGGCGTAAATAGGAGTTCGAACTGACCAGAAATGCGTTAAAAAGATACGCCTCTAAAGAAAGATGCATTTCATATTCACATACAAAAATATATAGTATTTATTTATAGAATATATACAAGTATGTTGGAGCATATAGTATTCTTAAGCTGCTGCTTTAGTCTTCGCCTTGTCCTATGTCAGCTTAGTCTTAAGCGTATTTTATGTATTAGATTGTTTCCGATGATGAGATAAAAAGGGGTCAAAGAAAAGGCAACTGAAGTTAATGGATTTCTGTGGCTTCCAAGCACAACATTTTTTAAAAGAAATCGTCGTATTATTATAAGTTTTGAATCATTATTCCTTTATATTTTTAGGTATCCGTATAAATAAAAAGTATTCAGTACTTGTAAATTGTTTTTAAATGAAAAAGTTTTGAAATGTTGCATCTACAAAAATTAACGTTTCTCTTAAATAAAGCATTTCACAACGTAAATAAAGTGAATTACATTTTGAAAAACCTACTATACGATGTCAGAACTCAAATAAAATATCACGTTACCAGAGAAGTTTACATAGAAACATTCGCGACACCGATAGAAATGTTAGCCTCATCGTAGACGGATAAATTCCGATTGTTTCTATCGGCAGAAATACACCGGGGCGCCACAAGGAGGAAGGAGGTGGGAGACAGCCCAGTGTTTATGTAAATGCCTTCTCCCGCGTGAATGCGTACTGAGTATTCCTTATACGGGGGCTCTGAAAGAACTTTCTTCCCTTCTGCGCTCCCGGTACATCTCACAGTGTTTGTGTAGTTATTTACCCAGAGTTGAAGGCTTTTTATTTTTCAGTCTTATTTTAAACTGCGAGAAGTTTCAGGGCGCGGTTTTTTTGTTCGGGATTTTCACGCCGTTTGGAATACGAAGGAAATAGCGTCACTTAAGGATGAAATACGGCCTGCGAACGACAAATATCTACAGTGTTTAGTCTCTCTGGGGATTATAACTCTTTTTTAATGTCGAAGTACATATTGTTACTTTAAATATATTCATAAATTAAACTTAAAGAGTATACGAAACCCTTTTAAAGATTATTTGATAGTAAAGTTTATTTTGAGTAATGTTGTAAAATTGTTTTTCAAAATGAAAATGATATGAAATGATATATTTATATATTATAACATATAAATTATTCATTTTCTTTTCATTTGCGTCATGTTCTGGATGTTATATAAGATATAGAATAAAAAATTTAACATTATAATAGAATTTTAATATGGATAATTTAAATTACTTATTAGAATATTATTTTATTATTTCAATATTCTAATTATTTCATAGACATATAAATTATTCATTTTACCTGGGCTTTTCATTTGCGTCATGTTCTGTAATATAAGATATAGAATAAAAATGTTAACATTATATAGTTTAAGCATACAATTTTAAATTTAGAAGAAATAATTTATTATTATGAAAATATTTTTAAAAAATGTACGTATTGAAATAATATCCAAATTTTTTCATTCATTCATTTTCATGCGTACTATATACATCCAATTACTTTGATCGGTCATAAATTTATTTTTTTCTGGAAATATCCGTAATTATATGTCAAAAACTGAAAATTTTCATTAATTTGGATTAAAATCTCTTATACAATAAAATGTATGAAAACAGTCAGTGAAGGAGTGAGAAAAGAGGAGTGATGTAGATAGATGTTTAAAAATATTTAAATTCATAAATAAATCATTAGTTTCACTATTCTTGCCTACTATTTTGATGACTTAAAACTTATCAATATGTTAAGCTCATTTTGAATAAAATACTAAGAAAATGTATTATTTTGATGGATTAAAATAATTAAACAAAAAACGTTAAAATTATATTTTATAAAAAATTGAACTTTAAAATATAATTTATATTTATATAGTGTACTAATGTATGAAATAAGATTTGTTTTTTTTGGAATTTAAGATTTTAATAACCCTTTTACAACTGCAAATAATTTATCAGTTTATTACCATATCAAAAGTTTTTTCCCGGGAAACATGGAATTTTGCAGCGCGACAACAAGCAAACAAAAAACCCACCCATAAAAAAAACCTCCGGTGTTATCGATCGCGTTAGACGTTTCCCCACTACGCCGGTAGCAACTGTACTTATTTTATCGACGTGAATTTCCGCGTTAAAAAAACGTAAATATATTACGTGGCAAATTTGAATTCGTCACAGTGTAAACACTGGGCGGAGTATTTGCCGGGAGGGGCCGCGTGGGGGCGCCAAGTGCTGGGCGCGAAATAAGTCGTTCCAATTTCATTCGCTTGGATTTGTGGGCGAAGCGAGTGTGGGTTATTCACACATATTCGTGAGGTGGTTTCATGTCTCCCTGGCAACTTTAAACTAAAAAAACATACTATCAAAGTAATATACTTGTATCGCGCTGATATCTAAAGTCGACAATTTTTTGATTGGAAATTAAGGAAAAGTGAGTAGATTCTTTTTATATTTATTTAAATTTAAATTTTGACCTGAAATTTGTAGGAAATATTTAAGATTTATAAATTGTTAGAATTAAAGAGATCAAATAAAAGATAATGAATAAATCATTACATTAAATAAATTTGTGAAAAAATATATTCATAATATGAACGTAATTCAATAAAATTTAATTTATAGTTACCTACTTTATTGCATTAAAAATATACATAATAGTAATTGTACGAATATTTAATTATTGGATCTGTTGAGGTCTAATATATGTAAAATCACTTGATAGTATACATGTTTAATGTCTGGAATAAGATTATAAAAGACTAAATATATTTTCTAACAAATTTAAAGATTAAATTGACCGCTTATAAATATATAATATATACATAACCTTAATTATTTACCGAGAAAACAAATTTAGGACGAGGCCTACCTGTAAAGTTTTCACGGGAAAATGCTAGTAAATTTAAATTGTATAGTAACTAGAAAGCGCTGAATGCTAACGAAACCACCAAAAATTTAGGCGATTATTCCACCAAGTTACCGTCTTGCCGCTTTCAAAAACGCCTCTGAATGGTCCCCAAGTAATGAGCAACCTTAAGCGTCGTAGCAAATGAATTCAAATGCACGCTGAGGATATTAGTTTGAAAGTTGGAGCTCGCTCTGGCGCCAATAGTACCGTTGAGGCCGCGCTCTACACGTAGCTGGCCTACGTTGAGCTACGCTAGGTACTAGTTGCTACGCTAGGCAACAATTTGCTACGCCATAGCGAATATGAATATTAATATGGACTTATGATTTTTCTTCGCTGGAAGGTGTTTATTTTATTTAGCGGCTCAGTTTCTGTAATGTTAATATTTCAAGTTACCGTGGTAACAGTGTGGCAGTATAATTTTATGAATCCTAAGCTATAGTTTAAAATAAGCTTGATAAAGAAAAGTTTTAAGATCTATCAAATAATTAACAATTTATTTTTATAAAAGGCTTATAAAATATTTCTGTATGTGCCACTGGATTGAGATAAAAGCACATTTGTGGGTTCTACGACAGTAAATAATTTTCATTTGGCTTTACACTACACATTGATTTACGCTACACTATTATTAATCGGCCGTAGTGATTGCAGTCGTATGGATTTTTAAGAAATAATATTTCCAATAATCTATTCAGCCATTGATAATAAATTTAAAAAATAAATATTTATAGCTTATTAAATGATTCATTATTTAATTTAACTTTCGCCCACGTGAATCTAAGCATCTTTATTTCGTGACTTCGCATCACGGTAAATTTATTATATCTTAACTATATCAGATCCAAAGATCATTATTTTATCTACTCCAAAGCAAAATCACTATCAATCACTAAAATAGCACTAAAGTTTAAATTTCCAGGTCCTTCGCAACTGATAAAAAGCATAAAGACGAAGATGATGCCACTGAATTATAATTTTATTTCGTTTTATTATTTAATGATTTAAATTTTGGAGTACCTTTACCATATAAAATTGAGTGAATTTTCACTTCACAAAGAAACAGCAGTCACCTGTTGTCCATACAATACGCATGCACCTACTCAAAACCTGTGAGCCTGAAATAAAATATATCCTAGATGCGAAATAGGAAGATCAACCGACACGTCATGAAATTTAGAAAAATTTCCTTTCACAAGAATATGAAATGCGCACTCCTGTGAAATATCCTTCAGGAGTATGATAACTTTAAGCGCGATACGCTGCTATCGCTCCAAGTCAAAATTTAATCTAGATGAGATGTAAGGATTTTTTTCTAATACTGCTTCAGCCAATTTCCGAGGCACATAAACGTACCGGGGCTCGGCGATGCCTTCCCATTGAATTCGTCTCAATACCCACAATATTTGAAGTGAGAGAGGGAGCTTGGGGCTGGTATGAATTCCTGGTAAAGCGCCGGTAAGGCTTAGGTAAGGTATCCACTTGCAGCCTGCCACGAGATTTGTACTGAGGCAGAGGAGACCAACTGACCATAAGGTGGTTGTGATGAAGAAGTCTTTCTTCAACTAGAAAATATCTTGCGTACGTTGTTACGCGTCAAAAAATAAAAAGTTCGTATATAGATTAATATTTAAAAATATATATATGGTTACACAACGTTGCTGATAGAAATGATGTATTATCATTATCATAGTTCTGTGTATATGTAAATCTATATTGACGAAAAAAGGTCTTTCCTTTCTGATGTACTAATGTCAAGAAATAAATGAATAAACCTAATCTGATTGGGTGTAGCAACTTTTAAGAACATAAGTATATTGTTTCTTCAACATATTGTATATATTTTGTTCATAATTGTTCTTATAGACTTAACGAATAGATAATTTTTGGCTGTGAAAATATATTTACTTCGGTTTCAAAATTTAAAACAATATTTAATTAATCAGTAAATTAAAAAAAATACATCAATATACGAATAAAAATATATTCAATGTGTCAAATGACATAATATTACTTTTGTTAAGGTAATCTTACAAAAACTATTTTTTAAAACTAACACTGTTACAATTTACACATTAAAATAAATGTAATCCAGATAATAGTAAGAATTTTTTTACCAAGGTAACATATATTTTTTAAAATATAAATATTTTGATATCTGATAAATTCACCGACTGATAATATGAATCAATAAAATTTTATGTACAATACATAAAACAGAAGCTTACTAAGCATAAATAATAAATATTTCACATTTTGAGATAAAAATAAAAAATGAAATATTTTCAGTACAATATATTGAAAAAATAATACTGTTACGTTGCTTATGACTGTAAAGTAGTTTATAGCACCTGGTCTACGGCGTAGCTCTGTCGCTAAAGCTCCTCTTCTCTCCGCTTACGGAGCTTTTCGCCGGAAGATCTGCCGCGTAACCTGTAAGTTTGTATTATTCATTTTGCGACGCCGGCGTCTTACAAATCGGATAAACGAACGGGATTTTTATTTTATTCTTTAAAATTAAGCCCTCTTCTTGATAATGAAGAGCTATGGCCATCTTTCAAATATCAATGCTCACGAAATCCAGATAAATCGATTTGGGCATTTAGTGTTTTACAAACCACGTAGGATTTAAAAGCAAAATACTTCTTTATTTAAAAATATTTCCTTGTTTATATACGCATTTTAAGACACAGTAACGACCATACGTTATACGAGTAGCGTACATAGAATGATTTTTTTACCGCATTACATCGCCATAATTGAAAAAAAATCATTAAAAAATAAAAAAAACACTAAAAAACAATGTACTGTTTATACAAAAAGTAATATACTCTTTTATAAAAGTAAAAATATTTAGAACAATAATACAAAATATCAATAAAAAAAGGAAATCCATTCAATAAAATGACAAAATTTCACAATGACGTAATAAATTGTTGAATAAATAATTACCTTATCGATATAGAATTGTATAATATCTAATAACCAGTATAAGTGCGTGACAATAATGTATGTAATTAATAGGTAAAGTGGCATATATAAAATGAATTTTAATATTTGTACGCTGATTATCATTTGTTATTATGAAAAGACTGAAAAGAGTTATTTCAATTGGAAGTGCCTTATATGGAACACAAAGTGACAACAAAATAAAGAATGAAATAACGATGGTCTGAAAGTGCTAGTAATGTACAAAGCTTGATAAGCTTAAAGAAAACTCGATTCCAAGCCGCTTTAATTCAATAAAAAATTACATTGAAACTAATTAAATTCTCTAAAATAAAACGTATGAGATGTTTTACCCAAAATAATAATGGTGAGGTAACAAAAAACAAACCGTCATATTCTTGTACTTGAAGTATTGGGCGTCACGGTACTGTAGCAGATCGGAAGTCATGTTTTATGGGCTATTTCAGCGAGCAATCGAGCGAAAAAGATGACCCAATCATACGCTGAATAAATTTGGATCGGATTTCAAGATGAATTTGTTTTGAACATATTATTTTATGCGGCATAATGGTTTTCTTTGTATGCATGATCTGGAGGTTTCATTTTTTATTCTGAAATATACGACATGGATTTGAAGAAACTTACACCGTTGAATGGTACATAAAATATTTAATATTTTATGCACGTTAATTATTTATAACATTTAAAAATTGGTTAGTGAATCTTATTACGAATAATTATATTTAATAATATTATTTAAAAAAAATCAATATATTTGTGTGATAATCTCGGATACCTTTCATATTTAAACTTCTGCCTATCTGTGATAAGCAGCACTCTTTATCTGTCCTTTTTATACCACAAGCACTAAATATATTACTAGTTTGGCATAGTAGTAACCGTTTACAAATAAATTGTTGATAAAATCCATATTACTTGTGAAACAGCAATCTTCATTATTGGGATGAAAGTTCCTTCAATTTGATCCATATAAAACATGATAGCTATATTATAGAAAATAAATATTCTACCAAATAACTTCTAAGCTCTTAGGTTTTATTAATATATAAAATAATCTTTTCAACTACTCTCTGTTTTAATTTACAAATCTTGTTATTATATACTTTAAGGTTTGTTTTAGGTGTCATCAGAAAAAACAAAAGGAATTTCTCACCTGGTGATGTACCTGTTAATGACACCAAGAAGTCTGGATTGTACTGAGAGTCGCCTGGGTTGACCATCGTCGCAACGCCAAGCCTGAAAAATGACAAGTGCCACACCTCATTAGGTTTGTGAAGTGAGCGTAGTTGGACTTCATGAAAATGTTAAAGCAGCTGAGATGAAATAAATATTTTATGTATGAGATTCTATTAATATTACTGAGCATAAAAATATGCTGCAGCCAATAAGTAAGCTGAAAGATTTTGCAATTGTACGTTTTTCTTTTGATTCATTAAAAATAATTTTTATTCACACTATATAAATTTGTATTTATTCCTTAATGAAAGTTGAAAGTTTTGTGAAATTTAAGGAAGAAAATATGTATTTATTCATAATAACTCATTTCTTTTCACATATACAATCTAAACTTAGATGATATTATGAAATAAGTCACTCTTTTTCAAATTTTAATACTAAAATTTAGATTACTAAATATAATATAGTTTTATTTTTATTTTGAAGCAACAATCAGCAAGCAGCAAAAACATTTGAAAATTCATTTATAGATTATCACTGAACATTAACGTAATTGTAAATTAAGAGTAATATGTGGTGAAATAATAAAATAATTACTTAATGTCGTAAAAAATGTCGAGTTTGACATTTCATTGAATAATAAAGCCTTCCGCTATGGAGCTGAAATTGTTGCTTTATTTTCATGGTAGATTAGTCGGGAGTTGGGAAGGCTGCTGGGGAGGAAATGAAAGAATGGAGAAAGGTGGGTGCGAGGATGATCGTAGGGAGGCTGTAGCATTGTGAGTCAAAGGAGAATAATGCGCTCTGAGTGGGGTGGGACAAAAGAGATTCGGGGCTAGTTGTGGAGTGGGACAGTCTGGACGAAAGGAAACGTTTTTATTTTTCAGCTCCACAAATCTTACGTTAAAAATGTGGCATTTTATTTTCTAGCTGGGTCGCATGGAAGTAAAAATAAAACACATCAACACGTGAACACAATATTATTTTTTCAAATATCTTGTTTGACATATAAAATAACTAAACTCTTTTTGTTACCATTTGATAATTTATTACAAAGATCTCGATAATATGGCTTTATTCAAATGTTCTCATCATGAGTGATATGAACAAAAAAAACGCCTATAGAAACATAACAAAAATATAATATCATGAAGTGTCAATATTGTGATAATGTATTCTTAGAATTGTAGACTAAATTCAAAAAAGGCTACTTCGATATGGAAATTACTAATATATTTATGACTTTGAAGCTGTTATTCATTCATGTCATTTGTATTTATTTAATGAATTTAAAAATTTTATAACAATATTTTTTCCAATACTCTAATCTTCTATGAATGTCTTAAAAAAAGTGTATGGAATCTTTTTTTTTGTGTTTTTGTACCATTATATAAATAATTGTATTTAGTTTTAAAAATATAATGTAAAATAAATAGACTTTGTAAGCGAGGTCCACATAATCCACCGTAAATACATTTACAACTTGGGAATTATTCGGTTGTTTTTTTTTTTTTACGAAAATACAGTAAATTTTGTGAATACGAGTATCATTAAGTCGTTTCTGGTCCACTCATTGTTACTTTTTTTTGTTAAGCGCTTAGATTAATATAAGCTAATTGGGTTTTGTAATCGCTTTTAATTCCATTATAACGAACTCAAAAACTTTTTTATGGAATACTCCAAATACGGAATCTTTAGAATTTATATTTCTAACACAATCCATAGTTATACTGCATGATAATAATAGGTAAATATATATTATGTATAAATAACTTCTTAGGTTTTCACGGCCAGATTTATTATTGTGGCTTTTGGGTTGAAGTCAAAAGACATCCTATCAACATCAACAGGGATGACGGCTTGATTCTCAAAATAGTATTGCTTCCACCTCTAACACATACTCTTAAACCTGTACAGACAAGCAAGGACGACCGCAGTCCGACATGACGTTCGTGGAGGTACAATTCTTAGAACATACCTACCGTATTCTTGAACATACCTATCGTAGTCTTAGAACATACCTACGATTCTCCGGAATGAAACTTGAGTATGTAATTGCCATAGAGATATAAATCAATAACGCTCGTATAAAAAGATAATCTGAATAAACCAACTCAAAACTAAATAAATCATCAATCCTGAAGAAGATCCCTGCAATGGCGGTCGAAATATTGGTTGAAGGAAGTTCGCCACACACTGCTTAACCCAAAAGCCACAATATCATATATTATATATATTTTTAAATATAATGTTTAAAAAGTATCGAAAAGTATTCACTTTAGTAAATAAATAAGATACTGTTTGGGTAAATTTTGAAAAGCTTTTGAAATATTCAAATGCTTAAAAATTAAAACACAAAACGAAAAACTTTTGAAAACAGGAAAGGAAAAATCCTTCTTTTGAAACGTCAATTACTCAAAATAAAAATATATATATTACAAGAAGAAGAACAAAAAAACCTTTTTTACCTTCTTCCACTTATTACGCGCTCGGTTTGTTTCTCAGTAATTAACATTGGAGATGTAAAGAAAAGATAATGAAAAGAGTATCAATAGAGATATCGCGAGAAGACTACTTTATAAAAACCCTTTTTTTATTGTGGTTTATTTTAATGAAGTTATCGATGTTTACAATTATTTTTGTTTAGTTTATTTTAAAAAACAGCATTTTCGTAATATTTACTTTTTTTTATAACAAAAGTAAAAATGTTTTACTCGTAAAACTGTTTAAGGAAGATTCATGTTATATGATGTCTACGGAGAATATGAATTGACGGAACGCGAGTGCCAAGACTGGTTTGATAAATTTCTATCAGGCAATTTCGATGTTGAAGATGAACGTTCTGGAAAGCCAGTTGAGGCTGATTACGACACAATAATATTGTATAATAATTACGGCGCAACTGAGGGAAATACTTGGATTGCCCCGAAAGAGGACCTAGCCCCTGGACCAGGGGTGGAATATATGGAGGTCCCATAACAGACTTCGGACCGGAGTATGCAAGACGAGGACTCAAATGAAAGCCTGGCAGTTTTACAGCGGACTGTCTGAATGTGACTGCGGCGTGGAGCGGAGTCTACCACACCTTCTCAAGTGTGCACTGTGTGCAAGTAGCTGCACCCAGGAAGACCTGATGATAGCCGGGAGTAACGTCATAGACGGCACCCACTTTTGGGCAGACAGGATCTGAGTCTGTTGTTTCCGACACGATTATATATATACGACACAATAAAGGCATTGACTGATACAAACCGGTAAAAAAAATCATGATATTGCTTACAAATTTGATATCAATATTGGCCATAATCAAATTTGACCAATCATTACAATTTGAAACGTCTAGGTTAAGAACATTCATTACTATGTACATTAAATAACTTTTTATTCAATCTAATGTTAACCGTGATCATTTATAAAAAACTAATAATATTTATGGTTCTAAGTAATTAAATATACACACACTATAACGCAACAAATTCTTTTTTAAAAAGTGATCTATAAAAGTAGATTAGAATATTCAAATAATAATATAATATTCTAATAAATAATTAAAACAAAAAAAAAAATATAAAAAAATATACATATATAGACAAGTGTTTTATATTATCCGTCATAATACTATTGTGATCTTCTTAAAATGGTTGAATTTAAAGAATTAGCCGCTTATTTTACCAAATAAACTGAGAAGAAAGCAAGGTTAACAGGGCGTAGAAGGAAACAAAAGACAAATGTAACGAAAGAGACTCAAAGCAATGGGGAAAGCTGGTTAATACGGCTATGTATCTTAATAAGGTTCATTCCGCGTTGAGAAACGACCTGGCGAATGTCGGGAAACTCTATGCATATTGTATAATAACTGATGAATTCTCGCGTATTGCAGGTTTCCCTGCCCATTGGAATGAGTGCCCAATATAAAAAAAGACGTAATAATATTGAAAAAAAATGAAGAAAATGGAGAAATTGACTAAATTTAACAATTAAAACTTGTATTGCTTACAATTTTAAAGGTTTACAAGATGAAATAATGTTTCTAGTAAATAACTGATAATATTGTATTATTATCAACTTTTGTTTATTTATGTCTTCGGGATCTTGAACTGATCAGGCGTGACCTGATGTAGAGATCTTTTATGATAAGCCTTGAACAGTGGCAGCTGACATAACTGTGTGGCTGCAATTTGTGGTGACTATATGCTCCATATATGAAAAGGATATCGAAGGAAATATTTAATCATGTAAAATAAATTGTAATAAATACAAATATACTCTCGTATAAATTCCTATATATATGGTATTTATTTTATTGTAAGTGGTTTGAATAAATGAAAAGATAAAGTATTCTCAAATTATATTCCCACTTATACGAATTTACTTAGTATCATTAAGGTTATCAACTGACGATACTTGGTGAAACTGCATAATTATAATTTACTTAGTGTAAACAATAAACGCGTGCTTAAAAATGAAAAATCTAAATATTAATATAATTATCTAGGTGAATGACGTCGTTTAAACAAAACGTGTAAAATAAAAACATAGTATTGCCCGTGCTTTAGTTTGAATGTAGTTTATTCTAAAGGCATATGAACGCAAATGACTTTATTTCAATATGTTTTTTTGCGAAAAAAAAAATTGAATTTTTTTATTAAGCTAAGCTGAAAAATTGTATTATAGTTCTGGGTGTGGTCGCCGCACTAGTGACCATCTTGCTGAGATCGCGTCACACGGCTCATTAGGTAGAGAGGTATCTTCCTAGGTGGACCCGCCCAGTCCCAGCGAGAGCAGAGGTGGGCGGGGAGCTAGCTAGATGCATGGGAACAGTTTGAGGGCAGATGGTCTGTGAGAACAGCTAGGGGTGCGCTTTGATGTATTAGTGGAGTATATCAACTAATCCTTTGACCAACAACCGATGATCGGGCTAACGATTCAGAAAAAAGTAATATATAATGTTTCAAATATGAAATTGTTTTTTTTAATATTTATTTTTATAAATGCATGTTTTTTTGTGTAGGGAATATAATAGAGTTTTTTTACCATATTTGGAGCTTATGTGCACCGCCAATTGATGTTTTACAGTTAATTAAGCTCAGATAGTTTATGCGTTGTTCCAGAATATCTGGAGGTGCACATCTGAACATAGATGGTTCACGGGAGCCTCCAGGGCAAGAGCCTTCGAACTTGCATAGACAGAGAAGTACTAGAGAAATATTTAGGTGTTCAATAATCAGTGTTTTTGTAAGGCGGTTGGACAATGAGGCCTACCCTCCAGAGTGAAGAAATAAAACAAATATAAAATACTTTTTTCCATTAAAATAAACACAAACTATGCATCTAATTGTATTCAAACACTGTAGATATTTATATATTTGATTGATATTTTTTTGTAAATAATTAAAAAATAATAAGAGGAAAAATTCGTACTGTAATTTTTTTTAAAAGTAAGTAATTATTCACTTCTTCTCCCTAAATCATTGAATAATATATATATAACATCCTGTATATCTAAATACGAGTATTATCACCGACATGAATGATTTTTTTGACCAAGCTTAAAATGGTTATGTAAAATTAAACTGTATTGTCTTTCAAAAAGTATATATATATTTTATTATGTAAAAACATACAGGATAATACCGACAGATGGTGATAGTAATTCTGAAGTTTCATCTGTGGAATTCTATGACGCTTACCATGGTGTATATGGCTAAACGCTGCATGTGAAGTGTTGATCCGCCAACGTCATAGACTACAGCCCAAGATTCACGCATCATCCTTTATTTTTATAGAAATTTACTATTAAAGGGTGTTCTTCACGGTAAGACTTTCGTCTACCACCAATTTTAATTAATAGACTATGACTGAAATTTTAAGGGTGATGGATCAAATTCACACCAACCGGGGGAGATTTTAGAGCTTAGAAATCAATTTAAAATTCTTTTTTTTAATCTCCGTCGGGGATCGAACCCACGATCTTTGAACGCTTTGACCATTGAGCTATGACCGCCAGCAAAGTGTTGAATCAAAGAAAACAAATGTGGAATTTATTGAAAGATGAGGCAAATGAAAATATTATACTAGATATATCAATTAAAATATATACGTTCAATAGTTTTATTGATGATATAATAAATGTGTATATGTTGCATTTGAAATATTGAATTATATGAGTTATTATTATTTCAGGTCAGCCCTGTCCGTGAAATATGGAACTAAGGAGCTAGATTACACGCTCGTTGGAGAAGACGGAACCGGAAGATATTATCCATTATGTTTCTTTTCTATTTTGTGGCTTATTATGGATATTACAGACCAGAACTATCTACCTTCCTACCTGCCCCCGAGTGGGGAGATTATTAAAGACATAGATACATAGATTACAACACCGAGAAGAGATAATGCGGAGCTAATCGAAAATCTTTCCCGCGAATAAATACTAATACGTTTTTTATTTAATTAATATTAGTGTTCATGGTTTCAATACGGGTTTTATTTCTAGTTTATTTTCTTCCATCGGTGTTGTTTTCTTTTTTATTTATTTTTTCGACAAGAAAAATAAAATAGTCACAATTTAAGAGAAGTGATAATAAAATACTCGTTTATCGTCTAAAAATACCACTCTTGCTAGTATTTTTTTTCTAAATTTCTTGATTTGTTAATATATCGGTGATACACCTTCTAACAAAATAAAATATTGACGGCTAATTTACATTCTCTTGTATATTTAAGGATTTAAAAAAAATGGAATTCTTTTATTGTCATGACAAAGTTGTGTACTATATAAAATAGGCTTATACTTATATAATATTTGTATGAATCTGTATATCTTATAATTAAAGATCTGAAAACAGAAACTTGCTTAGGATTATTCTTTAAATTGATCCATTTGTACTGTTATTTTTAAAAGTAATGGATTTATAAAATTACGAATAAAATGTTGGCAATACAACACATCAATAAAACATAACTATACGTAGATAATTTATCAATACTTTTTTTTTTAATACGAAACGTTTAAAAGTAAAAACTTTTCTAAAACTAATTAATTTTTGAAAAAAATTAAACATTTAAATAAATGTAAGAGATTTTATGTCGTTCGTATTTTATATCAAGAAATAATATTATTAAAATAAATATTTAAAAATGAACTCCCAAAAAAGCTTTCTCCTCAAAACATTTCGTAATAGACTACAATATATAAAGAGTGTGCATCTATCCATAGGCGTTTTTCAAGTTGACTGCATAGAGCCGGATGTCTACATTACCTGCCGGCGTCTTGCCGGAAACTCGCGGAACCACTTGTTTCCTTACCGAGGTTTATTCAGCCATATTGAAAAACCAAACCTTCGGATATATCGAGAATGGATGAGATGTCGATGCACCCAGCGGTGAATTTTTGCAGTTTGTTTTTGTCTGCAATGCGAGCCGTATTATTGGATTTTACAAGGAGCATATCCGTAATAAAATATGTCACTACAAATAAGACGCGTCTGAGTGGTTGTTTTTTTATGATTTCTTACTTCGAGATATTTCATTTATTTAAATTACTTTTAAAAAATACTTTTAAGATGGATTTCTTGCGCTAAAATGTAATATGTTGAATTAAAAAGTGTATTTTTTAAAGAAATACTAATACAATGTAGCGTGTAAGGAAAATGTCGATTCATTATTACTTGATTGTTCGAAAAAGTATCATATTCAACTGAGCAGTCTAGAATCATGATTTTTTAAATGTGAAATAAGTAGTTATTTTGTTCCCGAGAATTCTAAAGAATTTTATTCATTTGGTTTATAAATTAGATGAGTTATTGTTAGACGAAAGCCAGTCTTGTTCAAGTTATCATTAAGCTAACAAATTATGTGTACAAATAATAATGCAAGCAAATAACTGTACTCAATAGATGGAAGTGAAAATTTAGAATTGAATTTTGTAATAACTTTAAATTTGAAAAGCGTATATCAAAACCATTATTTTTAAAAACCTCTCAAAATATATAAAGTTTGGTTATAGTAAAAGGAAAAGTTTTTTGGAAATTTTAATTGATGTTTCGTGGTACATGTTAATTCTATTTGAAAATTTAAATAAATTCGATTTCATTTTATGAGAAAAAAGACGTAAGACTTTGTATTTATAAGTAATGATATCACCTTGATATAACTCCTTTAGACTGATGCCGTAAAGCCTCGAAAAACGATCTTTTGTCTCTTATTTTGTTTGCTTTCCCGACATGCACATCTAATGAAACTCGCGGCCGTCATAGTGCGCGCGCCTTGGGCGATCGCTATGGCGGGCGACGTTTGTGATAAATAAACGCGTAATATGTGAAACAGGAACAACTGTTTGTATTGTGAACCTGATCCTGCATCCTTCATCCAGTAAACCGATGTCTAAATAAGAAAGGAGGATATCAGTAAGTTGTACATTATGCAATAATGAAGTTACCTGAGTGAGGATTATTTTCACAGTATCACTAGCGGCTAATGCAATCATAAGAGAACAATGTGCACAAAGTAGTGCCGTGATGAGATAAGCTTTAATTACTGCAAGAAAACGCGCAACTCGAAGGCAGGTAAACACTGCGCAAGTGCTGGAGTTATTCCAATTACACGGTAATGTGATTAGTGCGGCGTAGACTCGAGATGCAGCTGAGTTGGACACACGTGTAAAGTTTGATGTATGTGTCACGAAGACACTTATATTACGCGTAATTAGTTATTTACCGAAATAAATGTTCATTATTTTTATTTAAATTTGTAACATTAACTTTGAGATTAATTACAATATTAAATAGATAAATATTTCTTCGTTAACTCTCTTAAGCTACACTCCACACCCCTAAATTTTTAATCAAAATGCCTTATAAATATTATATATTTTTTACATAAATCCAAAAAAAATATGTAAAAGTGGGTCCAAACTTATTTATACATCAGTATGCTTATACACGTTGGGAACTGATGAAGCTTTCATTGGAAACGAAGCTGCAGAAAGTACATTGTATTCTTGTTTTAGTATGTGACATTGATTCAATTTGCCGGCAGGTATAGTTCAATGGTCAAAGCATTTGCTTTGCAAGCCAAAGGTCGCGGTTTCGATCCCCGACGAAGATAAAAAAAAAAGGATTTTTTATTGATTTCTGTGCTCTAAAATACCCCGAATGGTGTAGATTTGATCCTTCATCCGTAAAATGACAGTCATAGCCTATTAATTATAAATGGTGGTAGACGAAAGTCGTCCCGTGAAGACCACCCATTCATAGTAAATTCCTGTAATAATAAGGATGATGCGTGAATCTCGGGCTGTAATCTATTATGTTGGCGGACCAACACTCCACATGAAGCGCTTAGCCATATGCACCATGGTGAGCGTCATAGAATTCCACAGATGAGAATTCAGTATTAGAGTAGTAGAATTCCTGTATTTGCTTACATAAAAAAAGACGCGTAAAATGTAGATTTTGATTATAAATACGGTTATTACATACTTTTATTGCATACCTAATAAGTTATTGTATAAATGTGTTTTAAGAAACACTGTAGAAGGCTTATAACAATGTCACGCCAATAGTCAGTTATAAGCCACGTAAAGGGACACTGTGACGAGTATGATTTAAATTGTAATATTAATCATATTATTAAAAAAAACAAATTTATATACTACCAAATCTGTGCTTAAGCAAAAATGATGTGAATATTGTTTTGATTAATTTCGTGGCTATCAAGATTTCGCTATCATTTTTACAGGAAGTAATAGTTGTAGTGTTTTTTAAAAATATTAATAAATGAATAGAATTGAACTGACCGAACTGGTTTCCTCTATTTAAGTTCGGAACTATTGATTGGATACCTTACCATAAAAAATAAAAATGCTTTTCAATCAAACGTTAAAGTACACGATTCGGGTCAAGAGAAAAGGTTGCCATAGAAAATATCCAATTAATGCAAGATGCGGATTTTTTTTTTTGAAAATGCGATGAAATTGGGCTAGCTTCAAAATGTGCATCAGAAATGTAATTGATAATTGATGATATATATTTTTAATGTAAATATTTCAATAACATTGTAGCAATTGGACAGTAGATATACATTATGTTTAGCTCAATACGCTGAATAAACGAAAGCATGCGAAGGCAAAAAGCTTTAAATTGTTTTAAAAGCCTTATCTAAGTGTTCTGCAGTTGTGCCGAGAGATTTCGAAGCTACGAAGCTACAGTTGTAAGGGATCTCCACGAGAGCTTTCCGCAAAGTTAATTGCAACCGCTCCTCTTTACAATCGTTCCAGACAAAAAGGTCTGCCGTGCAACTTTAAGCTCCAGAGCTGATTTATTATAAGATGTGTGTGTTTAAGTGAGATATGAATTATCACGACAAGCTTTCATGAGAAAGAGAAACGTTTATTGTTTTATTATTATTATAAGAATAACTAATAAACTGCACTGAGTTATTACAGAGTGACCTATTTAAAAAAAAAAGCAATATAAATATTCTAGGTATTCTGAAAATACTTTCAAAATATAATATTTTACTGATAATTTTTTGGCAAGATAAAACAAAAATGAATTAAATTTATTAGTTAAAAATCGCTTAACCATATTTTAAGAGATTATTTATGTTTTTTAAAATGTTTTAAGAATTTAATTTATATACCCATTATAAATAAAAATATTTATTTATTTACCTAGTTTTTACACGAATCACGTAAGATCTTACAAGATCTATATAAAAACAAGGTAAATAAATACATATTTTTCTATTTTTTAAGTGTCACGTAGTTAATATCTGCTCAAAAAACTTGTGTGATGAATGTGATGTCGTTTGCTATAAATTTAATTCACAAAAAAACACATGAAATATCTCGTAGAATACGTAATATAGTATGTAAAAGTGACTCAAAACTTATTCAAACAAATAAACCGCCCACTTTTGTCACTGTTCGGGAAATATCTTTCTTCGGTCTGTTTTACATCATCCTGAAAACCGAAAATGAATCCCGCCCAGAGATTTGGGGCGGGATTGAAATCTCCGCCCCCTTCACCCCTTTTCAGCCCACAGAGCGACGAAACAGCCTTCAGCAAAAGTGCTTTTAAAATAAAAAAGCTCCCAGGCGCTTCCTGGAAGAATCCTCCACTAGACAAACGTTTTACACAACTGTATTGTACCCATCGTTTGGGGAGTGGAGTTTTTTAGCATCGGATTTTTTTTCTAAGTAAACTTGAATACTTAATTTCATATTTAAAAATTATATGAAATTAAAACATGAAAATATCATACTAGTATGATACTTGTATGACATTCCCATTTGTACAATTGTTATTAAGAAGCTAAAAATCAGATTGTTTAATTTTATGATATATTTTAAAGTTAAGTTTTTTTTATTAATTTAATTTATTAGTGAGATTAGTGCAAAATATAATTCAATAATATATTGAATAAAAAAAATAATAATTATAACCATAATAAATAAATATAATTCAATGTTTTATACTTTATTAATTTATTTTAATTATATTTATTTTTTGTTCTTTTTAATTATTGTAAGTACATGCTTAAATATTTTTCTTTGTCAATCATTTAAAAAAATGTTAAATAAGAAATAGTCCCATTGAATATGAATTATTAAGTTCAAACATAAGCATTATTATTTTGAACCTATAAATGAATAAAAATCACAATCACTTTAACGATATGAATGCTTACCATTTAATAATGATTTAATATTGCAGTGCGTATATTTATTGAATTTTTTGATAAAAATCATGAAAATAAATGTTTGTGTTTATATTAAGCATACACCATATCATTTCTAGTATTCTTTTTACTTTGCTTTTATTTCAGCGCAGAATTTTTTAGCAGCAAAATCGACATCTCCTGAAAAGCTCTATCCCTCTGAATGGCACTTTAAAGTTGCATGCGAGCGGCTGTTTTAAAAATGCCAATATCCCGCATTGTATCAATGTACGAGCTGGAACTATGTACCATTTATATTCCTATACTACGGTCTATAAAAGTATGGTGAACGGTAAATTTATTTGAAATACAGGATTGGTTTGTTTTGCAATAAATATTTATTGTGAAGTAAGGGCAGTGCATTACTACTGGGAATTGTTTCAACATTCATTTTCAGCTCAAATGATTGGAAATGAATTATAAATGCATTATGCAATTCAATTCGAAAGAAAATTATTTAATGGTATATTTTCAAACAATTTAAAATTTTAATAGTATGATACAGAAAAATAAAGTAAATATGATTACGTTCAAATATTTCAGTATTTTTTTATTATGCAATTGAATAAACAAAATAATGAATTAAGCCCATTTAAAGCCCAAACCACTATTTACATGTATGATACTAATAGTACAATTTCTGAGATAATTCAAATGGGAAATATACAAACATAATTGCGTGTTTGGTTGCCTCTTTTCAGAACACAATGTTCTAATGAGAATACAGAAACTTCACAAAACATTGCAATAATCACAAGGAAAAGACAGAAGAACATATGCTTCTTTTAAATAATTGAGTAATATTGGAAATCATATCGTTCGTGTGAATAGCACTTGGAAATTTATTATCGTTTCTCTTTTTTGGAATAAAAAAATATTTCATTGATGCTGACAAATGTGCTTACTAACACAAAATGTAATAAATATATTGTCTATTCGAGGTTGGCTTATTACTATGAATTCACGTTTGAAAAAGTGTTACAATTGAGTCAAGTTCTGGATAATCTTGAGCTTACTAAAGAAGGGGGAAATTCCTTTATAGTGACCGAAAAAATAAGGAGGCAAGGGTGAAGAGTGAGAAGTGGAGAGTGTCGAGGGGTGGGGGCA
Organism: Glossosoma conforme; assembly: GCA_022606575.1. Lineage (NCBI taxonomy): Eukaryota > Metazoa > Arthropoda > Insecta > Trichoptera > Glossosomatidae > Glossosoma > Glossosoma conforme. The sequence continues at coordinate 571,118 of JAGTXR010000199.1, read as the reverse complement.
CTAAAACTCTCAATAAAATAAAAGAAGTGGTGTTTGTGTTCAGACATTGTCTTCAATGGTGAGGGTTGCCAATTGACGGTGTAATGCTCTGTAGAAAATAATTAATTGTGAGGGGATAATCATCGCAGTAATAGTATCAATGGTGCTTGAAAAACTAATTTACTTAGACCACAGGGTTCTATTTATTCAAACAGTTAACATGTTTTCAATTAAGTGGAAACTAAACGTGACATTATTATGAAAGGTTGTTGGACAAATATTATTGCTATGTCACATTATCAAAATTGAACCGTTGTTTGTGTTTATGTTGGATGTGTAGGGGTAGTTTTGAATGATTTTATTTATGTATGACTGCTAAAACTACTCCAGAAATATGCTTTATACAATATGATGATACTATAAAATTAGTTTAGTTATTAGATTCATGATCCATAAACATTGCTATAATTAAATTTTCAATGTACATTTATCGGATTGTTTGAGTAAAAAGGTCACCAAATTATGTAACGTATTCATAAGTATACAAGCACAAGTTACAGAATACATATATAAATAATATATTATATAATACATATTTGTGTATAGAATTACGTTGAGATTGTAATATCATCTAATTTGCTCTTTACAATCCGCTTAAGGATGCTTTTCACAATTTTTATAACAAAATAAATATTGCACGAGAAAACTATATTCATTGGGAGTGCATTTAATGTGTGCAATTTTATAAAAATATCGTAAATCATTAGAGTTGTTAAGGGTTTTTCGAATATTTCTTCTTTAAATACTTTACTATTTACCGTAAATAAAAGGATAGAAAATTTTATTTTCAGAATTATAAAGTATAAGTCAATTTTTTTTTTGAGAATCCTGTAGAAGTTACATAAAAGCGCTTTATTGACGTTATTTAGAGCTTAGTTTTCTTCTGACGGATAAACACTTGCATTCAATGATATTTTACAGTGCAGCTAAAGCCGCCGTAAGTCTTTGTCCAGCCCAAGAAAGCTCTATTTAACAGGTACAGCGTCGTTAACTTTAAGTGCTATGAACGTTATTATTGAAAAACTATTGATATTGTAGACTTGCTAAATAGAGTGACCACGTTATTAGTGCAAAAATCAAATAAATGTAATATTAATTATCATTTATTTTCACGTTTTAAAGAACATGTATCTATCTTGTATGAAATAATTTAAGGTGATTTGATTTTGTAAGAAATATTGAGACTATGAAAGGATAAAAAAATCAGGCCGTTGTATGGTCGTGGAATGCGTTCACTGAGATCATAAACGATAGTTGATTTTTCTTCAAACCCTTTTTACGAGATATTCAGGATGCCGTTGAAAAAAATAAATTTAGATTAAATGTGTCGTCAAATGCAATTTTTATCATGACCATTATTAGTAAAGCTAAAAATCTTATGTTATATATTTCTATTTGAGTTTAAAAAAAAAATTAAGAAATTTCATCGACATGTATTGCTCAAAAGAACTTATTTATTTTAAAATAACTTATATATTACAAATTTAATTACTGAGTAATGCAACAATAGAATGGATATGAAATGAATAAAAGAAGTTGACGCTTTCGAAATTGATTTATGTCATAAAGACAAAAAAAATGATGACATATTTTTAATAATGAATACAGTATATATTACATGGATGTCGGAAAGTAATAATGTATAAAAAAAAGCTTGTGAATAAATGTTGACTGATTGAATAATAAAACATAATAATATACATACTCTGAATATATACCATAGAGACATCTATTGTTACACGATGGTTAAAATGGTATAAATACAACTTCTTACGCGTTTCCGTTTAGGCGGAGAAATAGTCGAGTGGACTAGGCGGTGTAAAAGACCTGAGCAAATGTTGGTTCCAAGGCTCATGGTTCGCATCCCGCGTATGCCGATGTTTTTTGATTGAATTGATGTGTAATTTTATGTGTATGTTTAATTACTAACAATATATATTTTTTGACGATATATTTGGGATGAGTATAGTAATTTATACAGTAAGAGTATATAAGGAATGAGATTAGGAGAGCAATATAGATGAAAAAATTGTCTAATTATATTTTTAAATCTAAAACCGCAAACCCTTTATTTTATATATTAAATATCTTACAATGTGCTACTAATGCTCCTAATTCATTACCTTAAAAATTTCATATACGTCAAATTATTGTTGAATTTTGTAAGAGTATCGTCTCGTTGAAACATACCATCAAAAATAAACTGCGCATTTAATTCTGAGAATATTTTCATTTATTGAATAAAAAATATAGAATTTCACTACTTTTAAATATAGGAAAAAAATGAAGATGTGTATGACCATTATTAGAAGCATGGTTACTCTAGTTCTGGGCTACCTTATTTACGGGGAAATATAAATAAGAGCAAGGCATCATTGAACGCAGGAACAAAGACGATAAAGCTCTGAAGCGGATCGATTGTATCTCAGTGACAAAGTAGTCAGAAGGAAGAATCCGGACGAAGCGACTTTTTCCTAGAGATTGAAAACCTACCGTTTGGCAACGATATCTAAATTTCTGTTTGACGTTTTGAAAAATTTACACAAACATATGATATGTAATTTTTAATATAAAATCAATGTTTTTGTTTTTCGTAATTTATTTGTATTAACCATTATTTTCGTTGTGTTGTAGATAATTTCCATACTTTTTATATTCTGATGAAAATATTACGATTTCGAGAGACTGTTTATATGTATTGTAGATTACAAAATGCTCCCTATTCTTTTTGGGCGCATTTGCGAATTGGCAAGTCGTATTTTATATTTGTTTAATTTTTATTTGACTAAGTATTTCTTTTCTTATTTAAAAAAAAAACAAGTAAAATTATATTTTGATTGTCTTTCGTTTTCATTGAATTCCATATGTTCTTTATGGTTATTTTGTCTTATTTTTGTTGGGATTGTATTTATTTGTTCTCTAATTAATTCAAGGTTTTGGCACTAAATTAAAGTAATCGCCATTAGACTGAATAAATTAGCAGTATCCAGTGTATCAGTATGATTATGGTCAGTTATAAAATTAAAATGGCAGTTATACATTCAAAACTGCCAGTAGTGAATGTAAAATTAATGAATAATCAATAAATATAATAGAAAACTTACGTAAACTATTATCAATTTCTATTAATTCATTATTTATTGACCATTTATAATTTAACTACTGCTGATTGATATTTCGAAACTGCTAAATTATTATTTTTTACTTACCTTCTTAGGTAAGTTATTACTGGCCGTTTGCTAAATAATAACTGCCCATTCATTTAATTAAATACTGACAAAAAATAGTTGCCTTTTCTATTATTTGCGTTTTTACCATATTCAACATGATTGGATGTTATACTTATTTATATATGATTTATATCAAAAATATTATTTTTATTATTATTATTTATTATGATTGTTATATATTATTATTTAATCGGATTTATGGTTTAGTGAAATAAATAAAGAAAATTTAATGAGTTTTATCAAGAAAACTGAATGCGATAATGCATAAGCTATATAATATTGTGTTCAATAAAGTAATATTATTACAAAATTTAATTTGTTTAATTTAGAATAAATGAAGCAACATATTAACGACATGTTGTTTAGACTTATTCTTTTTGTGTTGAGAAAATAAAGAAACTAATAATGAGTTATATTGCATTGGGGTCTTATTTCAAATTAACCTTTTTTGTTATTGTTCTAGACCCTACAAGTAAGGTCGTAAAATGTAGGAAAATCCAGCCCTCCTACGCAAAACACTATATTAGATAAACGGTAATGGAGCGGAGTGGGTAGAGGGTAGCTCAAAGATTCTAAACCATTTGATTTCCGATATATGAAACTTAATTAGAAGTTCTTTGAAATACTTGACATTTACACGATTGAACGTATTAAAAATAGCACATTAACTAGATTATGTCCATCTTTTAGAATCTATCCTATTTATAGGTGAATGTTCCATTAAAAATATCTATAGCGTTGTGGTTGATGATAATTTGAAAGATCAGATTTTTTGGACCGAATGTTGGCCGGAATAAGCTAACACCCAGCTAACCTCATCAGGTCAAGCTGGTTAGGGCACTCTATTGTCCTGGAGGTAGTAAATGCCCTCCTAAGGCGGATGAACCTTTATGGTCAACGGCATTAGGATGTGGAAATAAAGGGGAAAATACCACATTAAAGGTCTTAAAGACATCCCGCGTATCAGCAAAAAATGATTGCATCTCAAGTATAATTTTCCGGAGATAAAATAGTCCCCCAATCGGATCTCCGGGTGGGGACTGCTCGAGACAAAACAACCAAGGCAAATAAGAAAAACCTTCAGCCAACAAGATATGCCACCTGGAATGTTCGAACATTACTGCAGAACGGCGCCCTAGACGGGAGTATTTGCAGCAAGTATTCGAGGACATGAACTGTAGCGCTTATGCTGAGCTGAAAAGGGTTGCGGAGGACCGAGAGGAATGGAGATCGAGATGCAAGATTCTGTTGCTGCAAACCAATCCACCGGATTGATACTACGAAGAAGAAGTGTTTGATGAACGGTTTAATAGTTTGTATGTAAATATTTTTTTTAATAAGATTATGATATTATCGACGGTACAATCGATGGTACAAACGTAATTAATGGCTTGAAGGTGGTCATTAAAAGGGTTTTATGTAATTTTTCGTGTACCGTAGCAAATAGATAGAAAAGTAGTAAATGTGTTTATATCAGTGAAATAACAAAATAAATTAAATTAACGACTGTGTTTCAACAATTTGATGTAAAGAAAGTGTCATATTTTCAGATTAAAAAAAAACAAAAACAGTATGTTTTTAGCCTCTTTTTGAGTTTGATATTATTTACTAAGCCTCATGTGAATTAATGATCATATATGTATTAATAAAGGTAAATTTTAATTGAAAATCAAATTAACAAATTTTAAAATAAAATGTATTTTTTCACACTATGTATTCAATAATACTAAAATTATAACAATGAAGTCTTACTACGTATTGTTAGTTAAAAACCTTAAACTGGTTACTTTCTCGTATTTTTTTTAGCAGATATACAAAAATATAAATGCTTAATCATGGTATCAAATTATTTTATTTCAATTTGTTTGACTTTATTACATTCGAGGTAAGTAATTGTATATAAGTACTGACATCAGCATGATGTAGCCTTTGCTGACTGGTACCGAAAACCTCCATTTACAATTTTTCGTCTCTTATTTCTGTTCGCTTGTCATACATTTCTGTGACCGCCAGATTGGGAAAAGTTATATGGACCACCGCTGTGGTGCCGGTGCGACAGCCCATCACCCCAGTCGTGAACCGCCCGTCGGCGAGAGCATATTGTATTATGTGGCTCGGCCTAATGCTTGTGACTAGGTCGAGCCCTAAGCTTATAAAGTTTATCCTAAATATATGTCAATGTGCTTCTGAAAAAGTCTGTGTTATCAATCTGCTCCTATCCTGCCATCACGCAATGGAATAACAACCTTTTGAGAGAGAGGAGGATGTTAGTACGTAACGCTAGATTTTTCTTTCTATTAATTACTAAGGTCAGATAGTTATGAACGGTAATTGATTAAGAATTCAAGGTGTTGGTAATACTATTTCATAAGATTTTCAGGATAATTTCAGATTTCATATACAACATAAATTAAATATTTTTATCATAAATTATGTCGTAAAATAATAATTTATGTATTTTTTTTTCATTATGACCAAATCTTATAGGTAGAAATCAGTCATCTATGAGTTGTCTGATACTCCATTCTGTAGAAATTTAACAAAGCATTTGAAACTTTGACCAAATAAATTCGATACCAAAAGTTCTCTAAAATATTACTTACAGGAAACTTGGTTTTTATCTTGGAAACACTATGAAAGTTTTTTAAAATAAATTCTTCAAAAAACCGCTGATCAATAACTCTAATAATAAATTCAATATTCACAATAGACATGTGGCCCCACTTTTTTTGTAATATGTAGCCCACATTTTGAGAGGAACATGTTTATACAACACAGGAAAAGATTCGGTTTCCAATTATTTCACTTGGAATCAAGAAGTAGATTATTCAGAGCTTCCAATCAGAATAAAGGCCGAATGAGAGCGGAATAAAGAGAAAATAAAGAGAATAGGGCGGCTCAATCGATCACCGCGACTCGCAAATTCCAAATGATGAAATAGTTCCTTATCTTTGGATTTAACCCCGATGCTTTTTTCACCCACATCTCGAATCATGACCGGCTTAGTCACACTTCACAAAGTTACCTCAGATTACTGATTTAATATACCCACTACAGCTTTTTAATTATATCTTTTAGAGTAATGATAAAAAATGTCGTTTGTTAAGTATATGTCTATTAGATGGCTAAGCGCTGCATGTAAACAGCATTATAAAACTACAGCCTGGTATTTATACATTGTCTTCTTTTACGAAAACTCACTTTCAATATGTGGTATTCACAGGATAACTTTTGTTCAAATTTTTCAAAAAAAAAAAAACTGTCAATGGCTATTTATTGAAGTGAAATAAAACTTTAAACTTTTGTAAATTTATAAATTGTTTACAATATTTTTTATTTTAGGTTTTGTCAAAAATCGAATCTATGACCTCTGCTATAGTAAGAGAACGTTTGATTGCAAGCCATACATGCTGACATAATATTATATCTATGGAAAATATTAATTAAATAAAAGCGTAATTATTTTTTTATTCTTGCAATGTCAAGTAATTTCTCAGATCAATAAGAAATGAAGTATGTAGGAACATTAAAGATTTTTTTTTATCTGCTGAAATGAAACTATAAAAGATTTATAAATCATTTATAAGTAATTTGTTATGCCTATTGTCATATATATTTAAATTAAGATACTAGGAATCTTTTACAAATTATTATCCAACAGAGTAATAATTCATATTTATTTTGTATTATACTGTAGAATACTGGAAATAAATGCAACATATATGTTTCGTTGTCTTAAATTTATGTATGCTTTAAGAGCTGCATCGTATAACTCAAAACAGGAGTATACGTCTAATCCTACGCCACTCTAAATGTTAAGACAGTGTATTTGAAGTTCTACCAAGTTCTATTGCTATAATACGAGTATGTAAGGTATTGTTACATAAATTGTTTTCAAATGGCTTCCTTAATTTGAGGTAAGCGCGGTAATGAGCTTTGGGCTCTAGAGGTTTCGTGGTCAACCTCTGCTAAACCTCAAGGGGTGCCACACCACAGAAGTGAGAGTACCAAATTGATGTTGACCATAGTATGAGGTTTGAGGAGGTGCTCTCAGAAACACTACTGGTAATTAATATTTTATTATCATCTAAACCACTGAACATTTTAATTGTAATTTTTATTATGATAACATCACATTCATTTAGTGTAAAAATATTTTCTACACGGTTTTAACGTGAATCAAACTGAACATTTGGATTCACTTGCTCACCTCAATTTTGCTTTCGGTGAAAGGTTCATCAGTTTCGACGTGAATACACAAGAACGAGAAGAACTGTTGAAACTATCATTGAAGGCGAAATCGCGGGATTACAGCAAGTGAATAAACATTGATCAGTGTGATTCGTGTTATAAAAGGTAGGATGTATTTATGCATTTAATGTTTGAAATGGATCTCAAAATGGATGCTTAAAATATGAATAACACGACATCAACTATTGAGAAAATGTAAGTCGTTTACGTATGAACATTGAAATAAATTATTACATAGTATTTTTTCATCAAAATTAAATAGTTTCATTCTTGAATTAACATTGTTTACGTTAATACATAATCCGGAAGAAAATAATTTATAAATGTTACTCAAAGTACCATTTTCAATGACTTCATTGACTTTAAAATACAAGAAAAATTATTATAAAAATTGAAACTATGTTTGATATAACATGTTAAAATTATGAAAACGAGTAAATTTTATGTCCGTGATATTTTAATATCAGTAAAATTATTTTTGTAAAGCGAACTATCGGTATTATTTTAGGTAACCATCAAATTCAGAATTGATTTATGAAAAATTTAATTAATTTTTTCCATCAAAATGAAGAGATAAAGATTGATTAAATTTTCGTATTTAAAGAGTTTCCAATTAGGGAAAAAAAAAATGAAAATATATAACCGAATAAAATAACAGATATGTATCGAGAGGTTCAATGAAAATAAAATAAATAACTTTCAGGAACCCTTTGATTGAAGGTACATTAACAGAAGATTTCCCGATATTAATTAACCTTTTCTTTGGGGAAAGTTGAAACCCCGATGATTGATTGATTACTACAGTAGTTTGGTTTGATATTAAAAGAAACGAAGACCTACTATAATTACTCCTATATGTCATCGCTAAATATTTGTCTACAAGATAAACAGAAAATGATACAGTTGATATTACTATATAATTATGAAAGAATAATTAAATACCGGTTAATTAATAATCGATGATCATTTTTGTTATTTTAAATTAACTAAAAATAGCTATAAAAATTGACTTCAATGACATTTTGACAATCAGCCAAACAAACTTTTATATAAACTTATTTTGAATATTCATTATTCGTGTTTTATAGATTGTGTAAATACTTAGAAAAATTACACGGCCATGAATTATATTTAAATGGTTATTTAAAACTACTGTACCATTTAAAAATAAAGAAAAAATAGGATATTACTTTAAAACGAAATGTAAAATAAAAATGTACGTATTTATTATGAAGTGAACTTGTGATGTTTATTTACCTACTTTCAAAGGTAGTAATCATATACATCAGCAAACAAAAACCAGTTCGTGCACATTTTGTTTGCAAAACATTTTTTTTTCATAAATAAATATTTCGGATACGATACGGAAACTAAATAGATAAGAAATGAGCTTAAATTTTTGCCCGAAATTCAAATATGGAAAAGTCGCTAGCGCTCTGAGGGATCATTACCAAACTTTTGTATCGAAAAACGGAAACTTTTGCGTAAAATATAAAATTCGTGGAATTTTCGTCGTAGTTTTGTCAGGAAAAATATTCAGGAATCGAAGAATCAATCGGTCGATGTTTTCCATCCAAGAGCCTTCAGTGAGGCTATAACTTTTCAGGTAAGTGGCTTGAGAAGTTTTATATTCTCCGATTGTTTATCAAATTGCTACACAGCAGACGGTTATTTCTGTATTTAAATATTAATAATTTCATTGTGTTTTCTGTCTCGTATTTATAAACATAATTTTTTTAGGGATAATGTGCTTATACAACACGGTTTGTCAAACTTATATGGAGCGTTAAATATTTTTTGAAAACTGATTTTTAAAAAAAAACTTTTTTCATGTTTTTTGTTAAATGTAAATATATCTAATACAAAAGAAGACGTTAAAGTGAAGACAAAGTAATTTGGTTGAAACTATAATTTATTTTACAAAAAAACTATTCCAAGGCTATAATAGGAACAACCTTTAATCGGATTAAAAATAATAATAAATTAATTAATGATTATATGCCTTCAAGCAAGATTTGTAACATTTTCCTGAAATCTGTGCTTTTTCTTGCATACATTGTAAATCTCATCAAGAAACAGTTTAGAATAACACCTGAAATCCAGTTAGTGTTGTTAATTTTCAATTAAAATTAACACAAAATCACACATGGAGCTCTTTTAATAATTATAGGTTAAAAATGACTACATATTATTTCCATAAAAATCGCTTTGCAGACTTCATTAATTTCGCGGAAGACAAAAACGATCTATGAGTGCTCTACTATGAGGGTAAAATTAAAAACTACTATATAAAGTATTGTACAGTATATTGCGTATTATTACTTCTAAAAAACATGTATATTTACTACTAATATACATGAATGTCTTAGCAACTATCAGAAAGATCTTGGATGCTTTCAGTCTCTTCTCCATATGTACAGCATTGAAACTCATATTGTGGTTCGAATAAATGCTTCGGTCCATATTACACGAACTAAAAAGTATAAACTTGTTAAAATACACTGTAATATGATATTTGTTCATAACCTTATGCTTTTCTGTGAAATAAATTTGATGTAAAATAATACGACTAGCGGCACAAAGTAATGGAATATTTAGAGTGCAGGTGAATGATTTCTTGTAACTGAATTATCTTATTTATATGAATATGTGATTATTGTTAAGTTCAAAAAATTTAACACACATATTCTGATCTTCCAATATCTGATACACATCTTGAACATATATTCACCGCAAATTGCCGCCAGCCGCTTTCAGCTGCCACTTTCCATTCCTCGTTCTGGGACATATCTAAGCCTGAAGGTCCACTTGGGAATATATATGGTTCCCGAAAACTTCCAGAGCAGAAGTGCTTGAAGAAGGGTAGCTGTATTGTCCGAGGCATATTTTTGGGTAATATGTTAATCGTTTTTTTAAAGAAATAAGATGATTAACCTGACGCTCCTGAGGTCTGAAACATTTTGTCCTAAGGATTGGATCAGCCCATTTTATTCAAGTTTACGAAAACGCGTATTTCAAAGCAATTACTTTTATTAATATCTTTTTATATGACCGTGTCTGTTGCGAATATCTAAAATATATCCAAATAAAAAAATATATATCTGGGATTGGTGTAGGTGAGGTCCCAAGCACAATGACTGGCTAGTTAGTCTCTGCTCCAGCAGCCGCCATTACGAGTGGTCATTTGTGTTACTTCCCGCGCGCCGGAAACGCCGCCATGATTGCGGCAACCGGAAGCAGCCAGACAATGGCGGCGATTCCGAATTTGAATATCGGCTGCATATGAGCCGGCTTCACACTCGATTGATTCAAATATTCCTTCAGGTGGGCTTACCTTTACAATACAACCAATAGGTCACTATTATAATACATATATGATGAACATTTATAGATGTAGTGGTTTACAGATGACGTATTACTTTTATTAATTCCTACAGATGTTGGTATGTCTTAAATTTTTCACTTTATATCAAATCTATTATATAAAAGAACGATGATGGTGATAATAATTACTAAAATATATCGATGGGCTTCGTTCCTAATCTAAAGCCCATAAGACGTTAAAGCCTAGGTAAAAATAGTTTAATTATATAATATATACTGTTTATCTGAAAAACTAAATCCAGTATTGCGCCTTCGACATAAAAACGGTAACTTGCTGCTTAAAAAATAAGATAATAAATTCCGATGGTTATAAAATAATATTAAATATTCTAAAATATAAATATTAAATACATAAGTATGTACCTTAATTCCTATGAAAATAAAAAGTAAATAAATTTAATCGAAATAATTAATTACGACCAGCTTATATACTCGTAAGTGAAATCATTTTTAACGTTGCTGTAGTAGTTCGTTTACCGCTTCTAAGATTATATTATCTCTTGATTATACGTGAACTTTAATGATTAAACAATTAATCCGGAATTTATATGTTGTAAATATACGATTACACGAGTATATTGGAAAACACGAAACAAATCAATTGTAGAAGCATTAATAAATTGATAGACTCGTATCTAAACACTTCCTAATATATTTTTTCTTATTTTGTTATTTCAAAAAATAAAGTCGTTACATCTTTCAAAAATATAATTCATCCGAAAAGGGTTGAATTAGATTTAGATTACGATCGTTAGATTTTGTGAGAACTAACAAAATAAAGAAACGGACACGGCAGACCTTTTATCTACAATCGGTGATGACGTAAGTATTACTGGGACATACTTTTTGTGGGGTAGTTGGCTTAAAACGCCACGCTTGCCAGGCGGCTTGGGAGTTTATGGCCGGTTTACACCGTGCCTAGTTGAAGCTAGGAGAGTTCTACTAGAGAGTTCAACTATACCTATTTGGGACAAGTAATACAACTAAGGCTAAATAACTTCTCAAAAGAAATCGACAGGCGTATACAACTGGGATGGGTAGCATTTGGTAAACTAAAGTACATTTTTAAAGCGAAAATTCCGCAATGTCTTAAAACTAAGGCGTTTAACCAATGCATCCTCCGTGTATTAACTTATGGCGCAGAGACGTGGAATATGACAGCAAGTATTACCCATAAAATAAAGGTCACCCAACGTGCTATGGAGAGATCCATGCTCGGAGTGTCGCTAAAAGATAGAATCCGAAACGAGGAAATACGCAGAAGAACTCAAGTAGTGGATGCTACCCAACGAATAGGCACATTCAAGTGGCAATAAGCAGGATATATCTGTCGAAGAGACGACGGTCGATGGGGAAGAAAAGTATTGAATGGTACCCAAGAACTGGCAAACAAAGCATTGGCCGACCCCCTGCAAGATGGATTGACGACATAAGAAGAATAGTGGGTGTGACCTGGATGCGGAAGGTGGAGGATCGAAGAGGATGGAGACTCATGCGGCAGGCTCACGTTCAACAGTAGATGATGAATGATGATGACATTTTGTATGTCACATGAGAGCATAAACTAGGGCTGCCTTTTATTCAGCCTACGGGCTCTCGCCATTCTGAAAGGCAGTTGGGAATTTTACTCAGAATTTTCTTTGTAGAGTTTCGAGAAGCAGAGTTGTCATAACACGAGCATAATTTTATGACAATTTGTGATGACCATATGTAATTAGGAAGCAATTATTGAAAGGAGAATATAATTTCATAAAATTGATTTCATCCGATTAACTATTCTTCTGTATGTGTGAATATAAATTTTGAAAGAATCTAGGGTCTCTAAAGGAAGTTATTATCATTATTCCAGCTTTATTAATTACACAAAAAATACTGTATTCCATTATCCGAAACCGTGAATTTCAAAGCCTCCGGCAAATTGAGTTCAAATAAAATGAAAATAATATTAAGGTAATAAAGTAAAGATAAAGATATTAGATTCGTACAAATTTTCATATTAAATTTTGAGGAACAATGAAATGATAAAGAGACACAGGATAATAAACAACTAATATAAAGAGACGGATTCTGAAGAGACAAAGCATAATCAAAAGAAAACCGAAGTAGTAAAATTATAAAAATTGTGTAAAAAAAACGTTTACGTTCACTGTATTAAAGAAATTTTCAAAATTGATTAAATTTGTGATCTATATATTTAAATCAATGATGACAAAAATAATAATAAATTTATTACGAAAAAGTAAATATATTTTTATTTTATGTATTACATTTAAATAGTACAAACCATGACAAATAATTGTTGATCTAATGTCGTGTATTTTTTTCGTCTATTAATGTAATAAAATAATTGCTGTATATATTTTATTTAATAGTCCAATGAAATTATATGTTGTTGTATTTGAATTGTAATAAAGCATCATAAATGTCAGTTCCGTCATCAATTATATTTTCACATGAGAGCCCATTAAAACATTCCGCGTAATGCATTACACGAAATAATAATGCGACCGTATCCAAACAATATGGTACGATGATGGAGTAATACGCGTATCAAAATAATTTACGGCAGAGAGAAAATAGTGTCCATTAAAGCGCTTCAAACACCTGCAAAGTAGCATTTTTCAGGAATGATACAGCGGCTGCATTAAATTCAAGCGTACGGGAGCTTTCAGTAGCCGGATGAGGTGAGAAAGACCAGGCATCCCTGGGCTCGCTCGCCTGGGAAACGTCTAGGCGCGGTCGGTGATAAAGCACTGTTGTGTGTGTAGTACGAGTATCATTGAGGCAGAGACAACTTTGTCGTACACAGATTTATACGACCCAAAGCGCTAGAAGAGTAAAGAATACACTCAAGCGTTTAATACATACTGTTTGGTATAGCGGATAAGACAATAAATCGTGAATGTTTATACAACACGTTAGTTTTTTTTTAATTCTATGCTTGCGATGCAATTTGCAAATTTTGTTATTTTTTTATAATATTATGTAGAAACGAATTATTTGAGTAGTGTAAGTAAATAATACTGCATCCACTTAAAATGTGTTTTCCCCTCGGATTTAAAGTATATGATCGCCTCAAAAGTCCATCACAAATTTCTGTCATATTCCCATAAATATTTCTACATACGGGGATCCAACTTTAAAGACATATAGTTATGTGCCTTCAAAGTAGGAGCCTAGAGAGACTTGAATATACGGCAGCTAAACTATCCGTATATTTTTAAATTAAGTAAGATTTTCATGATTGATTAAACTGAAGCATTTTAACAAATACAATTATTTTGTTTCAAATTTTAAAGCAATTTATATGAAACATTTATTTACATTTAGTAAATAGTTGATATTATTCGTATTGATCCTATAAAACTAATATTAATACTCGTATAATATTTTCATGCTTGATTTTTCGTGAAAAAGTCTTCGGGATATTTACAGGTAATGATGTCAAAATGTATTATAGTAGGCCCGCGTCAGATACACTTCCCTTCGAACGAATCCCATAAATATTTTTCTTCTATTAAAGGTTTTTGTGAATATATTTTTTCTGTGAAAAATAAATACCATATTTCTTTTAGGCGGTTGCTTTTTACGGATAACAAACCGATTTGTTACTTTTAAGCATATAAATATATATATAAAACAAAAATATTTTACATACTACATGAATAGAAGCAGTCAAAAAAGTATTAAGAAAATGCCATCCATCTTATAGTCATTCAAAAAACGATTCAGATGCCACAGGAGAAAATGAATTACAACTTTACATTTTTAAGCTCTCGTCAGTTGGAAAGCAGTTGGAAATTATATATTGAATGTACCCAGTAGAGCCTTGAGATGTGAGACGAGCTTTAATAGGAAAAGGTGAAGACTATAGCGACTAACAGCGTTTTGTGGTGATAGTTTGTGATGAGCATATGCTTCAGGTAGATAACATATAATAAATGATGATGTAGCACATTGTTATTTAAAAACAACTTCGAGTTTTCATCAACTTTTGTTGATGAGTTAACAACTCACAAACTAGTTGATTTGAAAATGTACAATATTAACATTATGATTTCAAACAACAATTAAATTTATTTCAGAGTATTAAGGTCTCATTGGCTTTGTGGTTGCAGTAATAAGCGTTAGTTTTGCAAGTTGGTAGTTTAGATCCTGAGATGGTTCTCGTATCAATAATTACTGGCGCGGCGGTCAAAGTTTCACACTGGATAAGCCGAATCTTTATTTCTAACGGCGTCTAATAGGAAAACTTTTCATGTAAAGGGGCATTTGTGCTAACCATATAGCACGATGACATAAAATCATGTTTTATTTGTAATGATCTCAACATATTTTAATAAATATCACCTTTAAAAATTAATTTGCTTTTCTTTTTCCATCATTTTACATAAAACAAAAAACACTTTGAAAAATGCAAAATTGCAATGGAAAATTAACTTTTTTTATTGACTTTGACTAAGTATGCTTTGTCGTTGGATATGCGGCTTAGGCGATAGAGAGCCTTAAACTTTTACATAAATGTACAACTACTCTCTAGGTCACTTTATAGAGATAATTTGAATTAGTTGTGAATAATATTGAGTTATAAATAAATTGATTAAAATGTTGTAAACAATACTTGTAGACAAGTGTAAGAATAAAAGTAACTAAAAAAGTAGATGAATTCGTACTTACTTACTATTTGAACCACAATGATAGTGTGTATACTCAATATATTATACATGATATTAAAATTTAATACAAATTAAACATTTTCAAAAGTATATAATATAGATACTATTCCAATATAATATTTATTACTGTTTTATTAATTATTTCAGTATCAAGATTGACTTCCGGAATTAAATAAAAACATTAGTGATTTCTAACATAAAATTATTTTAATATAATTAAATTCAACAAAACAGAGTGCCTCTTGGAATAATTAGTAAATTGATAGCTAACATTGAGGGTTGTAATTAAATATACCAGCCTAATGGAAAATCGCTTAAAAAATAATTGCATTAATTTTGTAACAACGCTGAAATTCCTGAAAATAATTTACAACGATAGATTCCGAAAATTTAATGTCCTGATTGGAGTTTATTTAAAGATCTGAAAACATATATTACGAAACGAAATTAAACACGGAAACCAATTAATTATCGACATATATTTCTAAATTCAGCATAACATTTAATTTAACTAACAAGGATGTAAAATTAATATTTCTTATCAAACAAACGCGTTAAAAAATAGTAAAAATACTATTTTCGGATATTTAATTTTATTTAAAAATCTAACATATTTATAAGTAGTATAAGAGCTCACGTTGAAATAAATAGGTCAAATGTATTTATTTATATTTTACAGAAATTAAAATTGAAAAACATAACGAAACATGATCTGCTGATAGAAAAAAATTTAAGTATTTATTATTTACAATGTATAATAATAATTATGGTAAAAAAGACTTTTCTTGTAATATCATGTATATGTGATATTTAATATAAAAATACTTCACTTTTTCGGTATTATAAGAATATACAGTATGTTTTATTTAAGTTGGGTTTTTTCAACTACTTTTGAATTTTTGAAAATTGTTATTTCGCCTAACTTAGGAAAAATAAATAAATGTTTTCTAAGTGCATCTTTAATTTATAAGTTTATTACAAAATTCTCAATTTTTTTACTTTATCTAATGAACGATGTGTACCTCATTTTTGAGTATCTGATTTATAATGACGACATGAGAATTTTATAATTATAGGGTAATAATTTTAATGGGTTCCGAATTGTTAATCCTCCATACATTAGTTATGAGCCCTACATCGGAAGATTACATTCAGTAAAAGCTTATATTTGTTTTCGCAAGACTGCGTACATTATTTATTCGATCCTTCGAGTTGAAGCTTTAAAGTATATTGCGGGAAGGCCGTTGACAAGTCGCCGAAGGGAACTTACGTGAGAGGAAAACATTTTCCTGAACGCCAAAGGCGGAACCAAAAAGATTCTGACCAATATGTAAAAAGCTGAGTTTTTTTTTCTCAAAAAAAAAACTAAGATCTAATTAATACAAAGAATAAAATTAAATATAAATACGTATTTCATAATCATTTTGATGTGAGATTTTTGTAGTAGAATTAATGCTTCTGATAAAAAAATAATTTAATTTAGTAATTAAATATACACATTCTATACATCAAAATTCTTTATACGCATCAATTCGTTCAGAAAAAAATCGGCAGAAGCCTTAGAAATTTAATTAAATTAAATTTGGTAGCAAATATGAGTGACTTTTCCTTAAATCTTTTTATTTATAAATTCTAAAGTATTGTGTATTAATAAAAAATATATTTAATTAAAAAACAAAACAAAATCAAACATGGGTGAAAATGATTTGGCTTTTGTTAAGTAAACTGAATGGCATTTTTTTTAAAGAAATTAATCAAAAAGTATACAAATTTGATCATCAAAATTCACACACCTCTTATATCATTTTAACATTGTACATGAACTTTTTAATGAGTATTCTATCAGGATGCGCCTCTGGCTATAATAATGAAAATAAATACACTCTCAAAGCTCTGGACGAAACTTTCGTGTAAAATCCACCGAACGGAGATGTATGAAAGAATGTGACAGGTGTTTTGCTTTACAATCATAATGAATCTGTTACTATAAATGTTAACAGAAAAATACTTATATTTTAATGTAAAGTAACGACAAAATATAATGATTGAAAATATAATAGGAAGAGTTCGAAATTCAGAGAGACACATTAGTAACGCAAATCTGATGGGAGAGGAATTTTAAACTGCCAAGTACAGTTTAAAATTTTTGAATAATTATTCTTTCTTCATTGAGTTGAAAAGGCTTTGGAATTTTGAGAATTAATTTCATTTAAATATTAAATAATGTAAATTGAAAAGGAGTTTAATGATGAGTAGTTGAAGATAGTTTATTATTTATATAAAAATAGTAAAGATCAATTTACAAACAATGATTGAGAGCATTTTATAATATTGATAACTTTTATGGCGAAATTTACAAAAAAATAACCAAAAATGAAATATTGAGACTGAAATTTACAATTAAAAATTAATTAATATTATAAAATTCCCAAAGAGTTGATTTAAAAAATATTTTTGATGTATTTGTTTATTCTGGTGTTTAGTTTCATAAAAAGATTCCTATTTATTAGAAACATTATTTGCTTTTCTTTACATTCAATAAATTGGTATCAAAGAAAATGGAGATTAATCTTAACATAAATGGATTTAATAGTTCCTATAATTTTATAGAATGTATAATTTTCTCTGGATTTTTTGGTGTATAAATACATTTTTTTTTCTAAAGATCCTATTGTTAAATGATTATTATTTTCCTTAACATTGTGTGTAAGATTATAATTTTATTAAACAAATTTGGAGAATAATAAACTGTTACCTAAATAAATACAAATATGCATTATGAACATTATTTAATTAATTTTATGAGCAAAAATTAAAAAATCTGAATATTTATTGATTATTCGAAAATTCAACATGTTCAATAAAAGAGGCTTAAATTTTTTTAATCGTACATTTTATTTACAAACAAAAATTATATATTTGTAAAAGAATAGATTATCAGTGACGTAAATAAAAAATGCTTAAATACATGCTCAAAGAAAACTTTTCACCTTCAATTGTGAAGAAAGTTTATATTTACTTGCATACTTTTATAATCAAGTTCATATTCAATAATGTAGATATCAAAAGTAATGTCGAAAGTTCTCTTTTACTTTAAAAAAATGTCAGTTAAGCCAATTAATTTTTGTTGTTGAAAAAAATATATATAATGAAAATATGGACTCACCGTTGTAATGAAAAGTACCAGGCTGGCAGCAGTACGCGGGAGGTGTCTGGAAAGCGCCAGGCTCCTAGGAGATCTCGACCGGCTGAAAGTCTGGCTTCGACTGCTTCACTGACGCCTCTCAGTCTACCGGCCTGGGATGCCCCGAGAGACCTGCGCCAGGCGGCGCATGCTCCTGATACCTGGCGAATCCGCCCGAGCCTCCCCGATCGCTTAATCTAGAACGAGTGCAAGATTCTTTGAGAAGTGAGATTTTCCGACCGCGCTCTCCCCAAAGCTCGGGGAGGGTGGGTGTTTTTTATATTTTTTATTCTGGATTTTATTTTTATGTCTCTCCGAGAGTCCGTACATATGGGTGGGGCGGGGTCCGTTTTGTGCTGTCTTTAAATGGCAGGGGTTTCGGGCTAACATTTAAGGCTGACGGCCGTTTTGAAAACAGATTCTAAGAAGTATTTTTTTGATGAAGATTGTTTTTATTAATATTGTTTATATACGCTACACAAAAATAAGGTTTTAATATGCAAAATGAAGTACAGTTTTTAATGTACTAAAATACATATAGCTTAGAAATTAATCGAGGGAAAAATAAATGACGAATGCTCGGATTCAACCCACGACGCTCGAGACAAAGCCCAGCGTTCCAACGGTTTTTTTTTGTACATATAAGTTAGTTGAATATTGTAATAAATCTACAATTATCCATAAAGTATTAAAAAATATTCTAAAAAATACACACTTTTTTATGTGCAAATAGTTTGAATTTCGTGATAAATAATAGGCGTAGTTAAATATTACTATAAGTCAGTGCATTTATATTTCACAATCGCTTAATTGAAATTAAATTAGTTAAAATATCACAGAATATATATATATACCAATATTAGAATTGTTGACAGTAGTTTTATAAATTTGTTTAAAAATATTTATCAAAACAAGTTAGTATTATTTTCAGTATAAGAATTGATATAAACATAATTAAACTTAATGTACTATACTATTATTAATTATAATAAAAATAATAATAAGATTTATAGATAGTGCAATATTAATAAGATTTTTTTTGGCATACTTTAGTGTGTTCAAAAAAATACAATAAATGTTCGATATATTTTATTTAACTGTTAGTGAGTATAGATAGATGATCTTTACTTTAACCAATATTTTGTTTTTGTAATAATTTTCCAATTCAACTATTAAAGATGTTAACGACTACACAATTTTTTTTTTTATAAACACCATAAAATAATACAAGGGTCTTATATTTGGTTTCATTAAAATAGGTAACGAGGCATCAGTAAATTTTTTAGTAAACTATTAACAAAAGAAAAAATTCTTCCTAGAAAATGTGCAACACAGTTTAAAAAAAACACCCCTTTGAATAGAGCGTCAAACTTTACTTGGGTAATAAATAGACCCAGTTTACTGTTTCCCCCATCCCTATAAATCTAAATATATTATATGAGTACAGTTCTTGGCTTC
Source organism: Glossosoma conforme (assembly GCA_022606575.1). Lineage (NCBI taxonomy): Eukaryota > Metazoa > Arthropoda > Insecta > Trichoptera > Glossosomatidae > Glossosoma > Glossosoma conforme. Next base: position 550,896 of record JAGTXR010000199.1, on the reverse strand, counting down.
CACCCTCATATATCTGCAGGCCTAACCCTACCTCATAATAACCGCCTTAATCAGTATTTAAATTTGATTCCATTTAATAACAGGTAAGTAATGTATGCGAGGTTTGATTGAAGATACGAGTATTATTCCGACGTGTATTTGTTACGTATCATGATTAATATTATTAATTATCATTATTGCTGTATTGTTGTTGGCGTTGGAAACCACAATTATTAATTAACGAATAATACAATTATTTAATTTAAACACGAATTACCTAAAATATCTGAAAAAAAAGAAAGCTTACATACAATTTACTTTGTGGCAATTGGTAATTATTGATTAAATTTCTAAATAAGGTTTAGAAAAAAAAGAAAAACAAAAAAGGTATTTTAGAAAAAAAACAGTTGTAATTGTGCTGTGTGCATAAATTAACAAAGGCTAAAATAATTAGCCAATGTTTTGGTTGATTTTTAAGGCGAAAATCCACAGTTTTTATAACTAAAGCATTTAATTAAAGCTTTCATCTAGTTTCAATTTGCTGCATGGAAGCTGACAGGAAGCTTTACTTATAATATAAAAGTTTCCCAGCACTCGGAGTGTTTTAAAAATGTAAAATCCGCAATGAAGATAGTTGAAAGATACTTTGATTAGTAGATGGTACTGAAAAATGGGCTCATTTATGTGGCTTAAGGTGGGACACATGTGCAACAGAAAATTATCTAATGAGTGAGTTAGAGAAAATGCTGAGGTGTAACACAATAACCGATAAATATTTTTTCAACAGCCAATTGAAGACATCAGAAGAATAGTAGGATGAGTCTGAATAAGGGAAAGAATGAAGTACAGTAATCATATGATCCAATAATAACATAAACATAGTAAATAATAAAAATAGGTATATACAGTTGAATGATAAGGCACAATGTTAATATGATTTATATACTCGTAAGATGTAGGAAAATATGATTATTATAGTCGTTTTTATATTGCACAATGAAAATAACAAAAATCAATCACGATTTGTATTTGTTATGTTGAATTATCACAGCAATATATCAAATATAAGTGTGTGTATGAGTTTTTATAAAGATTTGGACTAGTCTGTTGGTTTTAAATTAGTTTAAGAAAGATTTCAAAGAGTTCAGAGAATTACCATCCGTGTTGATAATGACAGAAAAGATTTTGTGAAGCAACTTTATGTCTGTCAAGATTTTTAGATAAGACATTTAAAAGCTATTATTTTGAATATTTTTTAGTTGATTAGAATATAATTGTGCATATTATTATTTGTATGGACAAAAAAAACATTTTTCACTGAAAGATATAAAATCATACTTTAGATCGATGGTTTTAAGTTCATTTTACTTTTGCCACAAAAGTAAATATTTATTTAAGCATTCTCTACTAAGGTAAACGGAAAATTAAGGTGTAGCGTCGTGTAACTAACGTACATATACAGTTGAATGCTAGTAGGAATGGTCAGTCATATATGACATTTGATAGGTCTAATTAGTATTCACAGCGCAAACCCACTATATGTACGATGTACGAATATATGGCAAAATATGGTATATTATAAGATGTACAGTAACAGAGGGACGAGTAAGGCTAGAATGCTAAATTCGTCATTTCAATTTATCTCACTTGTATTCGGACGACTGGGATACAACAAACTGAAACAAAACTTATGGAAATACATGTTTTTTGTACAATAAGCGAATTTTGTACAAAAAATAATATTGAATCGTTTTTATATATATTTAAGTGTAGCAACGCAAATATTTTACAATGATTTAATAAATAAGGTATTCTTGTTCTCATAAGTGGTATTTAAGAAAGTTAGATTTCTTTTTGATTTCCACATGTTAGGAATGTACATAGCTTGCCTTATTATCTCGTGATTTTTTGGATACACATTTTTTTTTATATTTGATTCAGTAAAGGTCCATCTATTGACGATAAAAATAATAAAGTATTTATGGAAATCTTTCCGATCTTACCCAAAAAATAAAATTTAAATTAAATAATCTACCTAAACCATTTTTAATGTGTTAATTCCGCATTTTGACGATATTGCATTTTTATATTTTTATTAAAAATTAACATAAGTCATGAACAACATGATGTAAAAGTATATATATATATATTTTTTTTGGTTCTCATGACTAAGAATATTGTATTTAATAAATTGTATTTGTTGTATTAATCTAACAATGAACATTTATTACCGAAATATAATTTCAGTTTATTATAGTTTTTGTACAAAATAAAACTTAAAAAACAATTTAAACTTATTATAAAATACGGTTTATATATAATATGATTGCTTTCTCATAGAATAATAATATTTGTAGTGTATGTCGGCTTCAGATTTAAATCATATTCATAAATTACGCGTGCGAAATTTCGTATGAAATTCGTCCGAAATTGCCCGAAATTAAATCTGACGGTGGATTTGGCGTCGGCGTAGCTCTTTGGCCACCTCGTTTGGGCCGCGGGATTAAAAACAAATTGAATCGTAGCGCTACGCTAGTCGTAGAGGGTGTCAGTCATAGCACCTTACCGGCGAAGAGCACAAGAGAGAGCTACGCTGAAGGATGGCAACCGGAAACGGGTCTGAATAACTACACATCCTTCCAACTGAAAGGTTATATATTTTACCTTTTTCAGCGTCTTAATATTAACTAAATATTTTAAATACTTCACTGTCCAAGTCAAAGACGCATAAAATGTTGTATTTTAAAAATAATATAATTAAATATTAAATAATATTTTATATAATTGACTTTTTTATTAAAAACCATCTTTAAATGTTCATTTTTATTTGAGTACTATTAAAATACGACTATTAAACTGTTTTTTCTGTATGTTATAGACAACTGTTTCTATAAAGTATTATACAAATAATTATTAAAGTATCATAATTAACTTATTTTAACATAATTTATGAATGTTTGATCAACGTTTCTTTCACTTTTTATTCTTCACAATATCAAGTATTTTATAATATTTTATTGAAATATTTACCTGATCAGAAAATTACCTTGAGTCTTAGTACTATATATATCTAAGTCCACCGGAAGGGTCTCTTCACGATTCCCTTTGGTATGCTTATGACGCAAAATAATTGAGACCCTCATTACATTACTATGTATTTAAATTATTATTGCAAGCAGGTAAATAAACAAACAACCCGAAATATTGTGACTGTTTCATTATTCAGTTTATGTTATTTTGTACATAATAAATTTATAAAATTGAAGATATCATAATCATATAATGAGTCGAAATACGATATACTGAAAATTGTGTAAGTTTCAATATTTTGAAATCAAAATAAAATATTATTTAGAAATTATTCCATTTTTTTTTATTAAAGAACGTTATGTTTCTGCTACATTGGGTAGCCATTGTCGAGTCATGTAATTCAATAATTTTAATAAAAAATATATTGTAACTGCAGCCAGTTCACTGAAAAAAGTAAACTAGTCTTACATTATCCAGTTATCACAACATGAAGATTGCTACAGTAATGTATTTTTGTAATTAATTTTTGTATTAATTCTAATAAAAATAGTTTTTATTATTTATATTTTAAGCATTAGATTTTTGAAATAAATTTAAAATATTAAATAGTTAATGATTTGAATACTGTTTTAAAACATAGAGCATGTTGAAAAATTATGAAAATCACTCAGAAAATCTCAGATTATATACTAGATATTTAAAAACGAGAGATTAACGAATCTCTAGTGAGTGCGAAACCGCGGTTTTTATTAACAGTTGTGTAACGTAATACACACTATAAAAAATATATTTTTTTGAATACCAATCATATATTGATTAATTAAAATATAAATAACATCGCGAACTTTCTTAATAGATCCCTGCTACATCAATTCATTATTGACAGATCCGTAAATTTTCTAACAATTTTTCATTTTGAGGCTGACTCATGTTGACTTGAAATGTGATGAACAGTTTCAGTTCACATATTTTTGACATCACAGGCAAGCTTTTGATAAGGCGTTCAGCATTTGAGATTCATCCTACATACATTATAAATGTATCTAAAGAAGGAAATTAATAAAAACTTTCAGTCCTTTGAATGTTATCATCATTATCACTTCTTAATTTGCTCTAAATGTTTTTATTAAATAATTAGAACAAAAATTTGAAAAAAAAATCGTAACTTTGCGCAAATTTCATAAGGTTTTGGCCTAAGTTAGGAAGTTAGTCTCTTCGGCGTAGATGTCGCCCATCGCTCTGCGGCCCGCGGGCGGTCACTCATTAGGGCGGGATCAGCGGCGGTGGGCGGTAGGAGGTGGGCGGGAGCTTTAAATGTTGACAGGGTTTATTTAAGACCGTGCGACGCGCAAACGATTTACTCCAAGCCAATTTGCCAAAAGTACAAAATTGATTAACCATTTAAAGTATATCTGTTAATTTACCATTATATCGTTTATTTATCATGTTTTTGACTTTTCAAATGGGTTCGATAAGTGAATAAATAGCATATTATCAAATAAATCGAAGTACTAAACATTAAATAGGGCTTTCAGCTTAAACTGTTTATTTTTACACCATTAAAGTAATTAATAAAGTAATAAATATGTTTTACTTAGTTTTTCAAACACGGAGGAGTGTCTCTAAAAGATAGATTCCTTTTGGAAAACTTAAGTACATTTTCAAAGCGAAAATTCCGCAAACTCAGGCGATTAACCAATGCATTCTCCAAATTTTCACTTAATCTAAAAGCAAATCTTACCCATAAAATAAAGGTCACATAGCGTGATATGGAGAGATCAATGCTTAAAGTGTCTCTAAAAATTAGTATCTGTAATGAGGATATCCGAAAATGAAGTAGTGGAGGCTTCCCATAATAGGCACACCCAAGTGACAAAGAGCAGGACATGTCATCTCTTCGACAGATTCTGTCTAAGAGATGACGGTTGATGGGAAATAAAAGTATTGGGGTGGGCTCCAAGAACTAGCACATGTAGTGTTGGGCGACCCCGTGCAAGATGGACTGACGATATCAGAAGAGTGTTTTGGAGTAGCCTGCATGTGGAAGGTGAAGGATCTAAAAGGATGAAAACCCAGTGTATGCATACAGGCTGATGAAAAGTGATGATGAGGCCAAATCGTCCCATTACGTGAAGGTTCCGCTTCCCGCCTATTTATTTGCTGTGCTGTAGGACAGAATATCATTATAGGCTGTGCGTCAGGATCGGGATTTCCCCGGGATGGAAATTATTGTGTTATTAATATTTGAGGGAAAGTGGTCGCAGGAGGATTTGCGACGCCACAATTATATTAGCACTAGATTACCAAATAATAATACCGACATAATTAAAACGATCAAATTACAAAAGAAAATATTTCAAAATGATATACGATTCATGCCGTATACGATATATGCTTTATTACTATAACAAGTATTATATATATTAATATTTTACAAATAGTCATCATTTTAAGATCATTATTTATATTTATATTATAAATAAATCTAGAAAAGGGTTCTTATAAATTTATTTTTTAATATTTTGCAATTTGCATTAATGAATGAAAAATGGAATGGAGCAAAAGTGCTATAACTTTTTTAACAATAACCTTTTTAATGCTATTAATAACTGAATAAGATTGATATTGTGTTATACGTTTGATTACATCACATTTGACTATAACACCTTTATTTGGTAGCCCATTTCGGTCAGAAAAAATGCCGCCTCTCATTTTTGTCAGCTGCTTATTGTCCATATCTTGCACCTATACATCTCTATACTTGAAAGTCTATCTGAAAACATGTATAGGTTCCAATGACTTCCAAGGCAGGAGCTCAGAGAGTTGTTGAGAGTGTAGCTATAGTATCCGAAGCAAATTTTGGGTTATTTGTTTATTATAATGTTTTTCAAGGAGATCAAGGATTTACCCAACGTTCCCATGGCCTGAATCATATCGTCCTATGTGTCAGAATAATGTGACCATCGACTCGCGGTAAGTAAGATGCTAATACAAATTTTATTCCGCGACATATTTTGATTAAACGTCAGTAATCTAACGAGAATCTCGTTCACAATGTGATTTTGTTGCCAGTCGTTTTTATTACACCAAAATAATATTTTTCCCCTAAAATAAAAAAAATTCATCTATAAACATATGAAAATGATTGATTTGTTAAACAAACTGTGATAAAAAATGTGTTTATGTTTAAAAAAATATTGACTATGCCATCTATGTATTAAAGTGTACTCGAAATAATTGATTTATTTACTTATTTATTGATATTTTTCTCTGCTTCCTTTCACCCGTTCCGTAAAAGATGAGATTAAAGAACAAACGGAAGATAAAACAAAATAAATACAAATATTTAAATTATATCTTGTTCGGTATTGAATATGTTCGCCAAAGCTTATACAGCGTGTATTATATTTCAATGTACAAAACTAAACCATTAAAATCGTTATTCGAAGTTACGTAGAAATATTGTGTTTCATTTTCTTGGCTGTATTTATTGATCGCGTGGATCTTTGGTAAGGCTATTTAAGAAACGGCATAACACGTATTTGCTAATTTTTTTTTCTTAATTATTTTTCTTTTATGTTTTGATTCAAAGCGACTGTCAAACAAATTTTTAGTTGTATTTGATTCAATATTTTAATCGCCGAAATTCACGTAATAAAATAATTTCAGAGAATCTAATAATACGAGTATGAGCAATACTTTTTCTGCATTTAAAAAGTTAAATATTTGAAAAAGTCATGCTTTATATTATCTTCCTATAATATTTAGATACGCAATCTCAAAATATAGGTATGTTTATATATTTTCAGTACCCTTGAAAAAAAATCTTTTGAATAATTAAAATAACATTTGACGGTAAAAGGGGTGCTTTGCAATATGTTGTGTCAAAAATTGCAAATAAAAAACAACAAAAAAAATCATCAAGCTTAACAAATTATTGTACACCCAAACAGGTTAAAAATACTAAATTTTCGTTTTAACCAAGCTCTTGTAAATTTTTGTGTTAACTCAAATACTCGTATTTTGGTTAATATTTCTAAACGTTTTTTATCTTGAAACATGGTACCTTGTGCTACATTGCAATCGAATGGTTTTTTTATCGGATTATTATGTGGATTTATAAATATTTATTAGAATATTATTTTATTATTTCAATATTCTAATCTACTTTTATAGATATTGACTATATTACAATATTATAAGTAATTAAATATACACGTACTATAATATACACACTCTGACAATATACTATAGAGACATCTATCGTTATATGATAAACAATGGTATAAATGCAACATATTCCATACAGCCGTTCGGTCGGAGGATGGTCGTGCGGTCAAGGGTAATGAACTTGAACAAATGGTTGGTTCCAAGGTTCGCTGGTTCACATCCCGCCTCTGCCGATATTTTTCTGAACGAATTGATGTGTATAAAGAATTTGTTGCATTATAGTATGTGTATATTTAATTACTTATAATACGGATTATTGTTTGCTTTTTGAAAAAAATCTTATTGAGTATCCTTATTTTTCACACTGGCAAGTAGAGTTATTATTTTGTCTGAAGCCTGGAGTATGCTAATGACGCTTTCATCGATGGGTTCGCGGGTAGTGGAGTCGCTCGTCGGTGTGGCGCTGCTTTCCCCGGCCGCGGGAAAAACTTGTCGGGAAATTATACAAGTCGGTTCTGGCAACACCGGCCCTGCAGCAGCAAGAGTCAATATTTGGATTACTTTCCCAGAGAAGCTAATGAGTTAAGTTTCGCTGGGATGTTTTTTATGTTGTTTTTACCGAGTCAAAAACGATGAAAAAACGATTATTTCTTAAAATCAATCGTCTCAATTAAATATCTATAGCCTATCGAATTACCCAAATGTTACCATTTAAATATTGCTTTAAAATAAATTTGCAAACTTTATTTGAAATATTTTATATTGTGATCTATTATATTAGTTTTACTGCAGTATGAGAAGTAAAGAAAAACATTTAAAAAAATTATCTTATAAAACACAAGTAAAAAGAAGATGAAAAATCACGTATTTTTGTATTTATGCAATATAATTGCTCAGTCATAAACGATACATATAAAGAAGAATTTTACTTTTGAATACTGAAAAAAATGCCATGAAATGATTCATCTTTGACTATCAATTTGTAAATTAGGGCATATGGTCCCAACTTATTTTCGCACAAACAGTTTTTTCAGATAAAGCAATACTTGCCTCATTTTAATATGGAATAAATGGTAAGTGCAAACATTATATTATTTACGTTATTTATCGAGGATGAGAGCAAGAGAACAGGGATATATATTATGAAAAAGTATATTTTAGCGTTTGCTTATCAGCTTTTAAAGGAGATTGGGTGACTAATTCGACGTTTCCTAAACTAGACCAATTTGGTCCTTAAAACGGCACAACTTACTGATATGCTTCGCTACAATTATGAAACTAATATATATTAACCAACAAATGTAATAAAAGTTCGACAACAAAAAAAATGCTTTAACAATTATTTATTTTTTACCAAAAGGCAATTTGATTTAATTATTATTTTTAATTTTTAAATGAATATTGATCTATCGTTGTTTTCACACACAGCATCCACGAAAATTTCATGTGATTAGTACTCGTAAATAAGTTTTAATTAAATGCAATAAGTGTTCCATTGATTTTGTACACCACATTCTTTTCTATGTTCTTATCAAAGACTGTCTTATTTGTGCCCAAACTAATTAAACATAACGACAGTATTTCGTTAAAACATGTATTTCAAATAAAATAATTAAATATGTTTTAAGATGCTTATAAACACCAAACTGTTCTGTAATATAATATTTACTAGTCATGTGGAATGAAATCACGTATCTGATATATGACATTTGTGAAGAGCAAATATTTTGACTGCTGTACCATTCTCTGAATAAGGTATACTCGATGTATGATAAGACAACTACAAGATTAGAACAAGGTATGTTGTAAAGTGAGAGTTATTAGCATGCTTAAGCGATATGAAGAATTTAATATTTTACATATTATAAATGTGGTTTCTAATTTCATATAACTTTCAATAGAAATTAAAATTGTAATATATATTATATCATAATTAATATAATTTTTTTCAATACCTTGCAATTAATTTAACAGTGACTTTTTGTTACACAACTTCCGCATTTTATTATGGAAATTCATAAACAACATATATTTAAATGTCGACATCATTTTATCATTGATTTTAAATTGCTCTATAATTGCTTTTTAAAAGATTTTTCAACGTTAGATAAATTAAGATTGTGACTTTTTTTTTACATTTTTTCGATCAATAATTGTTTGTGGTAATCCATAATATCAAATATTAATAAAATATCATTTAGAAATTATTCCACAATATTTACTGAAGAACGACATGTTATAGCTACGTGTTCTAGCCATTATTGAGTTGAAAATGGCTCTCCCTCACTCAGTAAATATTTTAGAATAATTTCTAAATTATGTTCCTTCTGCGATTTTTTAAAGTGTATTTTATTTAATCAAAATATCTTCTTTGAAGTGTGTAATTTATCTTTTATTGTGAAGTTAAAGTTCTATGTAGTTTAATAAAAGGATAATACATATATAGGAGTAGAACAAATTGAAATTAATTTGGTTTGTAAAATTTTGGTCATTCCATAAATATTAGAGATAAAGAAGCTTATATTCTAAGCACTTTTGCTTTATGCACGTATTTGAATTTATTTATTCACGTACTTACGAGGTGTCCTCTAAAAGCTCTAATTTCAAATCCTAATCCTCTTATTTCGGAAGGGATGCGCTTCAGGCGATCGTTCGGCGCGTGCGCTCCATAACTACTGAAATCCAGTACATTTAATGTACCTGCTGAAATTTCACAAATAGGGCGTGTGAGACAAACAGCTTGACACGAGATGAAGAGAATTTCTAGTCCACAAAATGCAGTGAATTGAAGAGATTATCAATGAATGCTTTGTGATTTCAACAGTATTTGTTGTACAAAAACGAGTACACAGTAAGTAAATAAATAAAAATACAATAATATTTTTTGCATAAAGTTATGATACAATTGTAAGTAATTGAAAACTTCAAAAAATATAAAAATCACTTCACACCTTACAGAGGTTTTAAAATACTTCCATTTGTTTTTATTTTAGTATGCTACTACCAAAATAATAAAAGCATGTTTTGTAACTTAACTTTTTCTCGTAATGAAAATTTACTTACCATAACAGCTTCAAGGAGCTGTGAAGTTATGCCAAAATGTGGTCTTTGAACGTACCTATGATCTGACATGTAATATGTTCTTAATAACTGTGGTGGTAATATGCGCCGATTTGAGAGAGTTCATACTATGTAAAAGAAAGATGGTGCTGCCAAGTGATGCTGATGCGTCTGGAACCAAAATTTGGTTTGAATATTAAATTCGACTCATATTCATAATACAATAATATTAGTTTTGTGAAAAAAGCGTCAAAAGTTAGCCTATTTAAGGTTATAAAAGTAAATTGATACTTTTAATGTTTTTAGTTACGGGCTCATCAAAACTTTCACCTTGAATTTCGTTCAGGTAATCTACGAGTATGTTTTTTAAATATTTCAGTTATGTGTCTTTCTGAATCAATACAATTACAACTGGAATAATAAAATTAACTCTTTTTTATTACTTAAACAAGGATATTTGAATATTTATTAGATACGTAAGTAAGCACTTTTTTAATTTACTATTTATTCACATACTTGACTATCACGGGTTCAATTTCAAAGAGAGCTTATCCAGTTTATCACTTATTCAAAAGTTAAAGTATTTGTCTATGAATGGTTTCAAACGGAGATAAAGTTAAATGCTAAGATAATAAATACTACAGTGATTAATTTTCTGATAGCTTTAAACCTTATTTTGTAAGATAGATAAGAGTTATTTAAATATAAAATTGTAATATGACACAATATGAGGACTTCTGTTAACCAATTACCAAATAAATAAAGCGATAGAATTAAAACGAAATAAATTTCATTGAACAATGCAATTGTCAATGCGATTCAATTTAAAATTCAGAGCTTGATATTTAATAGTGCGATATTGAAGCAATTAACAGAGCCGGTGAACTGATTCGAATATTTCCATTTGAACTCAATCAAAAAACGTGCCTTTGTTAGTGAGAGGTCAGCGGGAGAGCCTATTTCAACACGTAGGACGTGAACGTAAACGTAACTTAAATTGAGTACCTATGCACGTATGTACGAAGGCTAGTGTGGTACACATGATTAGGATACGTGCCCCGCAGGGGAATGGCCTTTTTCTCGAAGATAACGCGAACACCTTTATTAAGGCTTTTATCCGATAATTTGTAATATGCCGAATGTGAAAAATAAAATAAATTGGCTTATTTTAACTATTATTTCGAAAAGAATGAGATAAATTACTAACTATTGGTTTAATCACATTAACAAAGGAGTATAATGCGGTCCCACAACTAAAATAATTATTTTCGTTTATTTAAATGTTTTGATAAAAGTGATTTGCGTGATCATTATAGACATTATGGATACAAAATTATGATTGTTGATAATTAAATAACCTTGAAATTTTGAGTCGACTCCCATTTGCTTTATTAATGTGCATATCCATTCTGACTGCTGGGTATAGTTACGGGTGAAAATTAAATCAAATGAAAGTAAAGACGGAAAAGTAAAGTGTATTGCTTTATTAAATGAACATCGAATTTTAATATGTATGAAATAAATATTTTATTGAAAATAGTATAACTAAAAAAACACCTGTCTTGAATGTTGACTGCAAAATATTTATTTTTTACGGCTTAGCACTAGAAAAACCATCTGAGATAAGCGTATTATAATTATACATTATTTAAAAAATCTGAGAAATCAATCAATAATATTTTAGTTCTTATTTGAATTTTATATGAAACAAACCATTCTTGGTCATATTTAATTAATGTCGCTTATTTGAAAGTCATATAAATAAAATAATGAGAAAGTGATTTAACTACGAAATTGTTCACACAGGATTTTTTTTTTAAATTTATTATAGAACAAATTTATCTTATTAAATAAGCCCAAGTATTCTTGATATCAAAGAACCGCCGATAAAAATGATTTTTTACAGACGCGAAAAAAGATAAAGAATTTGTATGTAGTCTTCTTGTACCAGCCATATGTCCTTACTAAGAGCACATAAGGCATTGAGAGGTAATTTTCATACATATCAGGTAGAGTACCTTTTTCCACGAGTGTATCGTCCACCTGCCGTCCAGCTGCCACAATTATGATGGCTCCGCACTATTGAGTGCATATTGAATGCCCCTCACCTCGACCAAGCCCATTTCCACAGAGCCCATTGTCCATAGTCCATGAGAAAAGATCCATTAAAAAATATAGTTCAATTCAAAGTGAAAAATGCAATGATATTTGCGACGTGCGGTTGTACACACGTAACGTTGTTTTTCGACATAAATGATGATATGTTTTTTGTTTGCCAATCGACTATAAAGACGTAAGATATTAAAAAAAAAGTTTTTCAAGATATTGTATATGAATGACTACGACCTATTATATAATAATGAACTATTATAAGACTAACTATTTAAAAATATATGCGCAGTAATTGGACAATATTATCATTGTTGATGATTAGAAATTAGCAATATAAATATGTTTAATTGAATTGTTAATAAGTTTTATCAATGAGATCGTATGATTAGATTAGAAAGTTATTAGATGGATTAGTTAGATGCAGCTGAAGCCTGGAATATTTGGTCCTAAAAAGCAGCTCAACCTTAGCAGTGACATTTAGTTAGCAATAGGTGGTGATCCTTCTATGATTTGTCTGCGCACAATGTTCTTTAACTTTAGTGATCTAACGAGAGACTGCGCTTCCAATGTGATATTGTAGCTGGATTAAACAAAAAAAAATGTACGAAACTAAAATCGGCTCGGTAGTATAGTAACGTCTCTTCAAGTCCTCAAGTTTCTGCCATAGAGATCGTGGGAAACCATATATGTTCCTTGGTGAACCTTCGGGTGCAGAGATGTCTTGGAACGGCGTATGAATAATGTTAACTGACATAACTGAGTGACGCAAATTTAGAGTGAACGGATATAGGAAGAAAAAAAACGATTAGTGTAAAGAAGACTAACAATAACAGCATGTTGTAAGCGCGGTTATTAAGTTATCACTAAGTTAATAAATATTGCGCTTGTCTAAGCCTAGGGAATGTCTGGCAAATAATCCAATATTCTTAGAAATGCTGAATAACAAACATTCAACCATGCCTCAAATACCAGTTGATATTTTACCGGCTGAATACTAAAGCTGAAGTCCTCGTAATACCACCCGTGGAGGTTCTCGGAAACCACAACCGCTAATTTAGTTGTAATAATTTTGCCACCGATTAAAAGACTAACATCAAGTTATAAGCAGATAGGAAGCCGTTTCTCAGTAAAACAGGATAATTATATATTATAAAATTCAAGTGAGAAAAACATTCGACGAATGTATCAGAATATCAATTATATAATTTGAAATATGCGATCTATAAGGTTTTGGTTTAATTAATTTTAAGTGTATGATTTCTATTTGACATTTTGACTTATAAAAAGAAAGATAAAAGTAAAAATATTCATCACACCGTTCAATGGATATTTTGAATGTTTTTTCTCTAACAGGGTTATGACACTAAATATTATTTTACGCGGCCCCTTGATTGGTTGTCGGGGGTGAGTTCCCCAGCCGTCTGCCCCCTCGAGTCCCCTTCAAGGGGGAAACCCGCTTCCCGGAAGACGCAATTTAAAATTTTGTCTTTTAGTCTATGTCGAAAGTAGACACAAGCACTCTCAGAGTCCGTAAACCGAACAGTTCCTTAGTGAGTTTAGAGAAAATCTTTGGTGTTCATCCAATGGTCTTCAATGCGAGCAAATTTTCATAAGAATAATTAATAAAGAATAAGGTGTTTGGCATTATAAATTAAATTTAAGTTAAAATTAAGCATAAGCCATGTGACAGTTGATTTTGCTAACTTCTATACAAATTAATATATAATATTAAGATAAAGATAAAGATATAAGATAAACAAGAAATATACTATAAGACTGGAAACCAGAGTAGTTAAAGTGTTGATAAAGGGTGGTTTTAATGTGTTATTGTTTGTTGTGGATTATTTGAATTTACGAGTATTGTAAAATCAAGATTCAATTAAAATATGATAAAAGTACTGTTTGAGTCAAATATATTTAAAAAAAATATATTGTTTATTTTAAGTTAACATACGACTTAAATATAGTAATTGTTATTTTGTTCAGTTGTACTAGTTAATATTGTTTCTATCTTTAACATATCTTTGATCAAAGCAATATCAACTCTCGGGCATCGCCGCACTAAACATACGGCGTCACATAAGTCACCACCTAGAAGGAGCTCTCCAAAACAACCGACGACACACTCCACCCTATGTTTGGGTATCAAAAGATAACCACACAGCTAAAATCAAGAAGAAGTTTCCTACAGTCAACAACGGAACTGGTGATACCTGAGCCCACGCTGCGGCTGAACATATGGAGAAGCGCAACTGAGGGGAATACTTGGATTGCCCCGAAAGAGGACCTAGCCCCTGGACACGACCAGGGGTGGATTATATGAAGGTCCCTTAACAAACTTCGGACCGGAGTATGCAAGACGAGGACACAAATAAAAGCTTGTCAGTTTTACATCGGACCGACTGAATGTCACTGCGGCGAGAGCAGACCATGTCACACCTTCTGGAGTTTGCGCTGTGCCCGAGTAGCTGCTCCCAGGAAGACCTGATGATGGCCGGGAGTAACGCCATCGACGTCGCCTACTTCTGAGCAGACAGGATCTGACCCTGTTGTTTCCGACACGATTTTAATAGTAATCTTTAACATACAGTTGCTCAATAATATATAATGACTGTAAATGTGTACAACCGACTTATTTGTACAAAAAGATAATGCATAAATGTTTTACCGATGTGTGTTCCATATAGGAACTTACGGTCACCACATATTGTCTCAATTCAGTTCTGTCAGTCCATGCATCGTCCCATGACATATCTTTACACAAAGGTCCATTTAGGAACATATGTGTTTAAAGATAACCTCTGTGGCAGAATCTCGTGGACAAGATACAGCAGCTGTATTTTCCGAAGAATATTTATGTGTGATTTGTAAGTCATATTTTTTAAGAAGATCGGATGATAAGACCGATCATACTTAATAAATTTCCGTGGTCATATAAGTATTGCACATAAGATATATTGTTAATCGACCGATTGTATATATTTCCAACAAAATATATCATCCTTAACAATTCTTAATAATACATTAAAATTTCACATTTCATTTGTACGTTGATGTACTATATTTTTAGTTAAAATGGGTATAGAATGCAATGAAAATAAAAAAAAACGCTGTAACAAAAAAATATGCAAGACTAGGAGTGAAATGCGTTCACAGATTGGATGTTTCTGTTCTTAAAGAGTTGTGTTGCAACATCACGCACATATAGAAAGTTACTTTAGGGTCACTAAAAATCATTTGAAAGGAAATGCGTTTTTAGGGGCACCGCGGTGTGGGACGGAGAAACTAAATTATCAATAATTGAATTTGGATGAGGCCATCGATAAGTGGAAATGGTTCAACGAAAGATTTTAATTGCTTTTAAATATTGCAATATTTTATGACCTGCGGAGATTCTGTCCCTTCACTAAAAAACTTATTTCTGGATATTAATGTATTTTAAAATTTAGGATTTGAAACTGATTGAATATTATATACAATACCTTTTTTAATTTTTGAAATCGTATGAAAAATGATTAATATACTGATTAGACTGATTGAAAATGTTATTTGATTTTTTTTACTTCACATTATGTAATTTGAAGTAAATTATTACAAATTATATTATGCTTTTTTAAGGTACCTTGTCGAAGAGACTCATTGAATTATTATTGTAATAGCAATGTTTAAATAAAAAAAGTATAAAAATAAAATGATAAATTATATTCTTGGTCATGATTTTAAACTAAATCTCTTCGTATATTCTAATTATTTAATTTTTTAATTATAATGAGAATGTAAATTGTACTAACTTATAAAAGTTATTTAAAGCGATTTTATCTAAAAACTTTTATTTTTCAAATTTAGCAATAAAATAATTTATTATAAAAAACATTATCAGTGTTATGAAAGTTTTTCAATAATTTTCTAAATATTCAAAGATTTGAAACTGATTTGTATGTGATTTAATTATTAATTAAAACTAAGATAAAAATGGTCTATCTAGAAAAATTTATTGCGTACAAATAAGTTTTTTTTTTATACAACAAGAGAGTTCTAAATTAAATATTTCTTACTCTTCTTAAAATATTTCAGATTTATGTTTCAGCTACGATTATTTGACCTATTTTATAATTTTAACCTCAGAGCTACACTGCAGGTATTTATGCAAAATAATTATATTCACAAGGACAAAAAATATTTGAAAAGGCTAACGATTTTAGAATTAGGCTTTTGCCTTTCACAAAATAAGTCGGCGATAAAAAATGCCGGGAAGAGGCGAGATAAAAACAAAAACAAAGGATAATGAACTCTGAATTTTGGGTAATCTCTTTCTTTAACCTGGTTCGTCAAAACTCGGGGCAAGTTCATCAAAAAGTGAATTTATCGTGTTAAGAGGTGATAGAGACAAAAAGGAGTTTTAATTTGAAATTCATTGCGAAATATTCAAGAGTCTAGCAACCTTCTTATGAATGAAGGAAGAAATTGGCAGCGGGTTTCTTGCATATACTTGTACTATGCTCTCAACCCGTGAAAATATTTTTATTCCAATCTGATCTTAATAGTGTATCAAACTGGGTTGCCATAAATAAGCTAACGTTTAGTATCAACAAATGTAACATTATCTCTTTCTCCGGTTCTAAAAATCCTATTCTGTCCAAATACTACTTATCTGGAACATTGGTCGACAGAGAAGCAGTTGTCAAGGATCTAGGTATAACCTACGATTCATTATTCACTTTCCATACTCACATAATGAATTTACCTTCACGCGTCAATAAACTTCTCGGATTCATCACCCTCCAGGCTAGTCAATTTCATAACCTTCTAATTTTTCGTACACTCTATTCTTCACTCATTCTATCTGTTCTGGAATATGGGAGCTTAGTTTAGAATCCCAATAAATACAAATACATTTTCATGCTCGAAAAATATTCATAAAAAAATTCTCCGACGTCTTTATTTTTATATTTACGGTAACTATCCAGTCAATTAATTTAATTCCGAACATTACCCAACTCTTTTTATTCTAGGGATGCTTTCTTTCCATTCACTAGAGTCCCGGAGGAAAATTGCTGCACTCAAACATTCATTCCTTCTTCTTCGCGTATCAATTCTCAACCCTGGGATTCTTGAATGTTTTAACTTCTATGTTCCAGATAGGTACACCCGTGCTCGTAGCCATCCATTGTTTTTGATCCCAGTCGATGCTTGTGGAGCTTCAAGCACTCAATTTGGTACAACGGCAATGTCGCTTTCAAATGGCCTACCAGCACACCTCGATCCTTTTCTTACATCCTTTTCTTACATCCTTTTCCTCTTTTGTCGATGGTATTGTTCTATTTGATCTCTGTGATCTTTGTCACGTGTCATCTTCTTATTCTTTTTTTTTTTGTTATTTTTATTATCTTCTCTATTTATTGTATAATTATGTATACTCTATGTTTCTAAATATTTGGAAAAAAATGGAATTTCGATTCTGTATATAAATAAATAAATAAATATTTGAATTCAGTTTTCAAAATCACGCAAAGTGAATGCTACTATAGTTTTTGATTTTTTCCAGATTCCAAGTTTTAAATAATTATTTTTAAATTTTCGATTTCCATTTTTGGATATTTTTGACAAATGATGCATGGTGAAATATATGTTCTACCATTAGTTGATTTTTTTGTAGGATTTTTTTTTAAATACAAGGAAATAATAAGTTTACGCATTAGACAAATACATTAATTTATTTTTCAAGTATTTGTAATGTTTGAATAAGTAATGTAAAAAAATAAAATGACAAATAATATATTTCCTTTGTTGATTGTGTTGTTTAATTTTGTATGAACTTTTACAGCCTTCATTAAGTATCTAAGTAATAATTCATTTTTCAAAAAAATAATAAATGTTATTTTTGGGAAGATAAAGTAATCGTTAATTTACTCAATACTACTCATATAATATAAGAATTATGAAATATTATAACAATTAATATATGATGAAAAGAATTGATTTTTTAAAGATTCAAAAGTTATTTTAAAGAACACCTTCTTGCGTAGACCCACCTGGCTGCTGGTCTCTCGACGTAAACCAATCCCGGCTTCTAGGCTACGCCGTAGAGCGACCTGAAATTTTTATTTTATTTTCAGCCGCGAACGCATAAATTTATCCCCCAAGGCAATAATGCTTCGTCGATTTTCCTCAAATCTTCATTATCTAAGCGCGGGGTGCATAACAATTTAAATTGTATTTTTCACTAAAAACACTTAAAAAATGTTAAATGTTAAGCTAATACGCTTTTTTTTCTACAAAATTTGCATGTTCTTGGATAAATATAATATTTATTATAGTATGACCGTAGATTATTTACAGATCCAGGTATAAACAAAATTACATTTTTATATATATTAATGACATTGCTTAACTATTAAATGTGAGCTGAATTGTAAGAATTTATTACAGATAGTTTATAAGATCATTACGTATCGTATGGCAATATTAATATAATAAGTTATTAAATTTAAAAACATATTATAGGTTGTAAAATAATACTATGACATATGTATCCTTAAAGGAACCTCTCCTTTCAACTGGATATACTCTGATTAGCAACAGTCAATTGATCAATAAAATCAAACGTTTTAACTAAATATATAAGTATCCTATATAAATGATTTGAAACTTATTAATATTAACGAAAATTAAATGTATAAGTCATCTTTAAAACACAAAAGCTTAAAAAAACTAAAATAGATTTATGGATTTTAAATTTTTATTAGAATATTATTTTAGAATTTCAATATTCTAACCTACTTTTATAGATATTTATAAAAACTATATTACAATATTATTAGTAATTAAATATACATATACTATACATAAAATTCTTTAAGCTAGTCAATTCATTCAGAAAAAATATCGGCAGGAGCGGGATGCGAACCGCGGACCTTTGGAACCAACCATTTTGCCCAGGTATTTATACCGCTCGGCCACCGTGGCCATTTCTCCGCCTGAGCTGATTCGTCTTGGAACTTGTATTTATGTCATTGTTATCATCAGTCAGTCTATTTATTTTAGTCAGTATCACTCGGGTCTCGAACCGAACTATAGTGTCACCTTGAACGAACTATAATGTCACCATGAGACAATATCAAGAAGGTTAAATTATTCATCAGTAACACAGGTAAAATGATTGGTTATAAAGTCCGAGTCAGACCTATAAGTAGTCGTTTCTCATCCATTCAATCTATACGCGACTGAATAACTACCTTTTAAAGAGAGGAGGATGTTATTACTTATCTTCTGAATATAACATTGTAATATTAACTCTCCATTATTGTAATTTATCGGTATTCTAATGCAATTCTTTCCTCTCCTTTTTTATAAACTTTTTCATGTCAGTCACTATACTGTATTATCACCGAGATTTGAAAGAGATTGATAACCTTATTTTCACATACATTTGTATTTTATCTACATTATTTTTAATTATTTGTCATGTCATATCTATGTTTAATATTTTAATGTTTGTACTGTATGCCATAAATTTAGAACATCTGTTCTGTTAAAATAAAAATATAAATAAAAAAATCACTATGATGTTACGTTTGCTCTCATATCAAATATGTTAATTTACTTACACTATTCATTTTTTTTTAAATTTTATATATTTTTTAGACTTTCGCTCGAATTATAATGGTTGGCGGTCTCTTTGTATTGAGCTAAGAGCATAAATCTATCGCGTCGACGGAGAAAATAAGGGTTGTTTAACCCTTAATAGCCACGCTGCGCTTAGACTCATCTCGCCTTAGGGGTGGATGGGCGATGCAATGTGTGTGCGTGTGTGATCATGTGTGAGCGATCATGAGAACGTTCATCAATGTGTGTGTTTAACCCGCTGAGCTCAATACCACCCTGTTTTTACAGTTGTGTGAATGGGAGTACGTGTGCGCTCATGTATTAGTAATCATGAGATTGTTAATGAGTGTGCTTAATCCTCAATAGCATGATGCGCTGAAATACATTTCGTCATAACCGTATTCGCATGAGTGTGAGTTTGTGTTCATGCGTAAGCGATCATAATATCGTTCATGATAGTATGTTTAACCTTTAACCCTCGCTTTACTATGTTAAAAACTTCCGCGCGTTCCGATGGTGTCAACTCGTTACACATTCTGATTTAAAGTGAATAAAACGAGTAGAAATTTGAAAAAATGAAAATATTCAAAGATATCGCTTAATTTTACAATAGTTGATGTCAATAAGCAGTAATAATTGACATTTAATAGCTAAAAACATGAAAAACATCAGACGAAGACCTCAAACGGCCAGACGCACCTTCGCGCGTGAACTTCCGAAAGATACTAACATTACTTAGCCTGTCGATATATCGATGTGCCGACGCGCAAAGATATCATTTCGAACTAGCCGACCAACTGAGGTTCCCCGTCTCGCTCACTCATATTAGTACGTCAGCGAGAGTGAGGAGTATAGATGCCGCCGTATCTGGGTATTTTTTTATTTTATTTTCGCACACGCTTCCGACAGGTCGAATGAATTCATGACAGTTGACGCGTCTTGATTGTAGTGGTGAATTTATTCCGGATTATAGAAAAATATTTCCTGCTCCCGATGAGTGCCTATTATTATAAATATTTTTTTTTTCAATACGTAAATGTATTAAGGAGGAATACCTAAAATCTGAACCCTGTGTGTATTATATTTACAGAGATATTTAAGTTATTACAAGCAATGTGTAGTCGATAGACATCACCGGGGAGGAGAGGTTAATATCCACGCTGCGCTGAGAATCACCTTGTTTTTACAATAGTGTGAATGGGAGCGTGCATGTGTGTATCAGTTATCATGAAATCGTTTATGGGTGTGTTTAGCCCTCAATAGACAGTATGCTTAACCTTAATAGATTTTGACAGATGAACTTCCCACGTATTTCGTGGTTAGCATTGTGTTACCAAAGAAGGCAATTCGAGACTCGCTGTAGTATACTAATTTCGCCTTAGAATGAGGTATATTTGACATCTAACTGATGCACCTAAAGTGATGGGAAATCCTTCAGCCACTCTCTAACAAGTAGCTCTTTGCATGCGTCCAGTAATGGGTCCATGTGAGTTTAAAAAATAATGACAGGACAAGGAGGGTTTCACGAAGCCAGATGCGCTGATTCTACTTTTTAAATGACATTTGAGTCAGTTATAAGTTAATCGTATTTTATTACTAGATATCAAATGTATATTTCAATATAAAAATGATTTGTACTCTAAATGTATTTTAATGTATTTTGTTTATTCAACGCACTGATAGTTATTTGAAACGTGATTAAGGATAATTAAAAATAGACTCTATTATTTTTTAAAACTGTGTTGAGTAATCAAATTTCGATGTATTCGAAAAAAGCACAAATAATAAGATTTTGATCGACTTGCAACGAGTAAAAATAATTTTTAAATAAAAAATATTTATTATTATTGTGAAGCTAAATATTGTTTGAAAAATACAAATTAGCTAGATAATTATTAGAAATTAATAACGAATTCTAAATAACTATAAAAATATCGTTTTTCAATGTTTTAGTAAGTTTCAATGTGTGTACTTGTGCTTTCGTGTGTACTAAAACTGTTTTTTTGCGCTTACAATGTAACTTTGTGTGTATTTATGAACCATATTTCTCATAAGTTTAATGAACTATGAAGTTTTTACCCAAATTATACAACTTTTAATGAGTACTTCAATTAGACGAAAACAGTTTCCGTTAAAGTTTACATACTCGACATGCAAAATGATTAAAATTTTAAAGTTTACAAATCTTAAAACGTTCTGAATGATACAAAAAAGTTGTTTGCGTGGTTATTTTAGATTATATAGATAAAGTTTTTTTTCTGAAACCATACTTTTAGATAAAATTATTTTATATAATATGATGCGTGTTAAATTTAAAAAATATGTTATTAAATAACGTCTTAGGTTTTCACGGCCAGATTTGATGTTGTGGCTTTTGGGTTGAGCCGTGTGTGGTGAAATTTTTTCAACCAATATTTTGACCGCCATTGCAGGGGTCTTCTTCAGGATTAATAATTTATTTAATTAGTTTGAAGTTGGTTTATTGAATAAACCAACTCAATAAAGTTTAAAATTTAACTGAAACCAACTTTTAAACGGAAATAAATAAATTTTTTATTTATGTAAACCTGAAGGAGAATGACCCCAGATGGTGATAGCGATTCTGAATTCTCATCTGTGGAGTTCTACATATGGAGTGTTGATCCGCCAATGCCGGACTACAGTCCGAGATTCACGCACCATTCTTATTATTACAGGAATTTACTATAAATAGGTGGTCTTCACGGGACGTTCCACTTTTAACTAGGCTATGACTTTTACGTGAGGACGGAATTCAAAATGGTAGAATTTTTTATTTATGAACGCTTTGACCTTTGGCTTGCAAAGCTAACGCTTTGACCATTGAGCTTTACCCGCCGGCAAATCAAAAGTATTTCCAATAACAATCGAAAAAACTTGAGGTTATCTATTCTCTAAATACAAATATATTTTTCAGTAAGATGTTCAAATTTATGATATTAATGATAAAATTACTATATGACGTTAAATAATTCATTTAATTTTCTTTTATGAAACCCAAGAGTTGTTCAGATAAAAAAAAATTTTTTTGTTCACAATATAAAAGTATGTACAAAATTAAACACTTTTGGCAAAATTTGTTTTAAAAGAAGTTTTTTATATGTTATAATTCTAATTAAAGAAAAACGGATATTATGCGATGATGATAAAAAAGATTGCATATTTACCGCATGTTTTTATGACTGCATCTCATCTACCTGGTAATAAATAAAAGCGGGTCCCGGTATTAGTGGGTCTGTAAGCGCAGACTAATTAACTTCTTGGTAACGAGCTCAACCGGATCACCTCGTCAGACTCTCTCATCGACGGCCACCCCTTTGCTAAGGAAAACTGAATACGGAGAAGAAAATTAACCTCAGATTGCACGATGGTTGAAAAACAATCAAATAATTTTATGGGCCGCTATCTTCTTCTTAGTATCAATCCGGTGAATTGGTTTGCAGCAACAGAATCTTGCATCTCGATCTCCATTCCTCGAAATTTTACTTGAGATGCAATCATTTTTTTTTTGCTGATACATGGGATGTCTTTAAGACCTTTAATGTGGTATTTTCCCCTTTATTTCCACATCCTAATGCCGTTGACCATAAAGGTTCATCCGCCTTAGGAGAGCATTTACTACCTCCAGGACAATAGAGTTATAATAATATATTAGCCGGAATAAACTAACACCCAGCTAACCTCATCAGGTCAAGCTGGTTAGGGCCGCCATATGTTATCTAAAATCTTAATAGGTGGAATAATTAAAGTAAAATAGATATGATATGCGAGACAATTTTTGGATGATTTTTAATCAGATAATTTAAAGATAATTAAGGACCGAATGTTGGCCGGAATAAGCTAACACCCAGCTAACCTCATCAGGTCAAGCTGGTTAGGGCACTCTATTGTCCTGGAGGTATTAAATGCCCTCCTAAGGCGGATGAACCTTTATGGTCAACGGCATAAGGATGGGGAAATAAAGGGGAAAATACCACATTAAAGGTCTTAAAGACATCCCACGTATCAGCAAAAAAATGATTGCATCTCAAGTAAAATTTTCCGGAGATAAAATAGTCCCCCAATCGGATCTCCGGGTGGGGACTGCTCCAGACAAAACAACCAAGACAAATAAGAAAAACCTTCAGCCAACAACATATGCCACCTGGAATTTTCGAACATTACTGCAGAACGGCGCCCTAGACGGGAGTATTTGCAGCAAGTATTCGAGGACATGAACTGTAGCGCTTTTGCTGAGCTGAAAAGGGTTGCGGAGGACCGAGAGGAATGGAGATCGAGATGCAAGATTCTGTTGCTGCAAACCAATCCACCGGATTGATACTACGAAGAAGAATTTAAAGCGATTGGATGATTAACTTGATGCTCCCAAAACTGAAAGTGTTGCTGTTGAGATTGCAGCTACCAACTTCAGTTCTCAAAGTCCCTGGGCTCCTGCCGTGGAGGTCATCTGGGACTATATACGTATATTTTAAGAGAAAATGTTTGAAAAGGTTGAAATTGGTTACCGAGTGGCGTAGATTCATGGTGACTAAATGCTCCATATATGAATTTTATATGCAAACAAGAAGACTATGATAGGCTTTAAGCAATGATCCAAAAGAGACAAATGATATGAGAAAGTCTTGAAATTTACGTAAAATTAAAATTAAATTTTCAGTTGATACTCAATTTGAACCCTCAATACAAGATGCAAAAAGCTTGATGAGAATGTATTTATAGTATTTTATATTTTTGGTTTTCTTAAAGAAATAGTATCCTTAACAAAAGTTAGTTTTGAGAAAATAATTGAATATTAATTTTAATTGAAGAAGAGATCGCATTTATGAAAAAAAATCTGATACAAATACATATGATAGTTGTATACCCGCAAAACATAGTCATTTTCCATTTGAGAAGATGATTTCAGCAAAAACATTCCATTTAGATCTATTCACAAATGTATTGATTGTATTTAAGAGAGTAAAAATTCTGAAATATGAAAGGCTTTTTGTGCGACGGAAATTATCAAGAAGGTGGCACTGAAAAAATCAACTAGAAAAACATCTGATAAGCTATTATTTAGCAACCGATTTTCAGGAAGATATCAACAAAACTTTAATAATAGCGTAGGCAGTGTGATAATTAGTATAGGACATAGTTTTAGAGAAAGTAAAAGTAAATAAAATACAATATTTAATTTATGCTTAGAATACTTTCGTGCACCGTATTCTGTATTGGGTCTACCTCCTTCATTTTGTTTATCCTATGTATTCCCGCTGCAATATTCCCTCACCTGTAGTTTGAACCGACGACAGCGGATCGATTTTTCGATCTCAGGTTATATAAGGAGTGCCGGTTCAAAGCCGCTGATTGGCTGTTTGAATATGCAAATACTAGAAATTATCAAGTGGAAATGATGTAATAATAATTTATAATTTGAAATATTTTGTTATCAAGGATATTATTATTAAAATACGTTACAAAATCGTGCATTATTTAAAAAAAAATATCTCTTCAAAATATTACAATTGATAACAAACTAGTTATAAATATTATTGAATAGAGATATTACTTTTAAAATAATTATATTGTTTTGTTCACCTGTATATTTTTATCATTTAAAAGCTTTTTATGTAACACATAAAATATATAAATAATAAATTCATAATAATTCCGTATTTCATGTTTAAGTAAGATTATTTTTGAATTTTGTTCTGTTTATGTGTTCTCTATCTATAAAAAACTGCTAAAAGTTATTTCAAATTTAAAGCTATATATTGTTCTAAAATGAATAATGTTTGTATCTAAAGAGTAACAGAATTTAAATGATCACGTTCATTTATCTTTTTATTACTTTACGTTCTTTGTTTATAGATCTTACGTGAAGTGGCCTAAGCACCACCTGGAGTGTAGCTTAATCGATCAGTTGCAAGACTGAAGACGTGTCAAAGTGAATAGTTTGGTAAAATATATTTTATATAGATACAAAGTGAGGTTATCTAAATTAAAAATAAAATTATATTAAATCAAATAGAGAGTACAGAGTAATTAATATTCATATTTAAATCAAGTATGTTTTCAACTGTGCCCCTTTTTCAGTATTTTATTATAATTTTATCATAAAATAAGTAAACTGAAGAATTCCGTTAACATGAAAACACGTTTCCATTTAAATTAATGTAATAATATATTTTTTATGATTCTACGTTATTTTTTATTAGGTAATTAAAATTTAAAAACGCATTTAAAAAATGATTTTTACATAATTGTAATTTTTTTAATATATTATAAGTTATTTATATATTATAATATATTTTGAAAAAAAATATATGTTAGCTCAATAACGTTAAAAATTTAATGTTTGCAAAGAATTTATATTGGTTAATCTTGTTAAATCTGAATTTAATTTAAAGCGAATGCCATCTATCAAAAAACACATATAATTTTGGCCTGACAAAGTAGTGACAATTATCTTGACAATCAAAGAAAAAGTGTTGTCCCGAATGTAATAAATAAGACATAGTGTCAAAGTTCCGCTTAATTGGGACTTGGACATTTTGTCCCAATTTTAAAAATTCATTTTTTAAAATACATTTATTTGGTTTTGGAAACTTAGGCCATTAACCAGTAAAACACACATAAAACTAAACAATGCATTTTTTTTTCAATATTTTTATTTTATAAACTATTGGAAACTGTAAATTACATATAGGTAATATAAATTACAAATATGTAATATAAACTTTAAGAAAATAAAAACCAAATTAAAATAATAATGGGGTAGGTACATACAATTTAATTCAATGCAATCAAAATGAGTCAAGTGTCAACATTTCACTTCTACAAAATCAGCACAGATATTCAGTGCGGATGTAGGGCTCCCTACATTTTCTTCCTGCATAAAATAACACTACAATTGAATCCTCACAGTCTTCATTATCGTCGTAACATGGTAAATTGTTATCTATTCTTGAAAATTCTTCATAGTTAATAATAGGAACTTGCAACATATCCTGATTTTCTTCATTGCTTAAAATTTACTGTCCCAATTAAGCGGAATGTTGTCCCAATTAAACATATAAATTTACTATTGGTTTTTTGCTTTGGTTTCTGTTCTTTGAGATTTGTCCCAAATAAGCGGCTGTCCCAATTAAGCGGTGTCCCGATTAAGCGGAATCGACTGTTTATCATAGTAAGTATCGTATTGTTGACGATGTGCCCTAAAGTATATGAAACGCGTTGAGTCATTAAGTATATAAAGTACAACATTAATTCTAATTGTAATTAAACTATAATTAATATAATAAAATCCTCGTTATAATAAACATTCGCATATGCAAATCAGGTGATAACTCGTAGCTCACAAAACAGACTTCAGGATATTTGAAACTCGGTGGATGAGTTGACAAAGTTCATCTCGATGAAGCTCGCGGATTGTAGAGACCGAAGAACAGGTACGTGTACCTGGCGGGGTTGTTAGGCCGCGGCGGCTCATTGGGCCGGGACAGTCTTCTACCTCACTGCACTCTTTGATCCCAGGAGCTTCCGACACCTGCCGTATAGCTGCCAACTAAATCACTCTCTCGCGATACGAGGTATTCAGTAGTTAAATCTTTTTATGACAGCACCACTTATGCACCGAGTGCTTAACCTTTTACTTATGTTTTGGGTCACACTAAGTTGCTTGCGTCCTTTTACTTGGGTTACTATGATCTAATATATCAGACGTGTTTTGCTGGTGCTATGAAACCAACCGTAATAAGCAGCCTATAGAAAAGAAAATTTAGTATTATTCCTGAATATTTTACTAAATTATAAAACGTATATTTACTTTTATTCGGGCTTATATGAAAATCGAAATAGTCAAAATCACTGAAAATATAAGCAAACTATTGTTTTTAAGGGTCCAACACGTGAAAAATTATATAATTAATTATTTAACTTCAACATCTTTTAGTATAGTGTTCTTTCGTCTACTTTTTCAGACTTCAATCTTTTGCGAATCCAACTAAAATATCTGGGTACTAAAAGGGGAAATATTGTATAATTTGTAGTGGTTGTTTACGCATGGATATGATTGCAAATTGTTTATTACTCTGCTACTAAGAGATTCAGATTGTATGTCAGAGAAAACACATTCTTGAATACTGGGTATTAAATGGGTATTAAATTTTTGTAATATTGGGAATACTGGGTATCAAATACTGGGTATTACTTGCATACAGTAGTATTAAAGAAGATGTTGGAGAAGTTATTCGTTTTTAGTCGGCATATGTAAGCTATGTAGAGATATTTGTGAGGGGTTTCACGTGTCAGATTTTGGTGTAAGTCTGCAACTAGAATCAATTGAGAAAGTATGGAAAAGCAGCGTTTATGATAGTACCAATAAAAAATCTTAAACAACTGAAATGCTTTGATATTAAAGCAGGAATGCTATATTGTTGATAACCCGAAATGGTCACTCAAATATAGCCCTACGCAATAAGCCAGTTTAGATATAAGCTTTACGATAACCCTTTCCCAAGTAGCGGTCTATTTTTGCCGCGCGGTTGCGGCGGGTTGGTCCCCACTGTGGTTAATTGAATGTGAATGAGCGCACACTGCTCTGGATGTTTGATTACTATTCAATAATAATTTGATTCGATTTGTAGCGGGGGTGACGCGTTTTCGTCAAAACAAACATTGCTCATTCCGTGAGATTATTGCCCGTTGCAAGTTTCTGCCAGGCCTTTGAAGATACCTTTTCACAGAAGGTAACAAACACATGGGATATGTTTGAGGTTTAAGTGAATCGTTTTTGAATAATTTCCACATGCGCAGTTGCGTACGTGGAGGATTTATTTATTTCATGTATGCGCATGCGGGAGAATTACAGTCTTTTCATGCGAATAATCTTCTTAATATAGTCACCTTATTATAACATTTGATATACATTTAAATCAATAGAAAATACCAAAATTCATGTCATTTATTTCATCAATTAACCGTAGAATTTTGATAAAAATTTCTAACCGTAGCAAACTGAAATGTTTTATATTGAATAATCTTGTAATTTATCATCTTATAGCGGGGGTTGTATTTGCTTCATATTTTTTGTAAAAGTTTTCAGATCTTCATGATATTAGCTGATTATATGTCGACAGAATGATCAAAAAAATTTTTTTTTTGTAAGCACATACAGGAGAATACCGACAGATATAGGTGAGGTGAAAGTAATTCTGAAGTCTCATCTGTGAAATTCTTTGACGCTTACCATGGTGCATATGGCTGAATGCTGCATGTGGAGTGTTGATCTGCCAACTCAACGTCATAGACTACAGCCCGAGATTCACGTATCATCCTCATTATTACAGGAATTTAGTATGAATGGGTGGTCTTTACTGGACGACTTTGCGTCTACCACCAATTTTAATTAATAGGCTATGACTGGAATTTTACAGGTGAGGGATCAAATTTACACAAACCGGGGGTATTTTAGAGATCAGAAATCAATTAAAAATCATTTTTTTAAATCTCCGTCAGGGATCGAACCCACGACCTTTGGCTTACAAGCAAATGCTTTGACCATTGAGCTATACCCGCCAGTAATTGAATTATTTTTCTGGTACGAAACTTCTTTAAAGGTGCAAGTTATATTTATTTTAATGTAAATATATATACTGTTTACATTTGAAATTTGCACTATTTTTTCGATTTAGTGTTCTTTTAAAAAAAATAAAAATTAAGCTCAAAGTCCCTTTAAGCTGATATAACCCACTCGTATAATTGCTCATACTAGGTTATTGGTTATGAATTTGTTAAGTTCTTTCGTACGTTAGTTGACCTACAAATTGAATTGTTAATTGACCTAAAAAATAAATTGTAATCTATTTTTGACTTCAAGACGAAATCATATTTGCGGAATGAATAATAATTGTTATTTACAAAATGCCTTCATGCTGAAATTATAATAGAAATGTATTTGTCACAAGATAAACCCGGCATCAAGCGCAACTCATGAATATCTAATGATATGACTACAGTCATGCATGCATTAAGGTTAACATTCGGATAACAATTCAAGCAATTTTCTCATAGCTAGTCCCATTGCTCATAACCTGATTGCTTATGCTTTTAGAACTAGAGTATCTTTTAATCCTTTTCATTGTCAATCAAATATTAAAACCATATACACCAAATAATCGTAGTAATCAATTGGATTGCTTAAAATACGGAATATTATTTTACTGCTTGAATGGATTTTTAAAAAAAATATCTAAGGCATCTCTTCTCTGCGTAAAATGTAGAGCCAATTCATCCAAGATATGCTTATTATTAGACTCGCAACTCTATTTATTCATTAATTGAAGTTTTTTTTCTTCCAAAATGAATAGTATTTTTTGCTCTTTTTATTGGAGGGTTATCCGTAAAATAAGGTTCCCATGGCGCTACAGTCCTGAAAAGCGCTGTTATGGTGGATCCCGCGATTTTGTAGTGTACTTTACTAAGAATGTTGACCGAAGACCACAAACGTCAATGCGTTGAAGCGGCCCAAGAACTTCTTCAAGACCACGGAACTCATGGCGAGGAATACCTCGACTTCATCATCACTGGAGACAAGACTTCGGTGCACTACCCCACACCCGAAACCAAAGACCAAACAGATGTTCTTGGGCCGCATTAACGCGTTGATGTTTGTGGTCTACACTACATAATCGCGGGGTCCATCATTACAGCGTTTTACAGGACTGTTGCGCCATGGGAAACTTATTTTACGGATCACCCTAGTAAAATGATAAAAAAATGAGGTCATTTTATTGTTTTTATTTAATAGTATGCGTAATCTTTGCGATGAAATCAGCCATTCATTATTCGTCAAAAAAATGAATGAGCGATCGCGTTTTAATACATTTTCGTCCTTTGTAAATATTTGAAGATGATCCAAAAATAATAGCCGCCTCGTGGCTCGTCCTGAGCGCCAAAGAGGACATCGCACGTGTTTGTTTGATCAGGGGTAGTGGAAAAACTTTATAAAAAAAATGACATTTAAAATATAAAGTCGAAAAGCATAATACAATCAGTGGAAGCATTGGAGTTTTTTTTGGCATTTTAAAATAAGTTATTAAAACTTGATTGACAGAATTAGAGGATTTTGACTTTAGTGATACGGTATGCGATAAGATGTTTATCCTTTTGTCGAAGGAACTCTCAGTTAGTCAATTCGAATGATGAAACAGAAAACGCCCATTTGAAACTAGTGGAAATGCACGAATAAGGAGCTGCAGCAGGACAACCTGATTGAAGAGCTGAGCAAGGATAAAATAGTTATCGTCTATGCGCAAGATACCAAGTTCAACTGATTTTTTAATTCAATCGCATGCAGGAGGGTATCTATGAGACCAGTGAAGTCTATGAAGTTCAGCCAAGACGCTGCATGCAGAAACGTGTGTTCTGTTTGTGTGTGAGTTGGGAAAATTGTAGGTATATTCGTGTGTTTCTTGAAAAGATCCATTTTTTATATGAAGGAGGAAACACAGATAATGGAAGAGCATTATGAATTTACCGGCGGAATTTAGAAATGAACTAAGGAAACTGTCAGTTCTTGGTTGACATATATGAACCGTGTATGAGTGTTCAGAAAATTGTGTACTAGTTTGTTAGTTGTAATTTCGTGCATGAGTAATTAATTCTTTAGATTCGGAGTAACAGCGGCCATGTAACGATAGAAATAACCACGAATTTTGATTACTAGGTAAAAACAGGGGTTTTTAGGGGTGAATGATAAGTCTCATAGCATTCAGCAAAATATATGTAGTTAAAGCTTCACCAGATATTAAATAGCCAAAAACCACGTATTTCAATAATAAAAATGGTTAAAAATATTAAATAGTTACGTATAATTTAGATCTGAATTTCGTTAGTGTTGTTATTTGAAGTTGTATTGATAAATGAGAATCGTTTTTTTCATATGGTAAAGAAGTATTTAATAGAGTAGAGTGCACAAAGAGGGATGAAGCGAGGGAGTGCAGGGAGGGGAGACCCTTTCTTCCTCTCCCCGCAGCTTTGTCCGACCAAATGCTAAACCTGCTCAACGCTTAAACATCGACAGCCGCTTTTGATAATTAACGTCCCTAGAGATGAAAAGCACAAAAGAGAAGCACCCAAGTGAGTGGCTAGGTTTGGTCTTCATCTGTCGCAACTATGTGTCACATACATGATGTTACTTAA
This sequence comes from Glossosoma conforme, assembly GCA_022606575.1. Taxonomy (NCBI): domain Eukaryota; kingdom Metazoa; phylum Arthropoda; class Insecta; order Trichoptera; family Glossosomatidae; genus Glossosoma; species Glossosoma conforme. The sequence continues at coordinate 518,736 of JAGTXR010000199.1, read as the reverse complement.
ACAGTTACTAATAGTATGTTTTCCATGTAATCGTAAATTTTAGTTTCAATATAGTTATAAATAATGATATTATATTGTTTGATATAAAGTGATGGTTATACAGTGCCTGTGTTTACTCCATCGTCATACAGCACTGAATCGTAAGATCACACAAAAAACAATGCTACAGTTTAATGTGAAAATGACAGATATCTGCAAAGAATAAAGGGTGTGGTATTGTTTGAATTTTTTAACATTGATGGGCTAAGACAAACAGAGATATAAGATAAAACTGGTTGGGATATATTCGTATGTTATAACAGCCTTCTTCAGGCTCTGGGCACTTGTTGTCCTGGAAGATGATCGGGAACTAAACTTAGATTATATAGCTGGTCAATCGATCATCACCACAAGATAATTCTACTTCTACGTTATGCACCTAAAGCTTTTATTTTCTATAGGTTTTTGATTATTGAATGCTTCAAAAAATGGTTGGTGTAGTAGAAAACACAAATTAGTCGTTTTTTATGCAAGCCAAAATCAACTAAAAAAGAAATTTAACGAAGGATTTGTTTTGAAATAGAGAAGTACTTAGTGGTGGTTATATAATTATACACAAAACAAATATGATACAGATTTTTGGAGTGAGATTTACTCAAATGCTTATTAAAATATGTCATAAAAAGCTTTATATACAGGATGATAACGATATATATATTAACATCCTCCTCTTTTGCAAATAGGTTGTTATTCCATCGCGTGATGGCAGGATTCGGAGCAGATAAATAACACACAGACTTTTTCAGAAGCGCATTGACATATATTTACGATAAACTTTAGAAACTTATGGGCCGACTTAGTCACAGCATTCGGCCGAGCTTCAATACAATATGCTCTCGCCGACGGGCGTCACGCGACTGGTGCGCGCTCGTGATGGGCAGTCGCACCGCACCCCAAGTAGCATTTTACGTAACTAGTCCCAAAATGCCAATATGCATGTTGACAAGCGAACAGAAATAAGAGACGAAAGATTGTATATCGAGGTTTTCCGTACCAGTCAGCAAGGGCTATAACATGCTGATGTCAACATATAAAAATGGTAAATCCTAATATTTACTTATTTTTATATTCCCAACGAAAATGTTGAATTTGTTAAATTCGTATAAATAGATAATGCATTAAAACCATTTGGGTACCAAAAGCTATGTTTAATAATATATCAACTGCTGTATCGGTGCCGAACTGTACTGGATCAGTTTACGGGTATTAAACGTTGGGAGTAATTGGATTAACAAGACTCATAATTTGGTATTACTTTAAAATCATAAAGCCACAGAAATATTCATAACAATTGTCAGTTTTCAACATGATTTATTATGTGCAAATTCAAATATTATTTTAATTTGCTTTATGTGAAAATTCAAAATCTGCATTAAACAAGGGATAAAATTCAAGTAACTATTTATTAAACGAACACATTATTAAAGATCTTATGATAAATGTAATATAAAGTTAATATTTATTGTAATATTGTACAATTAACACAGTCATTATACTAGTACATTATAATCACATATCATTTTACATATATTATAAAAGTGACAAATAATCTATAAAATAAAAAAAAAATTCAACCCAGCGACAGCGAAAACAAATGAGAAGCAATAAACCAGCTCTCACCACCATGTCCATCAACATCGAGGGACTATCTTCCTGCAAAGAAGAACTCCTTTGCTATATGACGAAGCAACTACAATGCGATGTTCTTTGCATGCAGGAGACCCATCGCGGCAGGCAAAGCAAAAAACCATCCATTGAGGGAATACGCCTGGTCTCGGAAAGACCCCACGAGCAGTATGGAAGTGCAATTTTTGTACGGGATGGCCTGACGGTTACCTCGACTGACCACACAGAGGTTAATAACATTGAAAGCCTTTCTATCGAGTTGGAACACTGCACCGTCACATCGTATTATAAGCCCTCAAATGAAGATTTCCACTTCCATGAACCAGCAAATTTCCGAAACAGTGACATTAAACTTCCTGGGCGACTTCAACAGCCACAACATTCTCTGGGAATACAGCAACACAGACCCCAACGGAGAAGCCCTCGAAGAGTGGTTTGAGGCTAACCAACTGCTTTAATACAATTCCATTTGCAGAGGAATCTATGCAGCTGGGCAAGAAGGTGTCAGCTGCAGTAAAACAGAGCAGACGGGAACGCTGGATCTCGATGGTGGAAAGCCTTGACCTTACCACAAAAAGCCACAAAGCCTGGAGACTCCTGCGAAAAATGGATAATGATCCAACAGCTCCTGTTAAGCACGCGGCCACAACTGCCAATTAAATTGCTCATCAGCTCCTTCTCTACGGTAAGTTGAACAATAAAACAAAAAAGCAAAAATTGGAGATTTTAGAGTCCAAATTATTAATAATTAGAGTCTCATTGAACACAGCGATCTGTCAAAACCCTTTTCAATGGCTGAACTGGAGTGTGCTATCAAAGCCGCTAAAGATAAAAAAGCGGCTGGATTGGATAATATATGGGTAGAACAAATTAAACACTTTGGCGCCCAGGCTAAACAATGGCTCCTTGAAATGTTTGATGCCTGCATGATCGGCAGTCAAATCCCAAAAATATGGAAAAAGTCCAAGGTCATAGCCATTTTAAAGCCAGGGAAAAACCCAGATGATGCCAAAAGCTACCGCCCAATATCTTTACTATGCCATATATTTAAAATCTTCGAACGGATACTACTCAACCGACTCACCCCCTTTATCGAACCTAAAATGATACCCCAGCAGGCGGGTTTACGACCCGGAAAGTCATGCACTGGGCAAGTAATAAACCTGACCCAACATATCAAAAACGGATTCGAACTAAGGAAAGTGACCGGAGTGGTATTCGTCGACGTAACTGCTGCATACGATACAGTGTCGCACAGCACACTCCTCAGTAAATTGTACAGAATGACAGGTGACTTCTCGCTGGTGCAGATGATCGCGGCTATGCTGCATAACAGGAGATTCGCTGTGGATTTTCAAGGGAAAACCAGCCGATGGCGTAACCAAAAGAACGGCTTACCACAAGGCAGTGTACTTGCTCCCATAATATTCAACATCTATACCAACGACCAACCCACCCCCAAAGACACAGAGTCTTTTATATATGCGGATGACCTAGGTTTGGCAGCGCAAACAGTAACGTTTGAAGAAGTTGAGGACATCCTAAGCCAGGGACTCAACGAGATGTCCCACCACTACGAGATCAACCATCTCAAACCTAACCCATCAAAGACACAAGTCTGTTGTTTCCACCTTAGAAACAGGGAAGCTAACAGAAAGCTTCGTGTCACGTGGGAAAGTAGAGTACAACATATCGATCATCCAAAATACCTCGGAGTCACTCTAGATCGCACCCTCACCTTCAGGCGTCATTGCAGCAACACCAAACGGAAAGTTGCAACAAGGAATAACCTCATCCGCAAACTGACCAACACTCACTGGGGAGCCCAACTACCCTTCTTCGTACATTAGCTTTAGCACTTTGTTTCTCAGCCGGAGAATATGCGGCACTAGTGTGGGGTCAATCAGCCCACTGTAATTAAGTGGATAATGCCCTGAATGATGCATGCAGAGTCGTCACAGGCTGCCTCAAATCCACAACCATTTCTAAACTATACCCCTTGGCTGGCATCGCACCACCACACATAAGACACAAAGTCATATGCGCTGAAGAAATGCGTCAGGCAATCAAACAACCGTCCCACTGCTTGTATAATCAGATACCCCCAACACCAAGATTGATGTCGCGAAGCAGCTTTCTGAAATCCACGCAACCTCTCACATCCGGCCCTGAAAATGAGAGACTCCAGTTCTGGCAACAAATCGCACCAGAGGATTTCATTAGTCCAAAGGAAGGCCTCACAACTGGCAAGAACCTTGATTGGCGGACTTGGAAATCCCTGAACAGATTAAGAACCGGAGTTGGTAGAACAAAGGACAAACTCGAGCGGTGGGGAATGCTTCGGCAGGGAGAGACACTATTGTACGATTGTGGAGACCTGCAGACCGCCTCACACCTAAGATGCTGCTCCATGTGCCCAACAAGCTGCACATCTCAGGACCTAATGCTGGACAACACACAAGCTATCGATGTTGCCAGATACTGGGAAAAAATAATTTGACGTCGCTGACACGAAGAAGAAGAAGAATAATAAAAAACAGTTTCATAATGTATAATTAGTATTAAAATACATTTAATCCATTAAATATATATTTAAAGCGGATTTAAACTCGATATAAATATATTAATGTATAACACAGATGTATATCAAGATAATATAATTGAGAAAAAAAAAGCTAGGAGAGTTAGGAACCCATATTGTAATATAAACACAACAATGAATCCTCCAATGAAACTGACTATACTCTATATATTTGTGGCATTATTTGATTAAATAATACTGATTATTAAAATAAAATTTGTTTTATTTAAGTTAATATATATTTAATTAGAAAGGAAGTAAACCATACACAATAACTAAATTTTGCTAATATTTTCGTATGTCGTCCCGTCAACGCAATAAGCTTAGTAGATATGACTTTGTGTTAACGTTTCAAAATTGTTAATATTCCTTTATAAGCGGAAATGTGATGCCATTTTGATGAAAGGAGAATAACTGGACGGTCAACAACTAACGGACAAAGTTTGCTAAATTATTTTGGAAACGGATATTAATATATCCTGAACAAAATAACAGAGAATTTTACCAGAAACTAAATATAATTTAAAATTAATTTTCATTAAAAAATTAACAAATTAAAAATATTCAGTTTTGATTCACATTTATTTTAAACAATTACATGTTTCGGCCTCCCTGGAGACTATCTTCAACAATGATTAAATTAAAAACTGGCAGTGGTTTATATTGATATGGAAAGTATTAGTTCCTAAGTTAGTATGCATATATTTACAGATTGTACATGTGGTGGGTAAAACAATTGAAAAAAACATTATAAAATCAAGGGGTATGTGTTATCTTAATGTATTAAGCCATTATATAATATTACATTTTTGTGTTGAATTAAAAAAAATCCTAGTAATTTTATCTTTGATCTTCAGCGTAAGCGACGGGTAGTCCATGGTGTCAACACAAGCTCTGTAAGACGTTTTTTGGATGGAATAATGCAATTTGGTCTATCAAATGACAATTTTTCACTTCGAAGTGTTAGAAAAAAAATAATTACTACTAAAATATACGATATTTTTATTTTTTAGAAAATATTGCTGAAAAATTGGGATGAATGCAAATTTTTTGACTTTAAAAAATGACTTTCATCATTTCATTATAACCGTAATACTCGTAAAAGTTTCACGGATACTAATTTCATAAATATAAACAGTAACTTTTTACTGTTGTAGTGTTATGATTTATTTAAATTTTTAGTGCTTGATTCTCTAACTAAATGTTATAATTGATATGAGAGTATTTTTTTACTGGAAAATATATAACAACATATATTTGAGATAGGTTAAAGCGGCTAAATAGCATTTTTATAAACTGATTGTGAAATTGCTTAATGTAAACGATACGCAATTACTATACTTTGCGATTCTGTTTCTAATTTACTAATTATACGTGTTTAATGTTAAAAGAGACAATTAATTAATTCTTTTAATTTTTCATCGTTATGAAGACTCACTCTCTTGTTCAGTTATTTGATTAAAGCTCCTGAAGGCGTCGTAAGAGCAAACACTAAGGAAGCCTGAAGGAAGTGTTCCAACGCTGAGTTGTTTTCCAACGAAGTTAGTGGACTCGACAATCGGTTGAATAAGCCAATAAATCAAAGTTGAGTGGCCCACGAGAGTGACTGGAGCAATGTGATGGAGTAGCAACAGAAGGGGAGATGTGATGATTCAATTTCTATTGTAAAAGCTTGCATTTCCGAAAGATACTGTTGTTCCACGCCTATACTACATCTCGCTCAACATAATACTTTTAAGGATATTTTTGTCTTTTTCTCTGTGTATATTTATTGTAAAGGGTCCGCCAAATAACTTTTTTTTTTTGAAAATGGGGCGCAAAACATCAAGTGTAGCTTCGGCTGTGTGTCACGTAGCGCCATCCCGTTGAAATCAAATGTTGCCAATATCCTCCTCTTCAATTTTTGTGAACAAAAATGGCCCGATAACGATCGCCATTGACTGTAACGGGCGATCCTTGCTCATTTTCGAAGAAAAATGGCCTGATTTTCAAAGAAATGTCGCAATATTTCCCAGCGTTGTTCAAGCGTATACACAACCATATTCGTTCAGCGGAAGGATAAAACTAATTCTCTGTCAAATCAGACATGAGATAAGTGTTACCATTCACGAAATAAGCACTAGTTGAAAAAAAAAAGTTAGATAGCGGACCCTATACATCTCGCTCAACATAATACTTTTAAGGATATTTTGTCTTTTTCTCTGTGTATATTTATTATATTTGACTGTTAATAATACGTATTATTTGTTTGATTTTCCATGAGATATATAAGTTGAAAGAAATAAAATTGAATGCGTTTTAAGGAATTAAAAAATGATTTTTTTTTGTGAAAGTAACATCACACCGTTAAAGTAATTTGTCGGAATATTAAGATAAATACAATATAACATTAAAGTTATCAACTAACAATACTTGGTGAAACTACATGCTTATAATTTTAAAATTATTTTTAATTAAAAAATGACTAATTAAAAATATTAAGTTTTTATTCACATTTATTTTTCATGATTACATGTTTCGGACTCCCTGGAGAACATCTTCAATAAAATCATATTGAATTCTAAAGACCATTTTCAATTTTTTTTTATTGAAGATGGTCTCCAGAGGGTCTGAAACATGAATCAAAAGTAAATATTTTAAAATTGGTATTTTTAAATTTAAAAGTAATTTAAAATTATAAATACAATAATGTTTCTTTTTAAATTTTTGATCGATATTTCTTGGTAAAATCCAATATTGTAGATTCTGTAAACGAAGAAGATTTTAAAATAAATTCCATATTATAAACGGATTTATCGAGAAGTCATACTAACTTGTTGTGCCTCTACTTGAGAATAGTTTTTCAATAAAACCGAAACACATTGGTATCGTCAAAGAAAAAAAAATTATACTTCAAATACTTTAAATTAAGAACATTATTATTGATTCAATTATTTTTTAATAAATGCAAAGGCTTTTTAAATCGAGTTAATAATGTGCTGCAGTTATCTATATCAATTTATTGGAATTTTTATAACGATATGGATATGATTTGCTGTATCCGTTATTCAGCTTAATCTGCGAACTTAACGAGCAAACATTTTTTATCGTCTGCTTATTGATAAAATGATAATGACGTGGCCGTCGCTGGGCGTCCGCGTCAAAGGCTTTTATATTTAAAAAGCTCAATCGACGTTCCCCACACAAATAACCCGCCCCGGACCTCTCGCCGACCCGGGGCTGTGTACCGCAAACCCCCGCATCTCCAATTTCCGGACAGTGTCGTCTCATCCCGAGCTTTGAGGATCTACCCCACTGATTGGTTGACCGAAGGGTTGGTTTATAACTACGATTACATTGAGGTATAACTATCGATTTTCATATGATGTTATTGTTACTTTTAAAGCGAAAAAATATAGTAAATTTATAGTAACTTTTTTATATGAGAAATATACGAATTTAAAATTTGTTTTTATGTATTCACACTCATCAAATTTACATGATTGTAACAATGCCTAAAGCGTACTCAAATGTATTTATTACAATTAAAAAAAAACGATTCCTGAAAAAATAAAAAAAACAACATTTATCTCATTTAATTATTGTATTACTTGAAAATAAATTGTACAGTTTACTTGAGAGTGATCAATTATCAATTTCAAATATTGAATTGACGTATGTATTATTTTATTAAAATATCTATATTTGATAACGAATTTTAAAAATTGAATGAGTTCTTAATTGATAATAACATCCTTCTCTCTTTCAAAAAGGTGTTCTACAGTCGCGTGAGGGCATAATGAGGAGCATGTCAGCAAATTTTTTTGAGAAGCGCATTGACATATATTTATGATAAATTTTACAAGCTTCCGGCCAGGCGGAATGACATGCCGGCCGGCCGTACTGCAACCTTATCGGCCGTCAGCACACTGCAGGCCGTGGTCGGTTACGAGCGCCGTAAGTGGCGATGTATATCACCCAAGTGAGCGGACTTGTTCAAGATGCCAATATGGCGACACATAAATGTATGACAAGCGAACAGAAATAAGAGATAAAGGTTTTCGGTACCAGTCGGCAAGGGCTACATCATGGTGATATCAATATATATGTAAAATATATTTTATTGAAAAATATATATCTTAAAACGCTCGTTCGTAAAAGTTTGTGACAAGTTTTCCAGCCATATACCAAAAAAATTAAAGCACTTGTGGTAGTGCTAATTGAGTTAAAATAATAAAGTTCAAAATTTTCTGTAATGGCAATACAAAAAATGTTTTATTGAAATATTTTGTAATTGTAATCATGAAAGAAATATTTTGATATATTCAAAATGAATATCATGCATTTTAGATACTTGCAACAACGATGCGGCTATAATTTGTCAGATTGACATTTATCATTTTATGTCGATCATTCCATGTTTAACAACGTAGAAGCCTTATAAAATAAATAGTTCTACTTTGAAAATATTTCATTATTGTAACCTTCAGATACATTAAAAACCTTCCTTGTGCTTAAAACCAAATAGGTCTGTAAACTTAAACTGATTTACTAGAGTCATTTTGATAAAAACTTACATTAAAATATATTCTAGGTTATGTATGTATTACGAGTACATAAATGATAAACTAATAGAAAAATAAATAAAAACAACCATACACGTCACTTGTTAGATTTTACCGCCGAGTAGTCGGAAGGTTTAACTTTTATTTGTTTTTCCGTCGACCAAATTGCGGAAAACATCCACCCGTTTTGGCAAAGTGGGGTTCCGTCTCGAGAGCTTTCGGTCACTTTCAGCTTTCGTTCACTCGAGCTTTCGTCAGACAAACGTTCAATAGTTTTCTCACCGCAGCTATCGCCTCCAATAAAATTCATCGCTAAGTATTCCACTAAGATAAAATTGATGTGTTAATAGGTGGTGTTAGATAAAAATCATGTTCAACACTTGGACCTATAAATAAGCTGAACGTTTCTTGGATGCATAACGCATAACGATGCAAATATTATAAATATTTCAAACGTAATTTTTATAGAAAAATTATAACTTGCATTCCGTCGGCGGGTATAGCTCAGTGTTTAAGCGTTTACTTGGAAAGCTGAAGGTCGTGGTTTCGATCCCCGACAAAGCCGGAGAAAATAAATGATTTGTGATCGATTAATGAACTCATAAATACTGCCGGTTGTTGTAAATTTCATCCCGCACCCGTAAAATTACAGTCAAAGCCTATTAATAAAAATTGGTTGTAGACAAAAGTCGTTCCGTAAAGACCACTCATTCATAGTAAATTCCTATGATAATAAGGAGAAAGACTTTGGCTGATCAACACTCCACATGCAGCGCTTGATCATATGTAACATAGTAAGCATAATAGAATCCATAGATGATACTTAAGGATCACTTACACCATCTGTCGGAATTCTTCTGTATGTGTTGACATAAAAAAGGAACACATACCTGTATATATCTTCATTATGTGAATTTATATTTTCAATCAACAAACATATGTTGTAATTTCTTCAATAAATTATGACATTGTTGGCCATTTTTTTATGTAAGCACATACAGGAAAATACCGACAAATTGTGATAGTGATGCTGAAGGCTCATTTTGTGAATTCTATAATGCTACGACAAATGCTATATGATTTTTATTCATACTGATATTATGTACTTTAATTAATAATTAGAATGTCACTGTATTATAATAAACCTTTTTAATTTTCATACTTCTGTAAATTTAATAAAATAGTATAAAACTGAATAATGTAATAATAAAGTATATTAAAAACAAATATAAAAAATAAAAAAACGTGCGCAAGATGTAGAAGTTAAAATATATATAATCGCGTTATACAATTCAGTCGGTGTTATAATAACGGTTATATTACACGGGATCATTGCTTTGCATATCGAAATCTGATCCCCGGTAAAGTAATGGGTTTATTATTAAAGCGATTATTATCGCGCAAGAGATCACATTTGTAGCGGGATTTTCCCGGAAAGCGAGCGAAAGGGGACTTTCCAAGAAGGATTATTGCCGCGAGCCTCTCCCATCCTGTTCACTACAATCTCTAAGGTTGCGAGACGTCTACCAATAGAAGTGCGATATTTCCCACTATCACATAACTCATACCAATATTTTCTCTATACCAGATTCATGCTACAAGGTGGCACTTTTTTCCAATTCCATTTTTATCACAAATATACTTCGTTCGATATTTTTGTTGTGCATTACCGTTCTTATGCATGCATTGAATTTACTCTGAAAGCAGAGCTGACGGACGAGTAAGGTAACAAATATTTGTGGCGGCAGTTTGTGACAGTAAAATATTACTTACTAGCGTGTACCCGGCATGCGTTGCAATGCCATTAAAAAAAAAGAAACCGCGAGTGTTTATGGAAGCGCCTTGTCGGGAGCCTCTCGTCTTCCGATTGGATAAGTCGGACATGAGGCGTGACCGGAGCTAATTAGAAACAATAAACTTAGATTATGTTGTTCTTACCTAAATTTGACAGTGGCGCCCGTATGTGTTTTTATTTATTGGAGTGCTTTTGGATACACAATGTTTTTTTTGTTTTTCAGCCATCATTTACAGCTGCATCGCGTAAATGAATATACCGTTCGGAACGCAACTTGGTTTGATTTAATCAAATGTAGAGGAGTCGTTCAGTTTCCATTTTCGCGTACATGTATTAATGGAAAAAATGTCGACCTTTTAGGTTATGATTTTCAGCGTTTTCACGAATCATCAATCGATATGAATAGTAATTCATGGCACTGACTTTCTTAGTCGTTTCTTCATCTGTTTGTGGATTTCTCAACGGGATGTTGAAATGGTATCCGTCTTCTCCTTGCCAAAATAAAATCAGATATTGCAATCCATCGTACGATCGATGCGTTTCTGAGAATTGCTGAACATGACCATTTGTATGATGAAGAATGATTTGCGTTCAGCAGTGGTAGTAAGAAGAATTGTACTTTCGTATGTTTGTCAAGAAATGTTTTGATTCACTTGTCTCACCCGATACCAACGTTAATAAAGGTTCGAGTGGTGAATGTAATTCTGGCAATTTCAATTTTCCACTCGTGCAACACATTCCTAGTGTTTCATTTTTAAATTTACAGGCACTACAATACACGCATAATTTATCATTTTTTCCAATAACAATACTTGGGTGCAGAGTGAAATCATAATTAGGATCGTAATGGAAAGCACTATGATTTAAATCAGCATGCAGAGTACGTCTGGTACGATCTACGCGTACTCGATCTGTTTCCAATCTTGCTTCCCGCTGCTCATCTGTTTCAGATGAACGGGTTTGAGCAGTGTGTACTCTAACTGTTTCCAATCTCTCCAATCTTGCTTCCCGTTGCTCATCTGTCCAGATGAACGGGTTTGCAAGCGTGTAATCGATCTATTTCCAATCTTGCTCTCCTTTGCTCGACTGTTTCTGAAGCTCAAGATGCCCTTTTCATTCGTGCTTGAGTTGTACTCTTGACCTATTGCTTTTCGTTTGGGTGGTATAATTGATATCACAGTGGATGTTACGTTTTGAAATTCACTTTTGAAAAATAAAAATAAATTGATTGATATAATACTAACATTAAAGTTATCAACTGACAATACTTGGTGAAATAATTATAATTTTAGAATTAATTATAATTAAAAAAAAAATACCTAGTATTTCATAATATCTTTTTAAATTGAAAGCAAAAAAAAATATTATTTTATAATGCTGGCTGTCATAGCTCAATGGTAAAGCGTTTGATTTGCAAGCCAAAGGTCGTGGGTTCGATCCCCGATGGAGATTAAAAAAAAAAAGGATTTTTAATCGATTTCTGAGCTCTAAAATACCCCGGTTGGTGTGAATTTGATCCATCACCCGTAAAATGTCAGTCAAAGCCTATCAATTAAAATTGGTGGTAGACAAAAGTCATCCCGTGAAGACCACCCATTCATAGTAGATTCCTGTAATAATAAAGGATGATGCGTGAATCTCGGGCTGTAGTGTATGACGTTAGCGGATCAACACTCCACACGCAGCGTTTAGCCATATGCACCATGGTAAGCGTCATAGAATTCCACAGATGAGACAAAAAAATGCTATCACCATCTGTCGGTATTCTCCTGTATGTGTTTACATAAAAAAAATAATAAAAAATCTCAATAAATTAAGACTAATCACATACCAATTAATTTTTGAAATAACCTTTTTCAATTGTTGTACCCGCACACATATACAACCTGTAAATATGTGTGTACTAATATAGGATCTTGTCCATACCTACATAAGCCACGGTCTGTTTTTATTTTTTCATTATTTAAGATGGTCTTCAGGAAGGCCGAAACATGTAAGCATTAAAATAAATTGTGAATCAAAACTAAATATTTTTATATTATTAATTTTTTACTTAAAATTAATTATTAAATTATGATATAATACTATCCGAAGCCGACCAGCAATTGGAATTCCAAAATTAACTCTTTCTGCTGTATATCACACACAATTAATACGTTAGATTTATTTAATTCGATAAACAAAAAAGTCGTCAAAAATTCAAACATTGAAATAGTTTATTCGAAAATCGAATTTTGTTTCTAAATATTCAGTACCTTACGTTAGTTCCTACTTATAATAACTTCAGGTGAGTGAATTGTTGCTTACGGCGTTGCCAAGGAAACACAATGTTCTAAATTGGCCGTTCCGTATTACAATAGTCTTGTATGAAAACATGTTTTACGTAAATATTCAATTAATTTTTGTAATTAAATCAAATTTTGAGTATCCTATCTTTTTCCGTTTAGTATCAGCAATAATTCTACAAAGTATTATCGCAATCGGGTTAATGGTAACGGAATGCATCAAAGACACACATATAGACAGACAGACAGACAGACAGACAGACAGACATTGATTTTTATATATATAGATAACAAATACTAAGGAGAAAATTTAAGATGATGATGCATATGCAATCCATACTTGGAACATTAAGTCACTATAAATTTACTGTAAATTTTTGTTAGCTTCAATTTAAGTAATGCCAGGAACCTGGAAATACATAAAAAATATTTGACAAAAAAATACTTTTCTAATTCTTGTTTAACTTTAATAAAAAAAACAACTTTGTATGTATGAAAAAACCTTTCATTACGGCTCGGTGGAATACAAATTATACTGTAAATTATAAAACTAGTATTTTAAGCATAAATTTACCTATCTGGTCTTTTTAATATATCAAATTGGTTCTTGTATATTTTTGTCATCAGATGATGCATAAAAAACTATTCTAAGAAAGTAGTAAAACGATATAAACTGTAAAATAACATAGATGAATCCCACGCCACACACAAGAGCTTATCTTTAAGTGATGTGGTAAGCGAATCTAAAAAAAGAAAAAAAAAAGATTGGTATGTAAATTACTGTGTTAAAAAATGTATATTTTTATATTTGATTAAATAAAAAAAAAATATATACCTGTATAACGGCTACCGAAGTCAACGGTAGGGGAATCTTAAACGGCATATATCGGGTACCGATGCGAAGAGGTTATACACGTTTTTAATGAATTTAAAGTTCCTGCAAACTCAGTTTAACGATTAAAACTAAGTTTGTGATGAAATTTAAAAATATGCATTATTGTAATACAAGAGAAAATATGAATAATTTAAACAAAAATATTTTTCAAGGGAATCAAATATTCAGTTATGAGGTTATAATTTTTTGTATCAATTTATTATGGTTAACAATTTATAAACATAAAATAAAGCGCATAAACATTGAGGTTGTACAAAAATGTACTTACCGATTTAAATCAGCATTTCAAAGCAAAAATGATATGTAATTATTATGTTTAACACTTTTTTATTTCGTTAAAACAGCAACAATACTAAATAATGTAAAACGTTTCAGTTTAGCTACTTTAAACTTTAATTTTCACACACTGTGCAAAGACGTTATATATCTTCAATGAGTGCGTGTTGAAATTTTAGGCTAAATACCGAATTTTATAAATAATATTAAATTTACTACGCATTCAAATCAAAAATATCGTCAGATTGACGTTAGATAAGTGTACACTTTAAAAAATAACATAATTATGTACAAGGTGCTGTTGTAAGGTGTCATATTCGTATCCAAGCTACGCCTTATGTGATGCATTATAACGATTGTCCCGTTACGGTGGTGTAGTCGTTACTCATTGTCAATATATTATGAAAATAATTTTGCTTGCAGATATGCTGTGTATTGATTTTCCGAGTTTTTTTCCCACGTTTGGATTTCGTTTCTCGCTTTATCTGGTTAGGTTAGTCGCGGTTCGACATGGCGATCTCTGGCCTCACTGTTGGTGACTGACGAGGGCCGCGGAAGACCAGCGGTCGATGAGGACGGACCATTGTTTGTCGTTTTGTCGATGCGGCGGAATGGGTTGGGCAGGACATTAGGTCGTATAAAGGAAATCGAATTATACACATGGGAGGGTCATTAAATAAATTACGCAATTAAGTAATATTTTTTTTTTTTTTGAAAATGCGAAATCAAATTTAAGTTCGTAAACAATAATGTAACGTTACTCACTTTTCAACGGGGTTTTAAAGATTTATTAATATTTTACTCAATCTGTACTTCTATTTATTCATCATCATCAGCCTGTGTTCGTCCACTGTTTAGACAATTATTTATTTATTTCCTTCAATAACATTACAAAATATTTTTACATCTTAATTCATTACTGATGTATTTACATAAAAGTGTGGCCTTGTAAATTTATTGACACATTTAGTGTCAATGACCTCACACCCAGAACAAGCGTTAGGAGACTCAATGCAAATAGTTGACTTGTAACAACAAAAACCCTGTTATAAGTAAATCATGGATGACCCACAAATAACATGGCATTATTGTCACAACATCAAACTCCCGCATGATTCTCCATCCTCTTCGATCCTCCGCCTTCCGCATCCAGGTGAATCCCGATATTCTTCTTATATCTATTTATTAAATAAAGTTATTTATTTATCTGTATCATTTATTCTAACGACCTTTTTTGTGTCCTTAGAAATGCTGATAATAAAATTATTTTCCATATACATTTTTATATTTGGAAACGGTCACCAAAATTGCCATCATTTAGTTTTGTAAGTTGCTATTGTTTATGATTCGTTTCAAGACATATTTGCACCCGAAACTTCACCTAGAAACATATATAGTTTCGAACAACATCCGGGACAGAGCTACAAATATTTGAAGAGCGGCAGCTGAAGTATCCGAAGCATATTTTTTTTATTAAGAGATCATGTTTTATCCATATTTTTGATTATTCGGATTGCTCAAAATAAAATATAACAAATAAGTCTGTACTTTTTATCATTTATGAAGACGGTTAACCACAACAAGACGATTACTATGGGAGTTAATAGAGCTTTCTGGTGACGGTTTTGTAATAGTGATATGTCACAAATTGGAAGCATGTTGGCCCCCTAAAAGTACTGGAGGACTCTGCGAAATACCTTATGGTTCGATGAAAGGAAAATCCTGATCTATCTCCTTCTCGTGGTGGGAGGTTGAGCGACGTCAGTCTGCCAATATAGACAAGGACCGAATGTTGGCCGGAAAAAACTAAAACGCAGCTAACCTCATCAGGTCAAGCTGGTTAAGGCACTCTTTTGTCCTGGATGTAGTAAATTCTATCCAAAGGCAGATGAACCCTTGTGGTTAACGGCATTAGGATGTGGAAATAAAAGGGAAAATACCACATTAAAGGTCTAAAAGAATTCTCATGTATCAGTAAAAATTATTGTATCTCAAGTAAGGATCGAGAAGAGTGGAGATCGAGATGCAAGATTTTGTTGTTGGGAACCAATCCACCGGATAGATACTTCGAAGAAGGTAAATATATTTATTTGTTTACATTTCCCTATCACCCCTCGCAATTGAGCGTCAACGTTGCGCTCAGCCGTCATGGTTTGCTGTGCCGCTCCCAAGTCACTCATTCAGAGAGCTAACACATTACATCATGACGAATTATATGTGGCTGTGAGAGCCTCCGCACTGCAAATATACATATTCATCCCAAATCATTATCGATTGCATACATTTGGAAAGAAATTCTTTAAGCATTGCAATAACACTCGTCCGTTAAGACCGCTTTCATACACTTTAATGTAAAGTAAATATCCTGGGCCAAGATTCCTGGTATGGTCGCCTAGATCTAGTTATTTAATACTAAATCTGGACGGGGTGTTGTCACCAATTGTGTGTGACACCAAAATATCAATAACATTAAGGTTATCAAATGAAAATACTTGGTGAAACTACATAATTATAATTTTAAATTAATTTTAATTACAAAATTAACAAATTAAAAATATTTAGTTTTGATAATTAAATATACAAATACAATTATACATCAAATTTTATACGCATCAACTCATTCAGAAAAAATATCGGCAGACGCGGGATTCGAACCACGAGCCTTGCAACCTTTGCTCCGTTCTACACACCGCGCAGTCCACTCGACTATTCCCCGCCTGAGCTGATATGCAAAATTTGATGTATTTATACCATTGTTTGTATAACGATAGATGTCTCTATAGTATATATTCAGAGTATGTATATTTTATTTTGTATTATTCAATTAGTCTACAATTATTCACAAGCTTTTTATATTACTATTAATTTCCGACAGTCTATTTACTTGGTAAATATCGTGGTTCGAATCTCGCGTCTGCCGATATTTTTTCTGAATGAGTTGATGCGTATGAAATTTGATGTATAATTCTATGTGTATATTTAATTACTAATAATATTGAACGATTACATATTTCGGCGTCTCTAAAGACCCTTATTGAATCGGTATATATTATTGTTGATATGTTATTAAAGTTGGTCTCCAGGGAGGCCGAAACATGTAATCGTGTAAAATAAATGTGAATCTAAACTAAATGTTTATAATTTGTTAATTTTTTAATTAAAATTAATCTAAAATTATAACCAAAATATCACATCGTTAGTAAAATATTTAGCCTATGAAATCATCATTTAGATCAATGTCTGCAAAAGCCTAAGAATAAGCCTCAAAACTGGTGGTTTCAACAGTAATAGCAATATCGAATAAATTATGTATTTAATGTTTTCAATATTTTTGTACGTTTTTATGTTTGGGTAATATTAAAATCTTTCATTCATTGATTCATCTATAAAAAACTTCGTAAACCTAAAATATTGGCGATGTGTTAATTCATGAAATGTAGTCTGCATTTAGGAAGGCAGACCTGGTATAGGATGTGGTGAGAACAGTGGAGGCTGACAAAGAATTTTACATAGCAGCTCTGCCTTCCTTTGCTCCGCCAAACACATTCTTTGAGAAAATATAATAACAAACGCATAATCATCCCCTTTAATACACATGTTGAAATCATGCTGTTAAAAATTCACAAACACAATATACTCCTCCCTTGCAGCGAAGTATCTCAACATCATAATACAATTTTCCTCGATATTTAAGCAAATAACGAAGGTGCTTCTCAAAGTGGGGGTACTTCTTTGAGCATTTCCGGCGCCCTCCTGTCATCTGGCAGACTTTTGTACAGAGCCGAGTGGCGTAGGAGCCTCGCAGTGAGGCTCGCGAGCCGCACAAAGTGTGCTCTGAAATATTTTCCCTGAAGATACCCCAATATCAATTACCGCGTGATTGCCTCTTAATTGCATTCCGGTGGCGCTGCGGGCTAATGGCTGCAGCCGGGCCTGGAGACGTCAACAGGGCCGCATGAGGAATTAAGATGCTCAAATAATTTCATAAGCCGAAATTTAAAATTTATTTGAGAAATTAATGCTTGATTCCTATAACAACTCACAAAAAATATATATAAACATTGTACGGGAGCGTTAAATTATTTATCCGATCTTTAAAAAAATCTGATTAAAACCCTTTATTTACTGATAGGACTTATAAGTCCCATAACACAAATTCAAACATTGATCGTGCATTTTGCTGCAGTTGAGCCCTGATGGGACTTATAAGTCGGATTTATAAAATTACAAAATAAATGCTTATTTAAGAAAAAAATGTTCTTTCTAATTTTTTATCTATATCCTATTAACACCAATTCTTATAAAAATAATCAGAAATATTTTAGAAATTCAGTAAATAAAGGGTTAACAAATAACCAAAAAATATGCTTCGGATACTACAACTGCGGTCCCTTAAAATCCTCAGGTTTAAAGGGACCGCAGGACGAGGCATAAAAATGGTAACTGATAACTAAATGGAAGCAATATTTGGTGACCATCTATTTCGGACATTACATTTTTTTAAATGCAGTTTGTATGGGCGTTTATTAATTTTATTTTATAAATTTGCTTGATTTTTTTAAATTTAAATATAATTATGTTTGCTTAATACTCGTACATCGCATCAAACAAACAATAGTGTAAAGGTATTCGTAACCGATTAGAAAATTTTGTAAATGATTTGAGCTTGCCTTTGGTCAAGAGACGAGCGTAGAAATGGATGCAAAATGTTTTTTGGATGATGTTGGAGAGCATAAACTAAAGGTGCCTTTTTCCATACTAAATTGGAAAGCTAAGGGAACCTATGAGTATATATAAAATGTACTCTTGTAGTAAAGACCAGCGAATAAATGAATACTATGGCATCAATTTGTAAGACCATAAATTTTAGCTTATGAGCAGGAATCATGATGATGTTGATCGAATTGTGCATACTGTATACGAATAGTATTGTAAAAAAACACTATAGATATTTAAAAATATTTTAACTTGGAACAACGTTGAAAAAAATTTTATGTTTAAATGTACATTTAAAGATGACAACTTCAGGCAATGGCGGTCGAAATATTTGATCGAAACAATTAGACGCATACTGAAAAACCCAAAATCCACAAATTCTAATCTGGCCTTGAAAAAAATAATTAACTAAGAAGTTATTTGAATACAACTAAGTTTTATATATTTTTATTTTGAAATTTGATCCATATCTGGTACAATTTATTTTAGTAACTTGTTTCATTTATATGACTACAAATTAACCTCCACTCAGTTCTCTCACTTGCTAATTTTAATGCTTTGTCCCAAGACAACTCTGCATTAGAATGTCGCCATGTAAAAATAAAGTATTCCCGTTGATTTTTAAGGCAGGAGGCCAAGAATTTAAAGATACAACGGCTGTAGTATTGGAGGCATCAGGTGATAAGCTCGTCTCTTGAAGATTGGATAATTTGATCCTAAGAGGCGGCTCAACCCAATTAATTAAAGGCAATAAACTAATTTGAGGGACGTGATTGCACTAAATATCCGTACAGAAGGCCTTCATATGAAGCTTTATTGGTCTGCCCAAAGGCTGTTGATGGGCATAGTTACCGGTAACATCACTGAGGTTAGTGATTCTCATAATTAAGTTAAGGCGCATGCATTCTCCTAAGAGCTTCGCCCGAGACCTGCAGAGCCTGTGATGGACCTTTACAAGACGGAAGTGGGTTACAGAGGCTTGGCAACTTGACATAGAAGGATGACATTGTTATTATATGTCCTTTGGATGCAAGATTATTTATTGAATTAACGTTTCTTAGATAAAATGCAAACAAAATTACATGCTGATTTGGGAGATTAATTTTTCATTTACTTAAAGAAAATGTGCAAATAAAATATTTAATTAGTAATCATACTTTTATTCTCGACAAAATTTTTCAGAGAAAAGTCATTATCAAGTGCATTTTTTTTTATATATGTATTTAGTTATACTGAAGACGTAAGAGTGTGTGTGTGTTGGGAAAGGTAAGTATGTTATAAAAAAAATGGTTGTGTGTGTTGTGACAGGGAAAATATAAGAATTTTACCATTTGAATATCGAAATAAAACATAAATTATTTTTAAGACTGTTGTAATTTATCTTAGTACAAAAAATTATGAGTCTTGGAATAGTTTGCTTACTAATATAATATTTAATTTATATTTAGAAATATTTTACAGCAAAACAGAACTAAGTAACCGTAAAAGTGAAAACAAAGCATGAAATATTGTTTTTTCAAAAATTATACTTTTTCATTTTCAAACGAAGAAAAGGCTATATTATTTATGAATAATATCAGTAAAATTCACATTGGATACGTTTTTAATATAAATAATATAAATCATGCTATTTAATGCATTTTTAGAAATTCCGTTTATATAATATATTTAACCGTATTGACTATGGCTTTGCATTTTGACTAAGCACATCTTCACTATTCTGAAGAGTTAAAGCGTAAATTCCATGAAAAATCATGGCTTCAATTCATGGATAGCAAATACGCGTGCAGACATTAAAAAATAATCTATTTATGTGATATCTTATTTATTATTTTATTTATATAAAAGCTACGTTTTCTATTGTATTTTGATACAAGTCCTCTCTTGCACTATATTGCGTCACACTGACATTGTTTGTCCGTCACGTTGGTTCTTTTCCCCACTACATCGATGCATTGTCCACGTAGTCAATTTCACGGTCTTGTGGGTCATAATCGCTTGCGCTGGCCGAGCTGGCGTAGGGCGGGGCGCTATATTGAAGGACCAAAGTGGCAGGCGATTCTGATCCTTCGGGAGGTGCATCCTCCCATAACGACACTACTTCATCAATGTGTCAACGGCTGCATTGAAAAATGTATCAGTTCATCACTGTGGTGACTGATGTCGTGATTTACTGAAACAAACTGATTTTAAGCAAATAATTGAGGATTTTGTCCTATACTAAGAAAACAGCAGAAGACTTGATCATTTAAATAAATAAATATTATTTATTAATGTAACAAGCAGGCTTGTATAAGATTCAAATACTTAAAATCGTTGAAAGTAGTTTCAAGCTATTAATTATTTGGGGCTAACTTCTCAAACATTAAGAATTCTTATAAATATTACATGTAGTATTTATGTAAATACCGGTCATCAGCTAGCAGCTAGACAGATAATAATAAATCAGATTTTCGCAAAATTCATTGTTTAATATAAATATTTGAATAAAGAGTATGTAATTAATATTTTCAACTGTCACTTTGAGATTTATTTTAATAATAAACATATAAGAATTTCATACTTTTTTTTAACATGGATCTGAACACTGTTTCACTTGATCTAAGACTGCAGTTTGGTGATCTATAAAAGCTTCAGTTAGTATGTTTGTGCACGTTGACACTCATTGAGGTTTTCATAGATCACGAGACTGCAGTCTTCCATCAAGTGAAACAGTGCTTAGTGTAATCCATGTTAAATCAAGGTATGAAATTGTTATATGTTTAATAATATTTTTAAACCCAACCTTCATTTTATGAAGAAAATTACGTGTATTAACCGAGAGTGTGTTAATGTGCTTTGTTTTTAAATGATTTCAATATCACGGAAATACTCTTGATATTTATTTAATTGTGTATATTTATCTTCAATATTCTTTAATAAATATATAAGTCTTTAAAAAATCCAACTATTTATAGGAGTTATTTCAACCGAAGCATATATTGTATGTACAAGTTTATCTGTGACAAAAATAATGAAAATAGTCGAAAAAACATTCCATGATCTATTAAAAGTACTGACAATTATAAAAGTTATAGATAGAGACATTAATTGAAGCATAATTGTCAAATAACATTAAAATCATTCTCAAAGATGCTCTCATAGCATCGTTTCCCCAAAATAATAATTTATGAAATAAAAAGAAGTAGATACTTTATGTTTCAACAATAATCTAAATGATATTTCTGAGTAAATCAATAAATCTATACCTATTTAATTTAAGCAAGTAATTCCTTCGATTATATTGTTACATTATTTTGCCTCGTATTTGCGCGTACAATGGGAGAGTACTAAAGGGCTTTAGACTTTAGAGCGTTCATCACAACATTATCTTATAGAGAAGGCCTGAAAAACCTTTGCGATTCGTGGGCCGCAAGGAATATACTATTATATTATTGAACATTATTTCGTGAAGTTTTTACAAGTGTATTTTTTCCAGTATTTTATTACCGATTTGTTCTTAAAAAATATATATAATATATATTCAACATGTCTATTCTTACTAATATATATTTATTTTAAAGAGGCGCTCTTCGTATTTGAACTATAAAATATAAGGTTTTAATAAATGTAATTGTAAAAAAATAACAGTAAAAATATGTACGCAAAAATAATTAAAAAAATAAATACCTAATACACTTTGAAATGTAAGAAAAATAAATAATAAAATAAAAGTAACTTTTGATAAAGGTGACTTAAAATACAAAAAATTAAAAAAAATGTATTTGTTATTTTTTTTATAATGATATAAATTATTCAATACGAAAAAGGTTGTAATAATGTTTTTTTCTTCATAAATATGAGTATACTTTTTTAAGCTTGGAATCGGATCTCATGTCGTCCGCAGGCCACAGCTTGGCCAGATCTGTCTTTGAGCTAAAATCTATAATATCATCTGTGATATTCTGTAAACCAAGAGAGACGCCACGAGAACGATGAACCGGTTGTGAGATTAGTCTAAGCACGAGGCAGAATATAATATTAAAGGGTTTGATTATTATCTATTGCTAAATCGGTTTAGTCTCACGTTATATATAATTAAATCAAAATTGTAATAAAAAATATATATGTAATAACGATAATAATATATTAATATGAATTAACTGTGTGGAATAAAATGAATTTAAAAATGCATAATAAGAGTACATTCTAATAAGTTTTTATAATGTATTTAATATAAGACAAAAAACTACTTTTAAAAATGGCGAAACGAAAAATATATTTATTTATAAGCAATTAAATATACAAATACATAAAAATCCTTAAACGGAATAAATCATTCAGAAAAAATCGGCGGGAATGCGAACCGCGGAAACCATTAATTATACCGCTCGGCCACCGGCCAATTTCTTCCAAAATATTTTTATAATCATCGTATAGATGTCGCTAAAGTATATATTCAAAGTATTTATATTTTTATTTTCTTATTATTCAATCAGAAAAAAATATCGACAGTCTATTTATTTATCAGTAACACAGGTAAATAACTAATTGCAATGTGCGCGACGTACTTACAAGAAGTAATTCTCATCCATTCGATCTATAGTTTCGGTTCGAGACCCGAGTGGTACTTACTAAAAATAAATAGACTGTCGGAAATAATAATATAAGCCACCTGATTGAATAATAAGAAAATAAAAATATACACGAATATATACTATAGCGACATCTATCATACGATAATTTATAGAAGATCAGAGACGAGTCTTCGGTGGAAGAAATTGGCCGGTGGCCGAGCGGTATTCGGGCAAATGGTTGGTTCCAAAGTTGTATATGTATATTTAATTGCTTATAATATTGTAATATAGTCAATGATCTATAAAAGTAGATTAGAATATTGAAATAATAAAATAATATTCTAATAAATAATTTAAAAAAATATCTATATATATTTATTAATTTATAATGTTAGCATTCAATTTGAGATACATTTAAGAAGATAGAGATTTTCAGTGTATTTTAACATAAATCGCGTTAAGCAACTGTTAATCAAATAAATAAAGACTACAGCTTCACACTCATTGACGGCTTTATTATGTGAAACCGAAGTCTTCATGTCTGTAAATAACAGTTTATGCTCAACTATTTCTTTTTGAAGGCTTAATTTTATTCAACCAAGTTATTTTCCAGACACGTGACTATATGAATTATTATATTAACTATAGTTTTATCATTATAAATCTAATTGCCTATTATATAATCGTGCCGGAAACAACAGGGTCAGATCCTGTCTGCCCAGAAGTGGGCGACGTCGACAGCGTTACTCCCGGCCATTTGGTCGGTCCGCTGTAAAACTGTAAGGCTTTCATTTGTGTCCTCGTTAAGGGACCTCTATATATTCCACCCCTGCCTATTAAGTATAATAGTAATGAATGGTTGTTATTCTTAAAACGCTAAATACGTTTGGTAAAGAAGTTTTATACAAATTCTATCAAATAATGCACATAGATACACATATGCGTTTTGATACACACATAAAAGGTTTAAATTTGTTTAAAAAATATGTGATTATATATATATGGCATTTAAATATTAAATAGAGTATTATTGAAAAGATTTGCCATTATTGAAAATGATTCTGTTAGGAGGTACAACGCGTACTCTTTTTAAAAGTAAATGTGAAACGTTTTTTCTTACATTCAATATAAAATACATTACGATTATAATATGAATATTTGTATTTAAACGCAGTTATATTCAAGCCGATCGATATCCACAAACGGGCACGACGTGAATAGGTTGTGTAATCGAACTGCTATTCATTTTGTGAAATTAGTATCACAAAACATTTGCTCCGCGTGGTAGTTTTTTGTGATTATTCGGAAACGGGGAGCGACCAAGCGTATCTCCTGACCAAGGGAACAATACGGTAATTACCCTGCTGCCATACTCTCTGCTATGCGACTGGCTATCACTATGTTAGAAAACTATTCACTATCAAATCAAAATTAAAAAACACCAAACATCTCTTGTTTAATTTGATTGACTTTCAGCATCGTTTAAAAAAAAGTTAATATTTGTATGTGAAGTGAGCGAATGCAGAAGGAAGTAGCTTATTATACTCGTAAGCTTTAAAAACGCTTTTCGAATGTTGTTGGGTCTGCGCGATACTGCAGTGCTACAGGCATGTAGACGGAGGTGCGAGTGGATGGCTTCCATGCCATAATAACGAAGCGTTGCGCTTCTTTGTGGGCGCGCGTTCGCGGAAGTCCCAACGCAGTGGTCGCTGTGTGGGCGGATGGGTGGGACTCGCGGTTGGAGGGGCACTGGATGCGCCTTCACGTGGCCATCCAGAGAGGATCCGGTGCTCCACTCACTGAGTAGTACAATAATAATAATAATGTGGTGTATGTGTACATGCCGATTTAATTTTTTATTTATATTTATATTTTATTTCTATTCTGTTCAATTTTTTTTCTGTATTTGCTTGGAATTATTGTCTGTAAAATTTTGATTACGGCACGAGTGGCTAAATAAATAAGTTTTATTATTATTAATATTTAATTTCAACTTAGTTCTTGATTTAATACGAATAATACAATTAAAATTGATTTTATTGTAACACTTGAGAATGGTTATTGATAAAATGGTAACATGTAGTAAAAAGTAAAATTGTGGAATTTATGATTAAAGTATTGTTTAACTTAAAACATCTAAATTATGAAATATTACTTCAAATTATAGACTGAAAATGGAAAAGATAGGTTTTTGTCATTATTGCTTTTCTTGGATGCTTCACAAATGTCATCCTTGAAGAAGAAATATTAACAGTTAAATTACATATTAGTTTATAACAATAAAGATTAATAAACTTGTAAATATTCAACAATAAATATACAGTTATTGTTTATCGTGATAACTATTTATCCAATTCTTCCGTCACATTTAGTCGAGAAATTTACACTTTTATTATTGTTCACATGTGTTTATTTTTCTCATCAGTGAAATATATCAGCTAAAACATATTTCAAATCGCCCTAAATATATGATTTTACTTTGAGATGATATTTTTGTGAATTCATACGTATATCAATTGTATACTACCATTTATTAAGTATTATTTATTAGTCTACTGTATCAAATATGTGTTTAAGATGATCCGACTAGTACTTTAGGTCAAAACGCCTGAAGCGGTGCATAGAGCGCGTTGGTACAAATAAACAGTCGAGAACATCAGTGCGGCTACTCAATCAACCAGGATCCAAGTCGCTGAAGGAAGCTGAAACTCCAGTCTTCAGGTCTGAAGGAAACTTCACCTTGCAGCTCCGGGCTCGTGTTTTGTGTAATATCTGGGGTAGCAAACACTTAACAAATTACCCTTTGAGCAGCGTAGAGTCGTAGACCATCGTAGCACTTATCACTCTTGCAGCGTTCACTATCATCTGCCGCTTCACACAAAATACAGTAAGATATAAGTACATTTTAAGCAGCTGTTATGGTTTCTGATAAAACGTTATTAAATTATTGTATATTTTTACAAATCTATTTCGTTTTTCGATCATATAATTACCATTAATTGTCTCAACACAGTTTGACAGCTGTCATTGATTATACCTTCTAACAAAATATTTCTGCACTTAAAGACGGTAGTTTTACGAGCACATTTGGATGTTTGTTCATCAGAATTTTAAAATACATTTGATGAAAACCATAATTTTCTCGAGAGCAAGATTATTTGGTATCAAAGAGGGACTTGACTCAAAAATAATAGTTGCGTCACTTAAATAATTTAAAAGAAAATACATCTTTCTTTTAATAGAAAATACTGTTATTATAGATTCAGTGTATTTAATGTTGATATATATTATGTTAAATAATAAAACCAAAATATTAACGTGTACGTGGACGCAGCATAATAAAGATTGACTATTTTGCGTACTCGCAAGGATATTGTGACATTGATAGAGTTATTAAAAACAGTATACGCCTGTTATTGGTGAAATATAGTTTTTTTAAAGCTGGATACTGTTTCGCATAAATTGCGAAAAAGCCACATTTGGGGAATATTTTACATTTCCCGTTGAGCTAATATTGTTTTGTCAACACTATCGACAAAAAGCACTGAGGCTGTCACAATGAAGCGCACTTTTAAAAATTCTGTTTATAATTGTTTGCCAAAAACTGACGCACATTTCAGAGTGAACAGATTTTTTGGAGAATGGGACAGTTCGTATGTGGATTGCAGATAATATTACAGCAAAAAAGATATTTTTCAATAAATAAAATCAACCCACAAGTATGCAAGTATGATCTAGTTAAATAGCAAAATATATTAAAAAAATATTTTTCACTACCTAATTTTTATTTAAACAAAATAGTTATATCTCTTAATATTTATTCAAAACAGACTGAACGCGTTCTTCTTCGTAGTATCAATCCGGTGGATTGGTTTGCAGCAACAAAATCTTGTATCTTGATCTCCACTTCTCTTGATCCTCTGCAGTCCTCTTCAGCTCAGCATAAGAGCTACAACTCATGTCCTCGAACACATGCCGCGAATTCTCCCGTCTAGGGTGCCCTCTACAGTTTCTACCCTCAACCATCCCTTTCACAATGTCGTGAAGAAGACCATCGTGGCGCATGATGTGACCGATCCATCGGGCACGCCTCTCTGAGATGGTTCTTTCTCTCAGAGAACGCGGTATATCTATCGAATAAGATATAGATAAAAGTAGATATTTGAATTATATTTTGTTAAAAACTAAAATGACAATTAAAATTACGCATTTGTATCAAGAATTGACAGTTAATAATGTCAACGTGTTTTTTAGATAATTATGACTTATAGTATGTACTACGTCAATATAAACCATATATATCTAAAGAATATGTAAATATTTATTTTTCAGTGATTCTACGATGTCATATTGCACTGAGCCATTTTTTATGAGTATTCGTTTTCTTATATATAAGTTGTTGCTTGACCGAGAATATAATTTACTAATTTGAAGAAGAGAATAGAAACAAGCTGAATTGATATGATAATTGGCACCAGACTCATTGCTCTATTCTGTAGTGAGTGACAAAGAATAAACGAAATGCAATTATTTTTGCCGTTTGGTTGTTGCGAAACATTGCGCGCTATCGGCGGTCCGCAGGTTCTCTTTAATATTGCCTCTTTGCATACTCGCTAGTGACTAGGGTCATACTCGCACCAGATTCAGTGATAGTCAACATTTCAGTTATCTTAAACGTAAAATAACTGACCGTTTCGTTCAAACTAATAATTCACATATGCACTGTTGTCAAGTGTAGTACTTGGTTGAATTTACATGTGCTGATCTTTGAAATTTATAGAATGCTCAGAATACTGAAATCGATACAAAAACACCATCAAATAACTCGCTGAATTTGTAGAAAATCAGCCGCCAAAAGAGCCAATTAGTAGACCTAATAGAGCCTTTCATTTTGAGAAAAAGGAATTTAAAAAATTGAGGTCTTAATAAAAACTTATTAAAGACTTTTCAAAAGCATTTGATGTCTCTGTTAAGTCTTTACATTTGACCATCCTATGAAAAGCTTCCATTTCAGATAGCACTCCAATATTTTAGGTTATATTATCCCTTTTTCTTTCTCCTAAAAATGCTTTCATTCCATTTGTTAGAAGATCTCGAAACAAGTTGTGCCATTAAAACAAGCATTTCTTCTTGTGTATGTTGCTAATCCTACAACTTTAAATAATTAACTTTGTGTTCCACATAAGTATTTATTGATTTATTTACAGAATCGAAATTCCAATTTTACAAATATTCAGAAAAAATATACAAAAAATAGAGAAAAAATTAAAAATAAAAATTACACAAAAGAATCAGAAGATGACACGTGTCAAAGATCACAGAGATCAAGGAGAACAATACCATCGACAAAAGAGGAAAAGGATGTAAGAAAAGGATCGAGGTATGCTGGTAGGCCATTTAGGAGCGACATTGCCGTTGAACCAAATTGAGTGCTTGAAGCTCCACAAGCCTCGACTGGGATCAAAAACAATGGATGGCTGCGAGCACGGGTGTACCTATCTGGAATATAGAAGTTAAAACATTCAAGAATCCCTGGGTTGTGAATTGAACCGCGAAGAAGAAGGAATGAATGTTTGAGTGCAGCAATTTTCCTCCGGGACCCTAGCGAATGGAAAGAAAGCATCCCTAGAAGAAAAAGAGTTGGGTAATGTTCGGAATTAAATGAATTGAATGGATAGTTGCCGTAAATATAAAAAAAGACGTCGTAGAAATTTTTTATGATTTTTTTTGAGCATTAAAATGTATTTGGATTTATTGGGATTCCAAACTAAGCTCCCATATTCCAGAACAGATAAAACGAGTGAAGAATAGAGAGTACGAAAAATTAGAGGTATTATATCCGTGCTCGTAGCCATCTATTGTAATCCATTCCAGTTTTGTCTGCCCTATTTAGTCTTATTGCACCTCGATACTTCGCATTCTGAAAGGTTTATAGTATTTCAATGACTTATGAATAACTATAAATCGTAATTGTTTCAATTTGATTTTATATTTAGCTATGCGTTCATTTAATTAACTTTTTTTTTCGTTAAATATACTTTAAAATTGAAAGAACTTGTTTACTTCATTTGTATACTAATAGTATTTGTTTATTTTTATGAGACTTTGTTGGTTTTTGACTTTTCTCCAGGTGGGTGCTCAGTTTCTCATTAAAACGCATGCACAGCACGTGGGTCGTTATCTCTTGATGTTTCCTGAAAAATAGCGCAAGCAGAAGAATAGTACTGGCGAAGGCTTGCTACGTGCCCCATTAGCCGTCTGCGAATGCATAATTAGTTTGGGAACATCTGCTATGACAGCAATAGAATAGTTTACTGGTAGAAATGCAAAGATGTCGCTGCATCTGCACCAGTCTTTATTATTCATCCGAGATAAAGAATCGCTTGCGAAGATTTTCTTATTTTTAAATATTGCATGACCTACATAGCAAAAATGAAATTTGCTTCCAATAGAAAAATAGTATGATACTTATTTGACATTTATATGTATATTTTGAAAAAATTAAATTTATCTTTCTGGGTTATTTTTTTTATCTAAGCACTTACAGGATAATACCGACAGATGGTGATAGTAATTCTGAAGTCTCATCTGTGAAATTATATGACGCTAACCATGGTGCTTATGGCTAAGCGCTGCATGTGGAGTGTTGATCCGCCAACACCATAGACTACAACACGAGATTCACGCATCATCCTTATTATTACAGGAATTTACTATTGACGGGAGGTCTTCACAGGATGACTTTCGTCAACCACCACTTTTGATTAATAGGCTATGACTGGCATCTTACGGGTGAGGGATCAAATGCACACCAACTGGGGTATTTTCGAGCTCAGAAATCGATTAAAAATCCTTTTTTTTTAATCTCCGTCGGGAATCGAACCCACAACTTTTGGCTTGCAAAGTAAACGCTTTAACCATTGTGCTGCCGGCAATTTATATATTAAATTAACTATTGCGATTGTTTCCTCTTAGAATAACATAACAAAAGGTCAATATGTTACAAGAGCAAAATGTAAGGGTGCTGATTTTGTTTTTTTATCGGTTTGGTAAATATTTTTTCGATAAATTAAAAATAAGGAATTATTTACTTGAGTGTGTAAAATGGTTTAAAATACTGATAAATTTGAGCTCAGTACCAATAGAAATCCATAAATGATAGCACAACATTACGCAATCGAAAAATATATATAATGATGGTTAGTAACCCAAAGATGCAAAAAAATTCAAGCTTAATTTTAATATATGGTAAATAAATTATTTAAAAGAAAATATGAGTATAGTATACGTCTTCATACTGCTGTGAACTTATGACTTATGATGTATGATATTGAAATGTGATGTTTTTAAATTATTTCATTTACTTACTACAAGCAAACCTATATAATTAACTAATAAACATATAGTATAGAAGTATGAACGTAGATCAGGATATTTGAGAATTAAACGGTTTTAAGATTATTTCCAATATATTTTCAAATGATAAAAAAAATATGATGCACCTCAACACGATTTTTGTAATACTCTCCTTTACATCGCTAGAACTTTTTAACGTTTTTTTTCAGGAACTAAATATCAGCATGGGCCTTTCAGGTGGAAGTATCGAGTTAGTATGCATTCGGTGGATGCAGTTTCGGTGGCGTCCTGCATAGACGCATCAATAACTAACTGCATTAGCACCGCCGGGCATTCTGTAAGCCGGTAATCCCATTAGAGGCAACAAACGGTAAAAACACACTGCGATTTGATCTCCAATTAATGACGTTACATTATTTAACTGCAGTTTGGGAGGTGCTCTTTTTACAAAGGGCAATAATAAATTTATGCACGAGAGACCACGTGGTAGTCTGAATGTAATAATGATTATTACTTTTAGTTATTATTGCTTTTTACGAATAACTATCTATATTTATACTTACATTTATTGAACTCGTTTTATAATAAAAAACAAGTTTTTTTTAAGTGTTTTATCATCATCGATCAAGTTTAAAAAAAAGGTAAATTATTCTCAGATCTAGAAAAAGTTTCCTAAAGTCGACAACGGAACTGGTGATACCTGAGGTATATGGAGATGCACAACTGAGGGGAATACTTTGATTTTCCCGAAAGAAGACGTAGTTTCTGAACAGGAACAGGGGTGGAATATATGGAGGTCCCTTAACAGTCTTCGGACCGGTGTATACAAGACGAGGACACAAATGAAAGCCTGGTAGTTGTACAGCGGACCGACTGAATGTGACTGCGGCGTGGAGCAGACTGTGTCACACCTTCTGGAGTGTGCGCTGTGTCCGAGAAGCTACACCTAGGAAGACCTGATGATGGCCGGGAGTAACACCATCGACGTCGCCCACTTCTGGGCAGACAGGATCTGACCCTGTTGCTTCCGACACGATTATATATTCTTATAGTATTCGAAAAGTATTTTAAATATATGTTCGAGAACAGTGTACAGTAATATAAATAAATAAAATGTGACTATTATATTAAATGTCTTAACAAACTCTTTGTAAAGTTTAAATATTTAAAAAATAATGTGCATAATAAATGGATAAACAAAATATTTATAATTTTGTGTAGCGGTTTAAACTATGTTGAATGATCATTTCGAAATGAAGCTTATTTTTAAACAGTCCGCATTCATCTATTTTTAATGTACAATGTCAAATAATTCTCGTAAAAAAATTAATGTAATGATTCATTGCTTAATTAACACATTTAATGATGAAAAACATATTTTTTCTGCGTAGTAGGCTATGAATTTTTTCGCAATGTATTCTGGAAAAATATATCAAAATAAAGCTGTAATATTTATGTATTATAATTGTCAAATGTAAGAAAATAACAGTTGAAGCCGTTATTGCTCGGAATTATTGATTGTCGTTTTAAATTACTAACGGACGCTGGATTTATCATGAAATGTATTTTCAGGATTGAATTTTCACAGCGCAGCGTACGCTTCAGACGTTATTGTGTTCGAGGCAATAAGAACAAGGCGACTGAAAAACAATATCCAATCAAATAAAAAGGGCGCCGGATGAGATTAAAAAGCTTTGTTGCCCATTCAAGGGAACGTAGCCTGGATTGCATGTCCCTCCTATTATCGAGGACTTTATGTAGCATATGTGTATTGTTTTCAGAATACTTTCAAACGGCCTCAGCGGTTAGATTTTGCTTAAGCGAACTATGCAATGGATATACAAAATGAGTTTATACGCTTTTTGCTGAAATTTACATGTTATTCACTAAATATACTCGAAGAAGAAGTAAAGCGAAATTTAATTATATTAAAATGCTATTAAAATGCTATTTGTAATTGTCCAAAGAGTACTCCTCATTATCATATACAGTATATTAAAATTAAAGTTTTTAAACGTCTGTTAAACTGTTAATGTACAATTATATTTAATCTATATTTATATCACGATAAACTTTATTTTTGTATTACTTTATTTATTAAAAGTAGCCTAAAAAAATATTCAAAGAAGGTTCCGGGAAATCCTTGATGATACGAAATTAGTAGTGATCTTCATCTCTTTTTTCTACTTCAAGAACATTATTAAAATGTAGCTACTTATAAAATAAACGAAATTAAGTGCTGCGAGTACATAATAAGATGAAAAATATGTGTCCATAAAACAATAAGTTCTAATAAATAGGTTGAGATTAATAACATACTTGCGTTATCAAATATTCCACGAATACGCTTTCGGTAGAAATACATATAATATTTATCATTTGCAGATTTAAATAATTATTGATCATAAATGAAATAAAACACATTATAGTGATTTTTATTAAAAAAAAAAAAAATCGTTTTGTATTCAAAAACATATATATAATATAGTAAAGATGCATTATTTAAGCATCAAATGTCATGGTCCACTATTATATCAATTTAAAAAAAAAAAACATTTGGACAGAATCGAGAGCATCAAATATTTATCTCGGATTAATTAAGGTAACAATTTTGAAAAACATAACTAAATAGTTTAAAGTAAAAGAAAATCACCAATGGAAATTGAAAAAATATTCATTAAAAATTACAAGACTCGTCAGTAATGCAAGAATATGCGACTTTACCGGGCAGCAAAACTTTGGTACATTGACGTTCTTAACGTTGAATTATTTTTTTTAGATAAGTCCACGTCTTCAAAGTGGTTGAACAGAAACTGCGGTATGCTCCTAGCTGGACGTTTACGAAGCCATTGGTAGAACATTTTCGTGCTCCTGAAAAATAAAAATAAAATTATGTGCTCTTGCATGCCGTGTTTTGTTGAAATGTTGAAAATATGAACTCAAAAAACATCATTAATAATGTTTTAATAAACATTTAACAAAATAATATGCTAAATTAAAGAGGGATATTGATCTCAATATTTGTACACTGTTTTTGAATTTGAAACACTTACGATTTGTTTCAATATAACGGTAAAAAACAACTTTTATATTCAATAGATGGCGTTGTTAAAAGTAAACTTATTATTTCTTGTATGCATTTGATAATAAATATTGTACAAGTATAAATATATTAATAATTCATTTTTTGTCTAAAGCCGACGTTATGCCTAAAGAAATAAATACAAGCAGGGAAAGCATACCATAAACAGAAAACACATATAAAACAGAATGTAAACGTTGTTTTCTACCATTTAATAAAAAAAGTAAAAACAATTTACGAATATGGTAACTAGCACGTATTAACAATTTAGAAATGGATATAAAAATATTGTGTCCAATTGTAAAGAAAAATCCTCTATACTTATGTTGAAAAATGATTTACTTGTATTGCAAACAAGTATTATTAAACATTTTTTCAAGAAAGCTACAGATGGCAGTAAGTTTTTTTTGTTGATAAATACATAATTAAATAAACATTCTTAAAAATAATTGCTTAATTGCAAAATATTGATATCCTTTTTTGGTTAACACGTGAAAATAATAACTCAAAATACAAAATGAGCAGCTATAGCAAGGATTTTTTTTGAATCATAAATTTATAGATAAACAAATATTTTAATAGCTTATAAATGTTTTTTTTTTTGGTGACCTATTTATACGAAAAAAAAAAGAAAATTTATGCCTAGTTGATTTTTAATTTTAATACTTTATTGAAATAACAATAATTTACTCGATAGTTATTTTTTTATTTATTTAATAAACAATTTTTTTTGCTAGGTAATGTCAATATTTTGTAAATATCAACAATTTGGTATGTAGTTTTATAATAAAGTTAAATAATTATTTTTAAAACGAAATAAAAACTCATAATATTTAAAAGTTAAATACAAATAATTTGTTTTTTTTTTTAAATTATAGTTATAAAATAGAAAATCATTTATCACATAAATCAACCTGTACTAATCGTATCGTAAATAAATAAATATAGCTACGTATTTTAAATAAAACACAACTAATCTATATCGCAAAATTAATAACATTATACATTTAACATCGTGTACCAAAGTATGCTCTTCAGAAATGTGAAGATTATACCAGTGCCGGTTTTAGGGGGTGGCGAAGTGGGTCGGTGCCCCAGGGCGTCGAATAAGCTAAGGGCGCCGAGGGCAACCAATGTTTCTTAGATTTTTTTTAAATATAAACAATATGAGGCACCAGAAATAAAATGTCCTAG
Organism: Glossosoma conforme; assembly: GCA_022606575.1. Taxonomy (NCBI): domain Eukaryota; kingdom Metazoa; phylum Arthropoda; class Insecta; order Trichoptera; family Glossosomatidae; genus Glossosoma; species Glossosoma conforme. Next base: position 483,791 of record JAGTXR010000199.1, on the reverse strand, counting down.
GGCGCCGCATAGTCTAAAGCCGGTACTGGGTTATATGCCGTACCTAAGTAAATATATTTTATTTTAATTGATTAAATAGTTGTTGTTAAAATAAGTCAAACCTGAGGTGAGTGATGCCTCCCCAAACTGCTGACGTGTCTACAAGACTCTGAGGGACGTCTTTCAAATTGACCCAGTTCTCAAAAACGTTATTATTTTGAGAAACGCTTAACATGTCTTTGGGTTTATGAGTACCAAAGGCTGTCGAACTCAACGGAGCCCTTTCTGCAGACAAATCTTTCTTGATCTCTCTTTCGATAGCATGTTGTATTGATAACTAGACAGCAAAAAATAATGAAAATAATCAAAAAATATATATAAACGGCAATCTGTATTTAAATTCAGCAACTCTCTTTAACTTCGCCGAATATGTAATAAAAAAAACGTAATGTAATAAACATTATAATAATAAATGTATATTTTTTCCTCCACAAGAGTTAAGATCAAAAAAAATCCAATAACTTATATAAAACCAAATAATGTTCTAGAAAAATATGCATTTTTTTAAGCAAGAATGATAAGAAGATAACAAGGCTATAGGGGAGCACTTAAAATATTTTATTGTGTTTTCTTAATTGAGATTTTTTTTTGAAGGAAACAACATTCAATGATGCAATTCTACTGAAGAGGTTTTTTTTCTACTGAAGTTTATTTAAAGTTTTCATTATTTTTATTTTATTTTTTATTTTATGTTTTTAAAGTTAATGTTCCTATTGAAGAGTTATTTAACTAATTAAGACCAGATAATAATACATATTTTTGATGGATTTTAAATCAATATGCATAATGATAGTGCTTGTATATATTTAGATAAAATTTAAAACTTAAATATAAATAAAAGCGAACCTCATTTTGACAATTTGCCTTTGCAATTTGTTTAGAAATGCTTTTAATTTCTTTTATATCAATTTGTATTGCCTTGCACACATGCTCATTGAAGCTTAACTGAAAAAAAAAATGCAACAACACTGTGACGTAGTAAATAAGGTTAGTATTTTTTTTATTATAATAAAAAAATAATGCAAACTTACCGTGAATAAATCCATAACGGCTTTTGTATTAATGTTCTTTAAAGTTGGATCAACATCAGTACCAAGTGATTTCCAATATTCTGCAAATTCAATGGATATCTGAAAGTGAAAAAAATCAACATTGTGTTCTACTTACGAGTATATATTATATATTTATTATAAATTTAAATACTTGAAAATATGGATTTATTATTTATTAAGTATTATAAATAGTGACGAAAATTCTGATAACGAAGCAAGTAGAATATGCTTAGCCTAAAAACTCATGAAAAATTAATTAAAATAAATATTATATTTTATATCCTTGTTTTTTATATGCTTCAGCATATGGATAATGCAAACGTTAATGGTGGATTTAAATTATAGAAGTTTTCAAACTCGTATCATGTTGGCTCAAAATTTTCAAGCATCCATCTAATATATTGTCTTATTTTTTTTCTCATGTATCCGATTTTAGATAGGTAGTAGATATAGATCGTAACTCCCTTATTAGAGAATATAATTTCCGCAAATTTTCGCCAAGAAATTCATTAAGCTGCTTCAATCGTTGCCTTGATCTAAGTAATATTTGCATTCCGACGCTCACAATTATATTATTTTTATAGATTCTGACAGCCTTTTATGTCAAAGATATACTGGTCTTGAAGAAAAGATAATGTCGTCCCATAAAAAAATCCCCGACAATCCTTTATTGAACATTATCATTATACAACCTAATAAAAAGTCGATATAATCAAATCAACTGTTTGAAATGTAGTCAGCTGTTGTAGGAAAAGATTCAATATTGTTTATAAAAACCTCATTACTTACCGTATTAATGTAATGTTTGGTTTGTTCAGATTTTGGAAGATCCACAAAAATGTTTGGCATTTTCGACAGATATTTCGAATTCCATACAATGAGGTCTCTGTCAGTTTTGTTTCTGTGCAAAAGATTAATGTACGGCATACTTTTCTTCTTTGCTCTTGGACTACTCACATAAATAATATTATTCAATTATATTTGACAAATTAATGAAGAATGTGAGGTTATAATCAGTTTGAATTTATTGTTTTATATTTGAAATTTAAAAATTCAAAAAATATATGTTTTAAATTGATTGTTCAAGTAAATGAATAACCTCGTTATTTATAACAAACTATCGTCCTAATTAAAATACCAGCAGCTATCAAACCTTCTAATAGTAGATTTAATATTTTTAAGGAATTAATATTGACCTGGCTCCTACATTTTTTTTGATGCCATAGATGAGCATATAACCCACATTTCCTTTAGCGTCTTGAAGGGTTGTGAAAATTGATACAAATAATTTATTCAACAGATTCGTGGATACAAAGTCAACTAGATACGATAAAATGATGCAGAACGATCATAACTATTATTTTATAGGCGGTTAAAGAGATTGTAATTTTAAAAATAATTTGGTGCTTATCTGGATGTGATAAAAAATGACTAGGGGCCTTTGAGATGTGGTCATATAGAAGAATTCTCGGAATTTCCTGGACCACGTCACGAACAATGAGGTTCTCAGGATAATCAAGGAAGATAGGCACCTAATAAGAACCATCTCAGAGGGATGAGCCCGATGGACGATGGTTTTCTTCACGAAATTGTGGAGGGGATGGTTGAGGGTAGAAACAGTAGAGGGCGCCCTAGATGGGAGTATTTGCAGCAAGTGTTCGAGGATATGAATTGTCGTTTTTATGCTGAGTTGAAGAGGGTTGCGGAGGACCGAGAGGAATGGAGATCGAGATGTAAGATTCTGTTGCTGCAAACCAATCCACCGGATTGATAATACGAAGAAGATTTTTTTTAACTTTATTAAAAACGGCATGAAATACCTAATTGGTGGACTTGGAGGGTTTGCTTCCTTCTCCCAATCGTCAGAATTCACCTCAGCAATATCTTCAGGAGTCGGAAAATCTTGACCATTCCATTTTTTCTCCGCCATATCTACATTCAGATTCTTCATGCATTTTTTTATATGTGGTTCAGAATATTTTTCACAACTAACTGACTTCGGTTCGCTGAACAAACATTTCAACTTTTTCTCTTTAAATTTTAAAAACCTTACAGGATCATCATGAATCGTGGTCATTTTATTGCTTTAAATTATAAATGAAATAAAAACTTTTATGAAAAAAACATATTATTCGTATTTAATTTTACAACACAAGAAAGCCCACAAACAAAGACATAAATGTTTATACGAGGTGTGTGAAAGTAGTAAAATTAGATTTTTTAACGTTTCACTTTGTAAATATTAAGTAAATTTGTCTGATATTTGAAAGCATTCCAAATAATTAGTTAACAACACGCGTTATACCTACCAATAATTGGTAGGTAAAATTATTTGGAATAATAACAACGTGTATGTATTAAATATATTACTTTTGAAGATTAGATATTTTTTTGCGAATTAAAAGGTGTTATAAATTTTAGAAAAAATTACAACATAATAAAAATGACATTTAATTATTGATTTACCGTCTTGAAAATAATAAATATGTTTAAGTTAATTATAAAAAATACTTCAAATTTAAATTTATTTATTTAAAACTTGATAATCAGAACATATTGTTGATTAAGCAAACATTCATAATTAATTATTTATATTATAGTGTGAAAAGTAGAAAAAGGACACCAAAATAACTAATATTATAAATAGTTATACAGTGTCAGTAAACTTATCGAAATCAATCATTTTTATTTCATCTGGCGGAACAGACATTTTTCTGCCACTTTGCTCAGCGGCAAGGAGTTCCTCCACATTGACTCTTGCCAGCACGTTGTCCTTGTCATACATATTTCTGGTCGCAACATCTTCCAGCTTCTTCTTGCTGAGCATTCCACTTTTCTTCAGGTAAGCTGGGCGTTTGAAGTCCGGATGGTTGATCATCCATCGGCAATATTCTTGAACGGACCTGCGAATGTTCAATAATATTAAGACATTTTTCTTTCATTTACTCAACAATGTTAGATTCTATAAAGTATCTGGCAATATCAAAAGATCATGTGCACTTGTATATTGTCCATCATTGAAAGTATATGATGCTAATGAAATGAATAAATTTCATATAAATCACACAGATTATGAATTGTTTTTACTTTAGCATGTTTTGTGACAATTGCACCAACGACTAAGTACAGTTTACCATACAACGTTTGTTTTTTTTCCTTTAGTATTTTTATATGAAAATTGTTCTCAAATAGTATAGATAAAATATGATATTTAAAACTAAGTTGGATGCATGATGACATAGGTTTATTCCAATTAAATATCAATAAATTTAAAAAGCTATTATAAGATGACTGGATACAAACGTTAAACAAGTTACTGATAGTGTCGGATAGTTTTTCGTTTTATAGTATATAGACAAAAATTATTCACAAGATAAGCATTTTGTTTTGACTATTAGATTTAGAAATAGTGATATAATTATATATATTTATTTTATATATTTAAACATCTCACTTTAGTTTTGTTATTCCACCCCAAACATTTTCCATGGAGATGAGCTCTTTTGGAAGATGTTCCGTTGGGATCCACGACTTCTTGGTATTGTTCTTCGGCGGTCTCCATTGCTGAGACTTTGGCAGTTGCTTACTAAAGGCGACCGTGTGGAATTTCCGTTTTTCTGCTGCTATGTCCGACATGATGATCTTATTTAAGAATTTCTCACGGGCAGCCTGGAATATGGCAATCGAATTGTTTTATAAAATAAATTGGAAAAAACTATAATACAAACACATTAAGTTATTTGAAAATGAATTTTATAATGATCTTACTCGAGGATTATTTGATACAGCAGCTACTTGCTCTGGAACCGATGGCAAATCTTTTGGATGGACAAGCAAGCTTCTTGATGCATGCGTGTTGAATTCAATCTACATAATTAAGAATTATATGTTTTATCAATAATTTTTATTAGAGCTACTGCATTAGTTTATTACAAGATTCTTTAACCTCTCCTCCCCGATGATGTCTATCGACTACACATTGCTTGTAATAACTTAAATATCTCTGTAAATATAATACACACAGGGTTCAGATTTTAGGTATTCCTCCTTAATACATTTACGTATTGAAAAAAAAATATATTTATAATAATAGGCACTCATCGGGAGCAGGAAATATTTTTCTAAAATCCGGAATAAATTCACCACTACAATCAAGACGCGTCAACTGTTATGAATCATTGCACCTGCCGGAAGTGTGTGCGAAAATAAAATTAAAAAATACACAGATACGTCGGCATCTATACTCCTCACTCTCGCTGACGTACTAATATGAGTGAGCGAGACGTGAAACCTCAGTTGGTCGCCTAGTCGAAATGATATCGGCTCATCCATATGTCGACAGGCCAAGTAATGTTAGTAGCTCTCGGATGTTCAAGCGACAGGGTGCGTCTGGCCGTTTGAGATCTTCGTCTGATGTTTTTCATGTTTTTAGCTATTAAATGTCAATTATTACTGCTTATTGACATCAACTATTGTAAAATTAAGCGATATCTTTGAATATTTTTATTTTTTCGAATTTCTACTAATTTTATTCACTTTAAATCAGAATGTGTAATGAGTTGACACCATCGGAACGCGCGGAAGTTTTTAGCATCGTAAGGCGAGGGTTAAGACTATTTAAAATATTTGGATTTTTCGTAAATACATTATCCTAATTTATATTAATTATATTATATGTTATCATAACATTTTTTTGTAATCACAATATGACAAATACAATAATTAAAATATCTTACCTGGAACAGTTCTTTAACAGTTTCTTTTTTAAATATTGGCGAATCATAACCACCCAATTCTTCCATATAAGTTGAAAATTCTGAACAAATCTATAGGCAAACGAAAAAATAATCATAATGATGGTTTATCAGCTACAATTAATGTGACATCAATTAAAGACGTGAAGATTCAAGTGAATTATTTTCGACGTGAAAGAGAACGTCAATTTAATGTTATGACACTATCGTTATTACGTAATGCGAGGATTAATATACATTTTATGGATTTTAAATATTTATTAGAATATTATTTTATTATTTCAATATTCTAATCTACTTTTATAGATCATTGACTATATTTCAATATTATAAGTAATTAAATATACACATACTATGATGCAACAAATTCTTTATATTGTATAAATGCAACATATTCCATACAGCAGTTCGGGCAGTTGATGGTCGAGCGGTCAAGGGTAATGAAATTGAACAAATGGTTGGTTCGCTGGTTCGCATCCCGCCTCTGCCGATATTTTTTCTGAATGAATTGATGCGTATAAAGAATTTGTTGCATTATAGTATGTGTATATTTAATTACTTACAATATACATTTAATTTATTCAAACACATGTAGGAAGAATACCGATAGACGAAAATAGAGTTTGTTTCTTTTAAGTTATAAAGTTGATATATTGAATACATAAAGTGTACTTAGAACTACTGTTAACACCTTGTTAGTGATGTCGTCTGCGCGCCTGAGCAAACCTTTTTCTTTTTCCGTTTCCGGTGGGAGATACTTTGACTTCCACAAAACTTGCTCTCGTTCGCTTTTCTGCAAGAATGTCAAGTAAGGGTTGGTTGGTGTTACCCCTGGCTTAAGCCTGAAAATATAAGATATTTAAAATACAAAATAAATCTTATAAAAAGCATGTTGAGTAGTGTATCAAAAATTCTTAATCATTACAGTGAGAGTAACAATTCATTAAAACCGTTATCGTTGTCTCATTTTTTGACTCTCTTAATGACTGTCACCATTGCGTTTATGAGTTTATAAATAGTGAACCATGCCACTGACCTCGGAGAAGGTGGTTCCACAGTTGTATCTTCATATTCTTCACTTGGTTCTTTCTCTAGTGTGACTATTGGTTGAAGAGCTCGAGAAAGATGACGGATTCCTTTATAAAGCCGCTTGTATTCTGAACGCTATGAGTTTAAAAATGATTATAGTTTAAGAAAACCAAGCATATATTAGAAATATTATATTAAAATTAATTATTTATGATTTGAATTCATCAAAATGTCAGATACAAGACATTCGAGACTTGTTGAAATACTTTGAAATGTGCGCACATTTGCAATGCATAGAAATGTTAATTTGTGTATAAAACAGATTGATTACTGATAGTTAACCATCAAGGAGATACTTTTTAAATTATTTAGATTAAGTAATATAAAATTTACTGTTGTGTTTGTTCTTTAACTTACCCACAGCGTTTCTAAGACATTCTAGACACCACCAATAGATATTGAATTATAAGTATATATATATGAATGTTTATTTATTGTATCGTTACCTTGGCTTGAGCCATTTTCTCTTTTTTATCCTCATCTAATCCCACAATTCTAGCTACCGCTTTGTACAAATCGTCTGGCAGAATCTTTGCTATATTTTCACATTCATGTTCCAAAGGCTGTAAATACAAAAGTAAGAATACAAGTATAACCTTAAAATATAAGAGTAATTTATTTTTGGACATGTAATTTTTCTTAATATTAAGGCTATTTATTAAGTTAATTAATTTAATTTTTAAAAACATTAAATTTGTTTAATTTTTATTTTGTAATTCAAGGGAAAAATCAACTAAGAACATAATAAATTACATATTTTTTTGATTTATCAAAACATTTTTTTTAAAAATGAATATTTTAACTCACCAGTTTTTTATACTCAGATTTGAACGTGGCTGAAATACTAGGTTGTTTACGTTGACTTAAAGGCATTTTGTGTTATTTTAGTGCTCGATTACTTTGATAAAAGCATGTAATTTTATTCACATGTATATAATATCGTTAAATTAATTAAAAAATATTGTATTCCGTCAATCCTTCTTGCTCTGCCAAGTATGTAATAATATATTTAATCATAAAAACAACATTATATTTCCATGACAATATTATTTGATCAATAAAGTGCTGACAATATACGAGTATGTAACGAACATTTTAAATACATTCTTAAAATAGTTGAAATAATATGGTCGATAAATACAAATATGGTTTCTCGAAAACCTTTAATATTAATAATGATATAGGCTAATAATAAATAATAAATGTATATTTCAGACACCTTTTTATGAGTATCATAAGGAAGACCATAGATAATATTTTGTAGACGAAATAACTACTTTTTTTAACGCTAGATGGCAAACGTCAAGTTGGTCATTTACCCAATAATTAACTTTGATATGCCATTCACAGATGGCAAATATAACATTTTACATTATGCTTACGATAATTAATACATATTTGTATTTATTGTTATTGGCGATTTATTTTCTGATAAACACTTATTTTTCTTATCAATATTATTATTGTATTTATTTCAAGTATTATTGTACTTGTATATTTTAATATTTTGTATGCCTTAAGTTGTTATAAATAATAAACAGTAAATAATAAATGAAATTTATATTTTTATTTTGTAAAATTGAAATATATTGTAATTAGTGTCATTAAATTTGCCTTTTTTAATTACTCACGTACAGATATTTAAGTTTAACCGACCCATAAATTAACATCACCTTATTAAATAACCTTAATATCAAGAACTTTTATAATGAATAGTTAAAAAATAAAAAAAGCAGTTAACAAACTCATCAAAGCAAATTAATATCATATTTATAAAAAAAATGTTTGTTTCGAATTTGATATATTCAAATAATGTTTTTTTTTAAATAATGAAGGAATGATACTTGAAGGTTTATAAATACTCTGAAAATTCATATCTCTCTTATAACTTACAATGTTTTTTTTTTGGAATTTAATTTATATTTTGATCTGAAGAATCGAAATTTTGTCTTTTCACAATGGGTTAAATTCAGATTTTCGTTTTTTTTACAACTGGTATTGAAATCTGTAATCAAATTTAACTCTGCTTTACGTTACACGGTAATTTTAGAATAAAAACTACTCTTGTCAAATCTATAAGTGGGCAATTTTAATACTACCTTAGCATTACCAATGTCATATAAGCGTGCACACGCAACGTTGAGCTATCTTAAAGTGGCCATTAAGATTTACAAACTTAGATATTTTTAATGTTATTAAAACCCTTTAACTGCCTAAGCGTCTTAAGACGCATAATATTCAGTGAACGGAACGCCGCTCTTACAAAAATTACGTCTTAAGACGCGCCGTTTTAAATGAACAATCAACAATGCACAATGAACAATTAATTTTATGATTATGGATAAATGACTGCACGTCTGGTGCGCTTTTCATTTATTTAGTATGTTTTATAAATAAACTTTATTACACTTTCAATAACGATATGTTTAGAAGGTTTTATTTTGGTCGTAAAATTCGCGGCGTGCTGGGTACTACCATACATATACCTACCGGCAGTTAAAAGGTTAACTGTTCATGTATGTATTTAAGCAATAATACAATATAAAAACTTTTATCGAAATAAAAGAAAAGTATGTGATTGTATTTATTATACAAAAATATTAAAAATAATACTTAACCCTTTCGCATCGGTTGTCGGCATCTCCCGTCAAAGATCCCCCGACCGTTGACATCGGTTGACGTGATATATCATTTTGCTACTTTCAATACTCATTGTGACATCTACGGCAGGAAATTGGGAGTGCAGTCGTTCCCTTTATCAAACTACATGTATTATTTACAGGAATCTGTAAAGCATGTAAATAAATATCGTTAGGTTTCGTCACAGGAGCGATTTTTCTGTAAACCACATGTGTGAATGCCACCACATGTATGGAGTTACATAATGATTTTTTAAAAATAGAATAGTTTTTTATGCATCATCTGAAAGCTTAAGGATAGAAGAACCAGTGTGATATATGAAAATAGGTCAGATATGTACATTTATGATTCAAATACTAGTTTTTAACAACAAAAAGAATGGTTTGAAAAATTCACGCCGTATTGTCCGTATAATTTTTATTCCACCGAGCCGTAACGAAAGGGTTAAACAAAGCTCTGAGAACCTCGAACTAACTATTTAATTAATTTAAAAAAATGATTTTAACTAACGCCTTAATATACCTCGGATTATACAACTGTTCAGTTAATGTTACTATAACATTTCCATAATATTGGATTATTAGCCCGATGCTTCAGAGGCCTAGACTATTCAGTCGTAACAAGCGTTTGAACCTAAAATGACAACAACAAAAAAATACCGTTATTTGAAAAGTCACCGCTAACACTATTGATCATTTAAATCTGCATTAAAAATTAGCTAAAGCGTGGGCTATAGGAGGGTTTCAATAAACGATTTTTAAAATAGATGTTTTCAATTATAACTGCTTATCGCAATTCCCACGTCTCCGCAAAATGTAAAAGGCGACAAAAACTTTATGCCGCCAAACGAAAAAATAACACGTCGAGCAGGTAGGTATTTATTATTATGCCTAGCCGTCGGCTTTCTGGCAACACACCCGTGACACAGGTTCAAAACAAATAAGCCGGGGAAATCCCCCATACGTCACGGAGTAATGTGCGTTGATTAATTACTATTCTTGGCGCCGCGTCGCTGCCAACCTGGCGATACCTGTGGGAAACTTTTCTGGAGTCCGGGTGCTGCAGGGGTGGGGGCGCATGCTTGGGACGCGACAATCCTCCCTCTCTCCTCATCTCATGTGCAGGTTCTTTTATAGGTGTAGCGATCTGGGAACGTGTCCCGCTCGACCAGTCTACAACCAGGATTGCCAACGTGTATTCAAAAAATAAAATGATCTAATTGAAAACTAATTTTATGTCACACATTAACTATTTTCGGGATAAGCCGCCTCTTACCACAGCATAATGCAGGACATCGGGCTACTTATCTGATTTCCTTACAAAATTCGAATAACAAAAATATGCCTTGGATACTACAGAACTTCCTCTTCAAGCACTCAGACTTCTGCTTTTAAGGTTGTCGTGAACCAAATATGTTCAAAGGTAGACCTTCGGTACAGATATGTCCAAGAAGGAAAAAATAACAGTGGCGGCGATTTATGGTAACTGACTTTTCTAGATATAGAACGGATGTGGAAAGTAGTATTTACTTAAATGATTGTACGAATTTTAATAATTTTCTGGAATTATATTGTTGGTATTGCTACAATCCTAAATTAAAAAACGTACAAGCCTTTTGATAAATACGTAAATATAAGTAAATGTTTTTTATTTAACTGTAATTATAAAACTGCAGTTTCAGCCAACATTTTCACTTAATCCCTTAAACGTTAATAAAAATACATATTAATAAACACGTATTTTCGATGATAGACGATGGCCCGGGACTGAAAAGTCTTCTTCTTAATATACTGTGAATGTATGTCTCTGTGATGACTAAAACAGAAGTTCTTTAATATATTTATTTTAAAAGATCATACTAACTTCATATTTTTTAAATACATTTTCTTTTGGTGTCGGCCCTGTGGAGAGTTGTATCCAGGTTAGCTTGTCGCCTAAACAACAAGCCGAGTATCAAAGAGCGACCCCGAGGTGGCTAAACTGGCTGAAAAAACCTTTTTTAATACATTATAAAGTTGTCCAGCCCGGTAATGTGGGCGGCACAGGTGGGAGGCACAGGTGGGCGACAGAGGTGGGCGACACAGGTGGGCGTTTCTGCTGGAAGCTGACGATCTAAGCGGGTGCCAACTTATAGTATTTTTTATGTTTAAATACATGCAGAAAGATTACAAGAAGTACTTTATTTTGCTTACGCGCTATAGTCATCTTAAGAGTGTAGGACATCTTAAGTAAATATTTTTAGAACCAAAATAAAAAAGTGCTTACATAATATCACTTTAGTCATTTCTTGTTATCTCATGGAGCATTAAGTTTCTCCTCTATTTCTTGAGCATAACTATTCTCGTTTCATTAAAAATAAATTAAGCGGATCTGTCAAAAATGGGTTTTCTTTATGTTTTATTGTAAAGGTAAAAAAATAGTTTTAAATCCAAACATTTTCTGTGTACAGATATATAATTTTCGTTTGAACGTAACCACATGACAAAACGTAGTCAATTTTTCGGAGTCCACTTAATGGATAGCTTGGCGTAGAGCCTTCCTAAGTTACTGGCGTCCGCTGACTCGCGATAAGGAACCATTATTTCTTCAGCTCTACGTTGGGAATATATGAAGATTTTTCTTTAATCGGGCTTCAGTATATGGACTTTTGCTCTCAACACGAGTTCTGAAAGAGATTTGCCTGAAACGTAAATGCACAGAAGAAATGCTTACTCAGTATTTATATCATTGTTTGTAGTAAAAATTTTATCCACCAGAAATGTCTGCATAATTATATTTCTTCTGCTTAACATTGAACTTACTCTTAGGAATCAACGGCACATAGCTTTTAATTCACAATTAACGAGATACACATTAAATTACAGCTTTGATTTTGTTAATGTTTGTGAAAAATGTTCGCAGTACTATATTATAAGAATTTTGTGTTTCTCACTGACACCACTGAATGTTGGATAAGTAAATACTAGGCAAATATTGAAGAATAAACTATTCTTTTTGTTTTTTGTATTTTTAGAATGTATTTAAATATTTTAATGCTCTTTAGACAATTGATAACGTATACCTCGAGTTCAAATCCCAGCGTCTGCAGTATTTTTTTTCTGTTACTATTGATGAGAGAAATGTCATAAAGATGATATTTGCTGTAGATTTGTATGTACATAACAATTTACTAAATATTCGTTTTATACGAGTATAACCAGCCCAATTGCATTTCCGATAAAGCCTATGATTTTTCTTATTCATTAATTAATGAGTTAATGCTCTATTGAAATAAACAACATTAAGACGAAAACTGACACCTCTAAAAAAAACCTCTTGCAAACTACTGACTTGAAGATTTTCTGTCTAATAGAGCAGGGTTGATGATGCTAGACTAAATAAGGAAATCTGAAAAAAAAATCATACGGTGTTGAAAATGTCATGCAATAGGGAAAATCAAGAAGGCGGTACTGGAGAGACTTCGTTGAAAGAGTGTGTTCTAAAAGAATGAGTAGTGGTGAGCATAGCAACTGACAAGATATCGTTGGGAATCTAACGTGCATAACGACTACAGAAAAGATGGCTCGATAGATGGACATCCATGTTGCAAAAACGTGCTTTGAGTAATAATATGAAGCAGTTCTAGATTGTAAAATAAAAATTACAAATTTGGATGAATATTTAAAAAAATATATGCATTTTTGCCTTGTGGTTTTATGATAAGTGGCTGTGTAAAGTTTGCAAAAATTTAGATAATTATTTATTTAGTTTAATTATTTAATCTCATTTTGAGGATTTTTCTAAACAATTAAATTTTATTGAAAGTGTGAATTTTGCCACCCACAATATTTGGTAACTTTATTACCTGTTGTAACAACTGTGAGTTCTACAATCTAGAGATTTACGATAGCGAACATTCACTTTGTGTTACTGCACCAAGAATGCTTTCAATTTCCTGTATAATGCGGTGTAAGTAGCTTTTACGAGTGAGACTTCAGCTGAAAAAAAAACACTGGCGACTGAACTAAGTACAAGTTAAAAATGTTCTGAACATAAAATGTATTGCGTTATACAATATTTTTAGTTTCAATGACGACATTAAAAAAATATAGGGAGTGTATATAATGACACAACCTGATAAATAAAATATCAACTATAATAAATTGGAGGTTATTGAGGAGCTATGCCTTGTCCCAGAATACCTGTATACCCGTTGGTCTATATAATTATAAAGGAATACATGCAAACCATAAAGATTCAACCAGTATCTTGTGTGCAGGCTCAAATCAAATCATAATAACTTCGCGAAAACGGAGGAATAATTTAAGTTAAATTAAGAAAATATGTATAAATTACAAAAACAAAACAATAAACAAAATGATCAAAATTTAAAATTCATTGTCCAAAAAAAATAATATAAAAAAGATATCTAAACAAAAACATTGAAATAAAATTTGAAACAAAGATTCATAAAATAAGTCGATACGACCCAACAACTTTGAGTAAATCGATAACCCTTCCAAGAGCTATTGCTTTTGGCAGATTATTATCTCTCTTACGAAGTATACAGTGTATTCAGTAAGTATAAAATTGCTCAGTGATCAACTTTACTTTTCAGTATATTTATTGAATAAAATTTGAAATAAAACATTACAACTTATTTAATTATTTTCCCATAAATAATTACTTTGAATCAGAGAAATATTATATTTTTTGTTGTTGTTAAAATTATATAATATTTTGTAAAGTAAAATAAAAAATTAAGGATTATTTCTATATTATTTTTGTAATAAACAGTTATACGTGCATTACGGGAGTTGTGAGAAATGAGACAAATTCTTGGAAAACACTTTACTTGAAATTTGAGCATCATGCAGTAGATGCGGAAGAAGCTATGTTTGAGCTTCGATTACTTTGTCAGCGTTTTCAGGCAGTGCTTAACCGACAAAAGCGTGTGAATTAAAGAGTAGAATGTCTGTTTTTAAAATAAGATGTTCCAATTTTCAAAAACTATGGGAAATTATTCGCAATCCTTGAAACTAATCTCAAACGTATATTTTATGTTTATTGCATTTGAGCGTCGTGGCTTACTATTATTTACACAAAAAGACCTTTGAAAGACTATAGAGAACTAATACTATTTGTAAGAATTCTCCTGTGAGTATTTTAAAAAAATAGAAAAACTTAATGGAACGTAAATTTTTCACAACTAATAATAACTTTATACGAACCTCAATTTGTTCTAGTTTTCGAAAATAGCAGCTACCTTGGTCACCCAAATTACGTGATGGATTCATCGATTTAATTAATGAAAAGCAAGACGTCTGGACGCTTCATGCAGTATGTTTGTTGTGTTTGTGAATGGGTGGGGAAATTGCAAGTGTATATTTATCCGAGTTTCTTGAGGAAATTGTGTAAAGAAGGAAGCAAATCTAGAATGAGTCTACGTTTAGAATTAAGGAAGAAATTGTGAATATGCTTATTCTTGGTTGACATAGACTAATCATCTATATATAAAAGAAAGAAGGTAAAAATGCAGACCATCCAACTATTGTACATGAATGTTGTAAACAACGCTTAAGAATTTATAAAAGTAGCATTCACCTGACATGTTTATTGTCCTGCAGCCTTTTTACGTGTCAGTTTAAAAAGCCAATTAACCGGCAGGTATGCAGGGAAATATGCCGCTTCTTCGTTAGACAATACTTGTTTATTAACTACCGCAACTAACTAGCTAAATAACTAACTGCTAAACTAAATTACTTTAGCAAACGTGCAGTTGGGTGATATGTATTTAATGTGAACCAACATACTCGTAGAATACTAGACTAAATTAAAATTTATTACTAATCTTTGTCAGTAATTTATAAATAAAATTGAAATCTCAATTGACATCTCTTTTTATTAAAGATATTCAATTATTTATTAGATTTGTATATGAAATGTAGATATTTAAGCAAAACTTAGGATTAAGAATAAGGTGATGTATTTTTAGCTGTGCTAGGTAACGCAGCTCCTCAGGACAAAATGTTTAAGGCCTCGGAAGCGTCAGGTTTATCATAGAAATGTCCTTAAAAAAATCGATTAACAAATCAACAATAAATAAACCTTGGGTATAACAGCTAGCCTCTCTTCAAGTACGTGCAGATATGCTCTTGTGGTTGTGGGGAATCATAAACGCTCCCAAGTGGACCTTCAGGTACATATATGTTCTAGAATGAGGTATGAACAGTGGCAGCTGACAGTTCTGAGTGACTGCAATTTGTGGTGATCATATGTTCCAGATATAGAATAGATATGGAAATAATTGTTTTAAGCTAGGTTAAAAGATTTTTCTAAAATACTTTTCCAATATGTGACAAAACTTGATTTTAGAATAATTCAGCTAAAAATATAAGTATGTACATTGAATAATTTAGAAAAAATGTATTTACTCGTACATACATCTTAAACATAAGAAATATACTCGAATTTCAAGAGTTGTGTAATATTTGACATTCTATTTCAGACTGAAAAAAAAAAATGCAAACATTGCGTTGTCTTCAAAAGACAAAGCCTATTTCAGTTCCATAGCGAAGGAGCTCGACGAGTGCTCGGGAAATCAATCATTTTCAAAACTAGTGGGCACATTATGTGAGGGTGGAAGGTTGCTGACATGCCATCGGGTCATCATACCACGGGGTTCTTGTACGGGGACAATAGAGGAGTCCCGCGGAGACGCCAATGGAAATGTTTTTTAGACAGAAAATTCTGGGTTATTATAAAATCATTGGAGGAAAACAGATTTTTCGATGTTGACGACTTAAAAATAGAATTTATTAATATGTAACGATATACATATTGTATTTGCATATTCGGGGCTCATTTCAGGTGGCCCCCATACCTGAAAAGATAAGGGAAAACCGCCTAAGATAGTATGGGCATGTGACTCGGAGAGATGAGGACCACATGGTGAAGAGAGCCCTCAACATACCCACGCTGAGAAGAAGACCTGTGCAACCTGCACTGCAACTGTAAGCAAGGATCTGAAAACTCTGGGTTTGACCGAGAATGCAACGCAGGACAGACAGACATGGCAAATGTGTACAAGGAGAGCTGACCCCAGATGATGGGAAATGGCTAGGCTAAAGACGAAGATACATATTGCATTTGCATTCTTTTTTTGAAAATATGATATATCAAATCTATTTTAAAACACGGGTTGAGCTGCTTCGTAAGATTAAATGGTTAAGGCCTCAGAAGCTCCGGACTAATCATCCGATTTAAAATAAATCTGAATCACTTATCACAAATAAATTTGCCTCGGATACTACAGTTACCCCCTCTCCAAGCACTTGGACTTAGAAAGGGGGTAGACTATGGAGGTTGTCGGGAATCATTAATGTTCATGAGTGCAAGTGGACCTTCAGGTGCAAATATGTCCTTGTAAGGGAAATGGACGGTATCATCTAATAAAAGTCTTCTTCTTCGTAGTATCAATCCTGTGGATTGGTTTGCAGCAACAAAACCTTGCATCTCGATCTATAAACTCCTCTCGATCCTCTGCAGTTCACTTGATCACCTCTTCCACGATGGTCTTCTTCACGACATTGTGGAAGGGATGGTTGAGGGTAGAAACTGTAGAGGGAGCCCGAGACGGGAGTATTTGCAGCAAGTGTTCGAGGACATGAGTTGTAGCTCTTAACATAAGTAAGTTGCGGCAATTTGTGATGACCATATGTTGCAGATAAGGAACGGATATTAGGAGAAGAAATTAAATAAAAACAATATTATTATACGAATTATAACATACCTGTATGTAATACCAACAATAAGTTTGTATTTTAAGCATGGTTCTGATTAAAACTTGGATGGCTCATCACATGTTGCTTACTGAATATCGTTTGTAGGGATGAGCTGTTTCTTAAGGCTAAGCATCCGATTTCTTAAATGACTTTGTATAGATGTTGTCTTTCGGTTCTCACTTATAAAAAAGCTGGTTACATAATTGACCTTCTAGATAAGACAAATCACAAAACACTGTGTAAAGTATAATAATAAATTAAATTAGAGGTAAAATAAATTTACTTTGCATTATATTGTATGCATATTTTATCTTTATATTCCGTAAAATATATATTATAACTATTTATTAATTTAACAACTCGAGATATATCGAAATTGACAACATCCTTTTAAATAAGTATTGAATTGCGTGGTGGCAGGATGAGGAGCAGATTAACAACAAAAATATTTTTTCTTGAGCACATTGACATATATATTTCGATAACTTTACAAACTTCTGGCCCGGACCTAGTCATAACATTCAGGCCGGGCCAACCACAATACGACCTCGCCACCGTCGGCACACAAATGACTGGGCGCTGTGGTCGGTGACACTTAGCGCCGCAAATGGTGATATAACTTGTCCTCCTAACGGTATTACAAAATAACAACACATGCGTGTCTGATGAGCGAACGAAAATAAGAGACGAAAGATTGTATATCGAGGTTTTCGGTACCAGTCAGCATGGGCATATCATGCTAATGTCAAAATAAATATTGGTATAAATGCAGTGTTAAATATCTTACTGTGAATTCAATATATAGTATACAAACTTTCAAGTAGATGAATACGTCACACATACCATGATTTTCGATGCTTTGAAGATTTGTATTGTAGTGATATAGTTATTGTATAACAGAAACAATAATCTTAATTGTAAAGGTGTTTTTACAGTAGTGGCTGCACTTTGCAACAAGAGTCTTGATAAATTAATTTCCTTTTGCATAAACAGTGCGCTTAGCTTTTCCTCATTTTCCGCTTCTTTAAGTAATTTCATTTCTTTTACTGGCCCCAACCACTTCGCACTCGAGTAATCGAAACAGTGGCCGGGAAATTCTCCTTAAGCCTTTCCTTGCGGGATCGTCTTAAGAGGAGGCACTCGGAGGAAAGAGTCGCGGCTCAGGTCTTCTCTGTACAAGGAAACTTGTATCAAAGCATGACTTCTGAGAAAATGAATTTAATGTTGTTTTGAAGAAACGCGTCTATATTGTTGTAGTCTATATTTGCCGCAATGGCAGTGTACCCAGTAAAAAATATTATTTATAGTTGATTTTATATGTACAAACACAAAAAAAATATATATAAAACATTTGTATATTTTGATTTCTTTTTCTAAAGAAATAAATATTAAAATTTTATATAATATTTAAAAAAAAAAAGTGAAACTGTGTTAATATTACAACGTTAGTGGACTGAAGACATTGTTTCAAAAATCATAAAAAACAAACAGAACCATCAAGTCAGTTCAATGAGCCCTTTTTTATTGATATCGTAAAGAACACTATTCTTCCTTACATACTCAGTAAAGATAAAATGTTCTCAGTTGGTGCTCTTCTGTTTGTGTTTATAGTAATAAATCTTAATACTATAATAAAACTGAAAAAAATTATTGAATTAACATTATTTTATATGTCATTAAGATGTATTTAACTATGGAATGATTCTTTTATAAATATATTTCTAAGGATTTTAAAATCGAAATTTAGTTGTAGATTAAGAAAAAATAATTGTTAGTAATTAATAATTAAATCATAAATTATGTGCAATATATTTTATTATTAGATACAGTGACGGTAAATAATGTTTTGAAATACCGGTACATAACTCTTTGATAGACGTGATGGCTATTTATTGAACAAATTACTGAATAAATAACGATCGTACAAACGTGGAAGGTTAACAAATCTACTATCGATTGTAGAAAATAATTGGCTTGGAACAAATTGAATTTTTTCAAACGAAACGAATGTTTGTACAAATATTTTGACTTATATAAGAATAATACATTTTATATGAAATGTGTAAAAATACTTGATTTCTTATACGTTTAAATGCCAAATCATATAAGTATTTCCAAAAAATGTTGATATACCGAGTCTCATGTGACAATGGTTCTAGTTTATATTTGCTAAAGTTTGTAGAAAGAAACTTTGGAAACATTTAGGAAAAAAAAAACGGTCGATATACGACTAAATTAACCATGTAAGCAGAGGTCAACCATCATATAACTTTTTTATAACATCAGATGATTAGCCTGATGCTTCAGAGGCCACGAGCAATCCTGAGGGGCAGTTTTACCTAAATTAAGAATAAAAAAAGGTCGGTTCTATAAAAAGTCGCCGCAAGGCTCTATAGGAAATATCTCCATTGCCAATAAAAAAGCGTGCGTTATAGGAAGGTTGTTTGTATATCATTCAATAAGTTTAAGACGAGTATGTGAGCTGTGTATAAGTGCATAAAGAATTATTTTTTTGTAATTTAGAGGAAAAGCGACCATGTTAATCGCTGTAAAAAAGATTGAGTGAACCGATCGTTTCGAGGATTTGAAGTTAGATGTAAGTGTGCTATTATTTATTTGACAAGCTGTTGTTTTAGTTTGTTAGTTTATCTTGATTTTTCACGGATATCCGGGTTGCTTATTGATAAAGCGTCAATATTCCGATAAAAATAACACGCAAAAAGCTTTCTCATACAACCATCGATAATCTTATCTATGGCCTGAACCGGAAATAATTTACCGGCAGTCGGTTGTTTGAGGCCGTTTCCGGTGACGCCCCCCCCCCTAGAATTAAGTCTAATTGTAAATTTCACCCGTCATTTCCTGCTCCGGCAAGGGCGCTCTGCCCCCTAGGGGAGCTTAGAGGCACCCCTCTAAAAAGTGAAGCCTTCTTACCGAACTTTTCCATCTGGTATCAGTCATTTTGGATAAAAGCTGAATTTGATTTCGTTTTGAATCTAAATTACGAGTAGTTAAAAGAAAATTATGAACATACTACTACACGTATATTGAACTATTTAAAGTGAGTTTATTGTAAGATTTAAAAAAATATATCTTCTTTATTCGGTGCGGTTCAAATTTTGTAAGCGTTGTGTCTCTCCTCGGAAATTGTCATAAAAGTGAGGGTGAAAATATATTTCAATTACTGAGTAATCAATAGATGCAATGATACTTGCAGTGTGTCGTCACCTCTTCATCAGCAGTGGAGTTTTGATTAAAGCCTTCAGCTGTGAGCAATTGCGCGTCGTAAGCGCCCAAGCCGCGATGACAAACACGCCTCGTGAATAAATGAATAAGGCCTTGATACATTAGTAATGGCCACTCCCACATGACAGACTCGCGCGTCTTGCTAGTCTCTGATCATTACCCGGGAACACCGGTACCAACTACTCTGGAGCGGCGATTGTACGTACAAGTAACCTAACCACAATAACTATCCGAACAATACGTGTATTAGTCCAAACAACCTTGCGCTACCTGCGCTTTTCTTACGTATAGGAAAGGAGCTAAAGATTTTCCATCACAGACATTTTTTTTTCAGTTATTCCCAAGCATTAATTTTAGACTCGTAGCTAAATGGATATTACCTGTGTACAGGTCTATGTGTATAGGGCTGATGACTTTGTATTACACGGTGTTTTTAAAGAAAAATAATAAACCCATTCAATTTAGATTTATTCATAGTTGTTCCTGTCGTACTCCTTTCAGATAACATGGAATATTAAATAGAATTGTACGTTTATCTTTTTTTTCACGATTTTTTGCCTTATTTCTGTGACATTATTATTCTCTAGTGTAATGCGGTTGTGAGGTAAAAATCCAACATCACATAGTGTAACTTTACAAATGTACAATCGGCTTTCGTCAACGGTTCAATCACTACACTAAAGAAAATTGGGCGTGGATCGTTATTGAATAGAAGGCCGTCTTTAAACCGAGGTTGAACTAATCTATTCGTCAGAAACGTTGGGTTACAAACGACTAAATATGCATCGAGTAAAACAACTTTTCTTCATTTTAAGTCTTTTGTATTTTGTTCTTTAGATAAACAAGAACTATGTCTTTACTATATATAAAACATCGTTAAATTCAATATGGTGAGTATTTTCTATTTTTTGAATGCGAGATGACTTTAGACGATGCAAATATAAAGGCAGTCGATAGAAGTGCAGCAATTTATAGCGATTCAAAAAAGAAAGGGATCTGGATGAAAAAAGACATTCCCACCCGTCAGATAACGTGCATTTTTTAAATCACTATTTGGTAAGTTGATAACCTTATAAGATGGAGTATTTGGGTTTTAAACTAACTCCAAGGTTGTTAAGTAGCAAATTGAGATATATACAAAGTGTAATTGCGAGATTGTGGAGTAATAAATGGCGACAATACTACATATGTATTGGGTATTTCGGTTGTTTAAAAATGATGCATATAATATGAATAATATATAAGATATATTTATTCATATAGATTATAGACGAAACGTTATCAAACGCCACATTGATATAAAATTATATAATAGATAAAAATATTTTTGATTCGATTACTCGAGATTGAAGAACTTATAATACCGTAAGTCATTTATTTTCTTTTATTTTATGTATGGACTCGTACAACTACTGTTAATAAATAGGTGTTAACTTTGTTTTTTGATTCATAGTTAAATGTGAATAACTATTATTTACATAACAATATCGTCGTATTGCAGTGATGTAGTGTTTTAGTGGTATTTTATTATTTTGAGTGTAGCAGTGTAAGCACGCTTTTAACCCACTGACTGCCGAGAGCTCAATCGATGCTGGCAGGATCCCCGTGCGAAAACATATTGCCAGCGCGTTGGCACGAGCAATCTCCTTATGACACCTCCCCTCCTGTTCTCCTGCGAGCTCCTCCTCCGTTCCCTCCCGCACCCGCCCTCCCGCTGAACAGATTACAATTGCCTGTTACAAATAAATTATGAATGGCCCGCTCTGGGAGCAAAAACACGGAAACCCTCCCCGTACCAGGGCCCTCTCAGTCGCGTCACAGTGGCAGCGGAGGTTATATTTTTATATTAATTACATCAATCAAAAAAAAAAAAACAATTTTATTTTTAATTCTCAGAAAGTTATATGTCACAACTAACTGAAACGGCTGAACTATCTAGTTAGTTTATACAATAATATAGTCGAGTACGTTGTTTTATAATGTATGGTTCGACACCCGAGTGGTACTTACTAAAATAAATTGACTGTCGGAAAGTATTAATATAAAAATACTGTGAATACATGTTGACTGATTGAATAATGAAAAAAAATAAATACATATATATGTATACATACTTTGAATATATACTATAGAGACATCTATGATACGATGATAACAATGACCTAAATACAAGTTCCAACGCGAGTCAGCTCAGGCAAAGAAATAGCTGCGGTGGCTAAGCGGTATGAATACCTGAGCAAATGGTTGGTTCCAAGGTCCGCGGTTCGCATCCCGCTTCTGCCGACATTTTTTCTGAATGAATTGACTCGTTTAAAGAATTCTATGTATAGTATATGTATATATAATTACTAATAATATTGTAATATAGTCAATGATCTAAAAAAGTAGATTAGAATATTGAAATAATAAAATAAAATTATAATAAAAATATTTAATCCTTATTATTGAATAGTTTATTTCCCAGCTGGAATAAATGGTTGTCACAAAATTTCATAATAAAGTTCTGTACAGCCGTGATGGTTCTAACTTCATCACATGTGAGCTCTGATTTCCATAGATAGCATTATATGTGAAGTTTCCTAAGACCTTCTTCTAGGACAGCAAAGTCCTAAGTGTTTGAAAAAATAACAGTTTCCTTTATTCTCTCTAACGACAACCAAAGAACAGCGTAAGTTTCAGTCAAGTCCACATTCATCTTTTGACCAAATGTACGCTTTAAGAATCTGCAGACATCATCACGTGTTCGTTTCATAACATTATTATTAACAACTAAGTCAAATCATACTACACAAACAGATGTTTTCATAAGGCTCCATTTTTTGTTATGTAAAATGTGTCATTGTTTTTGATAAATACTAGATGAAGAAATATATCGCTGACAATCATTACAGATATAGCTGTTTGTTGTTATAAAACACTTTTAGTATGATTTTGATGTCCGTTTATAAAGCAAAGTCTAAGTTTCTTTGATGTTCTCAGTATGATATTTTTTGCTCACTAATCGGTGAAATATCTTACGATCCTATATCTATATATATAAAAATGAATGTCTGTCTGTCTGTCTGTCCTTTATGCATGCTTATACTATTAACCCGATTGCGATAATACTTTGTCGAATTATTGCTTAGACTAGCGGGAAGAAGATAGAATACTCAAAATTTGATTTAATTACAAAAATTAATTGAATATTTACGTAAAACATGTTTTCATACAAGACCATTGTAATACAGAACGGCCATTTTAAAACATCGTATCCACAGCAACGACGAAAACAAAAATGGCGCAAATCTGTCGTGTAGGTATTTTAAGTAGGTACCTTTGTAAGGCTCTAAATATTTTGAAACAAAATTCGATTTTCGAATAAAATGTTTCAATGTTTGAATTTTAATGACTTTTTGTTTTAGTTTTATATCGTATGACAGAACGAATTGAAATAAATATTACGTATAAATCGTGTGTGATATAGAAAGAGTTTATTTTGGAATTCTATTTGCTGGTCGACTTCGGATAGTATTATATATATTATTTTTATTTTTCAAAAGTGAATTTCAAAACTTTTTATTTTTATGTAAACACATACAGGAGAAAACCGACAGATGGTGATAGTAATTCTGAAGTCTTATCTGTGAAATACTATGACGCTTATCATGGTGTATATGGCTAAACGCTGCGTGTGGAGTGTTGATCCGCCAACGTCATAGACTACAGGCCAAGATTCACGCATCATCCTTTATTATTACAAGAATTTACTATGAATGGGTGGTCTTCACAGGATGACTTTCGTCTACTACCAATTTTAATTAATAGGCTATGACTGACATTTACAACTAGGGCGAAATAAATTTTCAAAAGAAATCGACAGGCGCATACAACTGGGATGGGCAGCATTTGGAAAACTAAAGTACATTTTTAAAGCAAAAATTCCGCAATGTCTTAAAACTAAGGCGTTTAACCAAAGTATCCTCCCTGTATTAACTTATGGCGCAGAGACGTGGAATCTGACCGCAAGTCTTACCCATAAAATAAAAGTCACCCAGCGTGCAATGGAGAAATCCATGTTCGGAGTGTCGCTCAAAGATAGAGTCCGAAACGAGGAAATACGCAGAAGAACTCAAGTAGTGGATGCTGCCCAACGAATAGGCACACTCAAGTGGCAATGGGCAGGACATATCTGTCGAAAAGACGACGGTCGATAGGGAAGAAAAGTACTGGAACGGCATCCAAGAACTGGCAAACGAAGCATTGGCCGACGCCCTACAAGATGGACTGACGATATAAGAAGAATAGCTGGAGTGACCTGGATGCGGAAGGCGGAGGATTGAAGAGGATGGAGACTCATGCGGGAGGCCTACGTTCAACAGTGGATGGAAACAGGCTGATGATGATGACTGACATTTTACGGGTTATGGATTAAATTTACGCCAACCAGGGGTATTTTAGAGCTCAGAAATCGATTAAAAATATTTTTTTTAATCTCCATCGAGGATCGAACCCACGACCTTTAGCTTGCAAAGCAAACGCTTTGACCATTGAGCTATGACCACCGGCCAAACGAATACATTATGCCACCCAAACTAAAACATCTGGAATTGGAGCAACTCTTTTGGATGGTGGCCGTACAGCGCATTCAGCACTGAAATTGCCATTGAATAAGCAAATTATTGAGACAACAACATGCAATATCAACAAAAATTCTAAAACGGGCCAACTACTCAGATCATGTAAAATCATTGTATGGGACGAATGAACTATGGCACACAAAAAATTATTGGAAGCATTTCATCGCACACTAAAAGATTTGAGAGGAAATTAACAACTTTTCGTGGCGCACTCATTTTATTGTCTGGTGATTTTCGACAAACTCTACCTGTTATATCACGTTCAACAGTGGCCGATGAACTTAATGCATGTCTCAAATCATCCGTTTTATGGTGATATGTATATAGACTCACTTTGAAGACCAATATGCGTGTACATAAATAATGACAACATGATGCATCCGCTGAACGTTTCGCAAAACAATTGTTGGATATAGGAAATGGGAAAATGGCAATCGAGGAATCCACACAATGTATCACATAGCCAGCAAATTTTTGTAAAATAACCGCAACCATAGACGAATTGAGTCACAAAGTTTTTCCACATATTGCACAGAATCATAAAAATCATCAATGGCTCAGTGCACGTGCTATATTAGCAGCCAAAAACAAGGATGTCAATGCAATCAATTTCAGAATACTAAATGAAATACCAGGAGAATCGACAACGTATAAGTCCATCGATACTATAACGAATCAAGACCAAGTCGTCAATTATCCAACAGAATTCTTGAATTCACTTGATTTGCCAGGCATGCCGCCGCATGTTTTAACGTTGAAAATTGGCGTGCCTATTATTCTTCTCCGAAATATAAATCCACCACGACTTTGCAACGGTACCAGGCATTCAGTAAGAAAAATGATGAACAATATTATTAAAGCTACGATTTTAAATGGAAAATTCAACGGAGAAGATATACTGTTGCCACGCATCCCAATGATTCCGACCGATATGCAATTTAAATTTAAACGACTGCAGTTTCTAGTGCAAGTCGCTTTTGCAATGACCATCAATAAGGTACAAGACAGTCGTTACAAGTCTGTGAACTAAATTTAGAAAACCGATGCTTCTCTCATGGACAACTGTATGTGGCCTGCTCACGCGTTGGAAAACCTTCTGATTTATTTGTGTACGCACCAGATAGAAAAACAAAAAACATTGTGTATCTAAAAGCACTCCAATAAATAAAAACACATACGGAGGCCACTGTCAAATTCAGGTAAGAAAAACATAACCTAAGCTTATCGCTTTTAATTGGCTTTGGCCTCGCCTCAAGTCAGACTTATTCAATCGGAAGCGAGAGGCTTCCGACGAGGCGCTTCAATAAACTCGCGGTTTCTTTTTTTTAGTGGCATTGCAACGCATGCTGGGTACACGCTAGTACTCTATAAGATTGAAGGCTTTACACTCGGTATTATTACTCTTTAAGGAATAAGCCATGAATATATTCAATACGTTGCGTTCAGTTGCATTCCATTTTTTAACATATTTTATAGAATAGTCAAGCTTAACTTTACTTAAAAGAACCTTGTAAAATATGCGCGGTAGAAAAGGCTGGAAGTTGTAATAATGTTCTTGAAATAAAATTGTCTAATAGCGCTATTCAAAAATCGTTTAATTATTTATATAATATATTTTTCATTCAAACTGTTCATAAGTTGTATGAAATATTAATTGATTCATTATTATCTTATGGGGCGCTACTGAATCTGATTCCATACTGCGCGGGAAGAATCCCCCATGATTAATCTTTGATTGAAATTTAAAGGTTAAGCCAAGACAGCGATGTTTTGCGACGTTATTAGATTATTAGAAAAAATATGTTGTGGATTCTAAGGCGCATATAAAGTCATTAGGTTACTAATAAGGAGCAAAGAAGCATTCCTAAAATTCGAGGTTAGCATTAAAGTAAATATTTTGATACATTTCATATGGAACAATTAGGCAATAAAAAATAAAGAATATCTTGTAAAATTTATGACTCTATTAAAAAATAATAACTCATGTATAGGGTCCGCCATCAAACGTTTTTTTTTAAATAGTGCTTATTTCGTGAATGGTAACACTAAGCTCATGTTTGATTCGACAGATAATTAGTTTTATTCTTCCGCTAAACGAATATGGTTGTGTATACGCTTGAACAACGCTGAGAAATATTGCGACATTACTTTGAAAATCATGCTATTGTCCGCCATCTAACGTTTTTTTTTTCAACTAGTGCTTATTTCGTGAATGGTAACACTTAGCTCATGTCTCATTTGACAAATAGTTAGTTTTATCCTTCCGCTAGACGAATATGGCTGTGTTTACGCTTGAACAACGCTGAAAAATATGGCGACATTACTTTGAAAATCAGACCATTTTTCTTCAAAAATGAGCAAAGAGTGGCCGTTACAGTCAATGGCGATCGTTATCGGGCCATTTTTGTTCACAAAAATTAAAGAGGAGGATATTGGCAACATTTGGTTTTAACAGGACGGCGCTACGTGCCACACAGCCGAAGCTACACTCGATGTTTTGCGCCCCATTTAAAAAAAAAAAAGTTATTTGGCGGACCCTTTACTAAGTGCAAGATTCAAACGAGATAAAAATGATAGAGAGAATGTCCATTTACCACTATTATCTCATTAAACACATTCCATCACGATGGTCATGTGTACTTACGTATGATCATAACAAGCGGTTACTGAAAAACTCTGTTAGGTGCTAAATTCATAACATTTCACCATCAAAAAATGGAGAACATATTTTCATATCAATCCCTTAGTATCATCAGATTCTGAGATGTGGAGATACTAATTAGTTTAAATGAAGTAAGGTGACTGTGTGGATAGTGTTAAATAAATGCCTGCAGCATTAGTCACTATCCCTATTGTTCTTTTAACTTCCGCATTATGCTTCCTCTAACTCTTATTTTAATGTCACTTAATATTGTAGAGATTAAATAACATTTTGTTGTTTATATATTTGTTTACAACATTTTTCTACAACAAAACTGATGCTCCAAAAAATTGTCTTCCCCCGGTTCCATAGCCGAAACGCTTGGTCACCATGAATCACCACTCACTAATGTAAGTCATCATTAACCACGTCTTGTCCCGAAAAATTTACTGCATCAAGACGTCCACCTGAAAACTATAATATAATATACAATGTGTTTGTTACGTTTATTAAGGTTGTTATATAAAATACGAATATGTTATAATTTGTACTTTACGGTTTACTACTCGTAATTTCATGAAAATGTTAATAATTCACTGATGACATAGGCAAAATTTATTAATTGAATACATATGCATCTTTTTTTCATCAATAGATCGAATAAAATAAATTTCAATAATAATCTAAAATAAACACAGTAGATATAAAATAAAAAAAATAGTATAACTATCTGGGATAAGTAATACAAATAGGAAGAAGTAGCTTCTCAAAAGAAGTCAACAGGCGTATACAACTGGGATGGGCAGCATTTGGAAAACTAAAGTACATTTTAAAAGCGAAAATTCCGCAATGTCTTAAAACTAAGGCATTTAACCAATGCATCCTCCCTGTATTAACTTATGGCGTGGAATCTAATAGCAAGTCGTACCCAAAAAATAAAGGTCACCCAGCGTGCTACGGAGAGATTCATGCTCAGAGTGTCGCTAAAAGATAGAATCCGAAACGAGGAAATACGCAGAAGAACTCAAGAAGTGGATGCTACTCAACGAATAGGCACACTCAAGTGGCAATGGGCAGGAAATATCTGTCGAAGAGACGACGGTCGATGGGGAAGAAAAGTATTGGAATGGCGCCCAAGATCTGGTAAACGAAGCATTGCCCGACCCTCTGCAAGATGGACTGACGACATAAAAAAATAGCGGGAGTGACCTGGATGCGCAAGGCGGAGGATCGAAGAGGATGGAGACTCAAGCAGATACAGGCTGATGATGATGACGAAATAGAAAATATCAAATTGAAATATTTTAATAATCGTTCATATAGAAATAATTGATTTGTGCTCGAAAAAAATGTAAATTATCAAAAGTACTTCCGAAAATGGTGTAATTCTCGAAAATCGCATTTCTCTAGTCTCCAATAAAACTCTCAGAAATCCGGAAATCCTGCCGATTTGTGCTCAATAAATCACCGCAGTGTAAGTGTAGGGGTTATGAACGATGGGCCGCGTTATTTGGAGGGATGGCCCTACGTTCTATGGAGGGGCGGATCTCGGTGCAGCGCTTAGGGGTTCGGATGACAAAATATTATCAGAATTTATCACAAAGTGTAGGGAGATAATTTATATTTACGAGTGTATGATAAACATATAAATAGCAGGATGCTCCTCGCATTAGAATTAATATAAGTATAAAATATTTGTAATATTAAAAAAGACTCTGCGTACCTTTTTTATATGTAAACAAACAATATAAAATATAAACACAGGTTAATAACAAAAATAATCAATGTTTGTTTAACATTAGAGCGTAATGCAGAACTTCCAATATTTACTGTTGTAATGTATGCTATAATTACCATTCATCTATGAGCTGGAAACAAGACTTTTTCGAAGTCATTCAGTGGCGTACACTACGGAGTGAATGCAATCATAAAAAATATTTTTTTCGTGAAAGTACTGATAAAAAGTATAAGGATCATTGGTGCCACGATGCTAAGTTGTGAATGATGCGGCTAGAAAAAAGTGGATACTAAATAAAAATGTTATAATTCTTTAATAAATATCCATAAGTCAATGTAAATAAATGAATTGATTGAAATTTGAAAAAATACGAGTATTGACTTAAAAGAACAAGCAATATTTTCTTTGCCAATATGAACATACCCGCATACCAAATAAGTTACTTAGATTTTTTTTATTGAATATAACATATTGTTGAAGCTTTCATCTCTAAATAAAGCATAAAATAACCGTCATTTTTCAGTAAGGAACACTTTCAGTTAATATTTTCTAATTTAATTGTATTTTAAAATTAAATTAAAAAACTATTATAACTGTTTGTATGACGTTACACCAATATGTGTCAATAATATAAATCTTTTACATTAAATTATCATTGAATAGTGGATCTTTGAAAACTATAATATTATATAAATAAATGGAAAGAATTATGATTATTATTCATGACATTGTGGAGGGGATGGTTGAGGGTAGAAACTGTAGGGGGCACCCTAGACGGGAGTATTTGCAGCAGATGTTCAAGGACATGAGTTGTAGCTCTCATGCTGAGCTGAAGAGGGTTACGGAGGACCAAGAGGAGTGGAGATCGAGATGCAAGATTTTGTTGCTACAAACCAATCCACCGGATTGATACTACTACGAAGAAGTTACAATAATAAAAATAATTTATGTTAGTTTCACATTGAGAGACCACGTCTTGAACAATGAGGTTCTCAGCATTATCAATGAAGATAGGCACCTAGTAAGAACCATCTCAGAGAGGCGAGCCCAATGGATCGGCCACATCATGCGCCACGATGGTCTTCTTCACGACATTGTGGAAGAGATGGTTGAGGGTAGAAACTGTAGAGGGCACCCTAGAGTATTTGCAGCAAGTGTTTAAGGACATGAGTTGTAGCTCTTATGCTTAGCTGAAAAAGATTGCAGAGGATCAAGAGGAGTGAAGATCGAGATGCAAGATATTGTTGCTTCAAACCAATCCACCGGATTGATACTACGAAGAAAGAAGTTACAATGTGAAATAAATACGTACCATATTATTAATATTTGAGTAAGTTGTCAATATAAAAATATATATCTAATATTAATTAAATATACATATACTATACATAAAATTCTTTTTTCAACGCGTCAATCCAAGCACAAAAAAAAATATGCCTAGACTGACTCGAGTCAGTCTAGGCATATTTTTGGCGCAGTTTGCCGAGCGGTATGAATACCAGGGCATAGTTGGTTTCCAAGGTCCGCGGTTCGCATCCCGCTTCTGCCGTTATTTTTGTGCTTGGATTGACGCGTTGAAAAAAGAATTTTATGTATAGTATATGTATATTTAATTAATAATAATATTACAATATAGTCAATGATCTATAAAAGTAGATTAGAATATTGAAATAATAAAATAATATTCTAGTAAAAATTAAAAAATTCATATATATATCTAATGTTATAATTATAATTAGTTTTACGTGTAATAAGTCAGTTTATGATGTACAACTTCTATTAAATTATAAAACCAGACTATGCGTTTTCGATCACAACTCGTAAAAAGCTTATGAAAGCTTGAGTCGACGTGAAGTATAATAAGGGATGATATTAAAAACGTCACTTCTGGTCGCGTACTGATACTTGACATGAAAAATGAAAGAGGCTCGAGTAAAAAATAAAATAAAAAAACTTAAAGCAGTTGTACACAATTGTTAGTGTTTTGATGGTTTCAGTAACTTAACTGATTTTAAAACTAGAATACATTAATTTTATAGATTGCCTGTAAAGTGATACATAATTACTTATCACCGTTATATTATTCATTAATATTTTTTTTTTTTTTTTAAAACTAAATAAAAATTAATTTCATCACATCAATCATAAAAGTTAACGTAACATTTTTGAAACTTTTTAAATGTTTCATTATTTGGTTATTTTTATCAAACAATGATAGTAACAATAATTTATCACGTCATTATTTATTTTCCATTTATTTTAATATATTACAAAAAAAGGTATTCGGTGACAATTTTATAACATTTTGTCGTGAAGGACAGGCAGTTTTAAATGAAATGGTAAAAGGTTTTTTTTTTGGAAACACATACGCAAGAGTACCGACAGATGATGATCAGAGATTACAAAAATCTCAAAAGAAAAAATGAATAGGCCATGAATGACATTTTAAAAGTGAATTGATCACAAATAATTGTTGATTTTATCTTCGATGGCGATTGAGCTGGCAACATTTAAATTGCTATCATCATCCTTTCTATGTCCGCTCCCCTAACTGGAGCGTATGGACATCACGATTCACCGCCACAAAGCTTTGTTAACTGTCTTCATCCTATGTCAGATCTGCCTCTAGTAGGTTTGCCGAGTACATTCTTGGAATAGTTCCCGACTGCCTTCAAGAAAGGTGTGAGCCCTGGTGCTTGAAGAAATGGAAGCAGTAGTAAGTACTTTGAAAAATACTCACAAAAAAATGTTAATCTTTAACAAATGTTAGTTGTTGACTAAGATGAATATGATATATTTCATCAACTTATATAAGTTTGTTTTGTGATAAATTGTATTTATTTTTACGATTCTTAGTAGTAAAATAATAATTGATTAAATAATATACACCTTTTCTTGATATGGTAGTCTATTGAAAAGCACTAGAGAGAAAGAGAGAGACAGCCTAATGAAAAGGAGAGACACGTGATTTGAGATTAATTTCCAAGTAGTCCGGCAAAGTTGTCCAGTGAGCTTTTCAAATGACCACCGTAAAAGCTGCGCGGGAGCTTTTGATGCGTTTCGGTCGCGGGAACAAACTTTCAGCGGAATAAATGAAAACGCGAAAAGCTCGACATAGGCTTCCAAAAAGGCGCCTACAGTAAACATTATTCAGGAGGTAATTAAATATTTTATGTGCATTTTAAAATTTGGAAGCACGAATAGTTTTCTTAAGATAAATATAAAAATGAAATATTTGTGTTCTTAAATTACGACTCCAAGAATCATCAGTCAATATCTTAAATTTTAGTACATTTAAGAAAATGACTTACTAATTTATATTTTTTTTTTACAAAACTAAATGTTTCAATTAAAGCAAACAGTACAATTGATAAAAATAATTAATATAAGAAACAAGTGTTATTTATCGTTAATATGTTTAAACATATTTTATTAAACAAACTGAATATTTTAACTATATAGGAATCCAAATGTAATATATGAATATAAAATAAAACGTATTAATTTTTATTAATATAAAAAAATTCGCATTAATCTCAATGCAACTTGGTACAAACATTCAATTATCTACAGATTGTATTTCAGGCAACTGAAATAAATTAAATAGTAAGACTGCGAATAATTTAATTTGAAGTAATAGCTCGGCTCACCGTCAAGAACCCTCCTTATAAAAGTGTCTTTTTGAAATTCTTCCTTAAAGAGTTGAAGTACCGCGGCCCTCTCCAACTCTCACTAAACTTGGAATATTTTAGCGAGCATTTCATTCTCTCCTTCCACGGATTTACAGGAAGCATAAGCGTATCAAATGATATACGCGTATGTGGACAAACAATAATGTTCTAAGAGAAAATATTTTAAATCGAAGATATCATGAATAGTATATTTTGTAGTATATTATATAGTAGAATATATTGAAGTATTTATAGTATTTTATTAAATAATTATCACATTTAAGATACTGCTCTATATATTCTACTGTTGTAGTAAGCTGCTGCTTTCAAAACGTTATGTTCAATAAAAAATATTTTATTCTGCAAGACATTAGGCTGAATTACTTTGAAGCCTCTGATCCGATGAAAATTGAAATCAGTTTTAACACTCCTGTTTAATTGAATGACTTTACTTTTACAATTTAACCAATGCATCCTCCCTGTATCAACTTATGGCGCAGAGACGTGGAATCTGACAGCAAGTCTTACCCATAAAATAAAAGTCACCCAGCGTGCTATGGAGAGATCCATGCTCGGAGTGTCCCTAAAAGATAGAATCCGAAACGAGGAAATACGCAGAAGAACTCAAGTAGTGGATGCTAACCAACGAATAGGCACACTCAAGTGGCAATGGGCAGGACATATCTGTCGAAGAGACAACGGTCAATGGGGAAGAAAAGTATTGGAATGGCACCCAAGAATTGGCAAACGAAGCATTGGCCGACCCCCCACAAGATGGACTGATATAAGAAGAATAGCGGGAGTGACCTGGATGCGGAAGGCGGAGGATCAAAGAGGATGGAGACTCATGCGGGAGGCCTACGTTCAACAGTGGACGTACGCAGGCTGATGATGATGATGATGACATTTACAATAATTATTATCAATTATTGAATATGAAATAGCGAATACAGTTTAAAGTGAGGTTGCTTAACTTTCGTTCGAAAACATGAAGACTTAATTTTACTGTGATGTAAAATGAGTTGGTGATAAGATATCAACTAGTGTATAATTAGCTTCTCAACGGACGTAAAAACATTAGAGAAAATTTTTACGATTTGTGAGACTGAAACCATGTATACGTTGAGTAGTAGTTTTAATTTTGGCGACAAAAAAATATTTCTTTTCTTATGTTTTCAGGATTTTATATATTTACAATCCATGTACGTTATTAGACTCAAGCATGATTTTTACACATTTACATTTGATCAACCTTAATTAATTTGATTAAAAGGCTCAATTGTTGTTATGAATATCTATAGTGTTTAAAAATTGAGTGATCGGTCTCACACCAACCAGAGTTGTTCACAAACAAGCTTGATCATAAAGTCTGCATACAAGCTGCCGTTACTATTTTCTGTCAGCTGACATGGTCCTAGTTTTAACCCATCTCAGATTCGTTTCTTCAGATGAGCTTTATAAAGGTAAATATATCATTAACAGATAATATATTTTTATATTCTCTATATCTCTTTTTTCTTTAAGATCCACCTAAGTCTTAAACTTTCATGTTTTCGAACGATAGCTGAGCATCTTAACTAATAATAAAGCCGTGACCAAAATATCGGAGAAAAAAAATGGCACTAATATCAACCCAATAATCATGAATCTTACAACGTCGACAAATACACTCGTGTTCTTGTGAATGAAATTTTTATTTTAATTGTGAACTATGCTTATATTCCAAGGAATTCCGTCACTGGTTTTAAAAGTATGGGATGCGTCCAATATAAATTCTCCGTAAGACATGACATGGAGTTATTACAAGATACCTACCATTAACTTTATAATTCCTACAAATGTTCACTTAAAGTATTCATTAATGAAGAAAAGTGCTTCTCCAACTTGTACATACACAAGCTTACATATTTACAAGTAAAGAACCCATAGAAGTCCGTATACGAAAACTCATTTTAAATGTCTTGGATGGCTCGTAGAATTAAATAAAAATATAAGTGAATTTAAATTACAGAGACATATACTTGCTTGCATTGATTGTAAAAATTGAAATGATAGTTTTATATCTCGCAATGAAAAACTTGATTACAAGTAAGGAAAAAGGGAGCAAAAAAATATTATTACTCCTAGTTAGTTTATAAATATTTATTTATTTATTTACCTTGTTTTCACATGGATCACGTAACAAAAGTTCTCTATTAGGAGACTGCAGTTTCGACTAACTCGTAGTCTTTCTCAATCCTTCTCTATTTAAGAGATAACTGAGCTGCGTTGTACTTGTAAGTGGTGTAACACATTTTTGTAGGGAAGGGGGTAGGGGTGTGTCTAACATGAAAGGAGAGGGAGGTAGGTAGTGTTGCAAGGATGAAGGAAGAGATAAATACATAAAAGTGGTTTAGGTATAAATTTATTTTTATTTTTTATTTTTAATATTATTCTTATATGTCGTATATATAATTCTTATACTTATTTATTTATTTAACGGAAACAATTTTAAAATTGGTGAATTAATTAAGGTATTTAGTTGGTTATTAATTATATCTTCTTTCTTATTAATGGCTTTATAAATTTCTAAGTGTTCTAAATTATTTAATTTAACGGTTTTATTTTCTACATGTAATATGTTTAATACTTTTTCTAAGTTGTACGAATGATTATTTTCTATAAGGTGGTTTGCGAATTCAGAAAAATTAGTGCTTTTTAGGCACCTTAAATGTACTTTAATTCTAATATTAAAATTTCTTGACGTTCTACCAATATAAAAAGATTCACAATCTTGGCAATTTAATTTATATATTCCAGAATTATTACGTTTATCATTAGTATCTTTATTATTTATAAGGTGGTATCCTAGTTTATTATCTGTATAAAACGCTGGCTTTATCTCATTTGGGAGTAATTTAATTATTTTTGGGGTAAAGTTATTAACGTGTAGAATTCGTCTCCACATTCTATCGTCTTTAATATTTTCTTTAGGATACAAGTGTTTATATGTTATGTTTTGGCGTTTTTAATAAATAATAATTCAAGATACTGTCTATTAATTGGCTATGATAGCCATTGTTTTGTGCGATATTTTTAATTGTATTTAATTCTATATCAAAGTTTGTTTGTGATAATGGTATTGAAATTAATCTATGTATCATTGCTTTTGTTACGTGATCCATGTGAAAACAAGGTAAATAAATAAATAAATATTTATAATTTATTATGGATCTCAAAGTGAATGCTCAAAACATTGAAAATACTAGTTAGTTTCTTTCTAAAATTTCACTGAGCTGTGTTTTGAAAATGTATGTTAAGTTTATAACGATATTCTTTTTTAATATATAAATACTTAAAAACGGAGTTTTTTATGAATAGTGTGTTTAGTTTGGATCTTGTAATAATATAAACATATTATCTATTTATAAAAATACAAATACCAAGACGGTTTAGATTCTTATTTTAAGCATTGTTACTTTATTTACCTTTTTACTGATGCAACACGAAATTTGCAATAATACATTTATACATATAATAAATAGTTGTGATATTTAATAACTGAATTAATTTTAGCGAGATTATATATTAACTAGTTAAAATGAATAAGAAAATACTCGCACGTTTTTAGTAATAAATTTAGTGATGCATTAAATAATAATCGTATTATATTACTGATTTTTTTTTGTATTAAATACAGAGGTATTATGGTTGGACTTCGTATGGAATGGTAAGTTGCGGTAGCCTACCATCATATAGTCGGTCAATAGACAAAAATAGATCCAGCTGGGATATGAGCGTAAACTACAGCTTCCATTTATTTATTTACCGGGGTTTTGCAGCCTCAGAAGGCTGTCGACATAAATATAATACATATTGTCAATGTATTCGACGAAACTCTGGAAAGTGTAATTCTTTGGTAGTGGTTTGTGACAATCATATGCTTATATAACGAGAAATCGGATATGTAATGTAGACGATGATACTTTCTACTTTAATTATGTTAATGTTGAAAGCTGAAATCTCGAATTAAATGTTTGAAAACTGAAAGTATCTTTTTAATTCAAGCAAACAAAACCAAAGTTGGGGTTGTCAAGATAGTTAAGCCGTCAGTAGAAGCGGTTACTGGGGTCGCTACCCTGCCAAGTATGAGTAAACTATATTATTAAGGTATACTTTCTGGGTATTGTACATTTACAGAGTTAAAGAGTGGCGATAAACCAACAGGCAAAAATATTATGTTGCGTTTTAGATGATACTAAAAATGAACCAAAACTTTGATCATGCAAGGTGGAAAGTTATTCAGTAGTTGTATTAATGATTCAAGATTTTATTTGTGGCCAATATTAATATTCTATTCTATTGAAAAGTCTATTAAATAGAACGTATAAGTGCGTGAAAAATGTCTTGAGTTGAAAGTTAACAAAAGTACTGGATTTTTTTTGGATTTGGCAAGAAGTTAACGTCGTGTTAATGAAAACTTAAATAAATTTTGCAAAATCATAAATGTCGAAAGATATTACTTATAAGTGTCTTATTACTTATTACTTAGAAATAAGCAGTTTCATGATATTATAGATGATTACATGTATCAATATCTAAAATTATTGAAATTAATACCTTACGGTCATAATTTTAAATTAATTTTAATTAGAAAATTAATAAATTTACAATATTTAGTTTTGATTCACATTTATTTTTAGCGATTACATGTTTTGGCCTCCCTGGAGAACATCTTCAATAATGATTAAATTAAAAACTGGGAGTGGATTATATAGGTATGTATAAGTATTAGTTTCTATGTTAGTATACACATATTTACATATTGTATATTTGTGCGGGTAAAACTATTGAAAAAAGACATTATAAAATCAAAGGGTATGTGTTAGGTATGTGTAGGAAACTTCAAAAAAACCTTTTGGTCGATTAAAAATATACTTGGATTACATGAAAAAAAAAGTCGTAACACAAACAAAGAAAAATATATCTGTAATTAACATAATTTTGTTTTCTTAACATGCATATTTAATTAAGTTTATTATATTAGTATTGTGGCGTTTAGCCGTATGTGGCAAATTCTCCCGTACCAATATTTCGAACGCCATTGCAGGGGTCTTCTTCAGAATGAAGTTCGAGAATCGATGACGTAATTTTATTGTACTTAATCAAGCGGTTTGTTAAACAAAAAAGGTTTCTAGCCACACGTGGTCCCCACCGTATTACGTTGCCACCCGGCCGCTGTGTATCTTTTATGTTAATTGTTGGAGCGGGGAGAGTTCGCTTTATAATTCATCAGGGCGAGCTTTAAGCACGCGGTTTTGTCGTCTCTCGAGTCGCGTTAAAGCGACATATGAGTTTACTTAAATTTGATGTAAGAGTAAGCCAACTTTTATAACAAAACTACCATGTAATTTACAGTAACATTACATTTGCGAAACTAAAAGATATTTTATTGCGTATATATCTTACTTCTACGCCTGTTCCATATCTGGAACAAATGGTCACACAAGGCCTGGGAATATATATGATTTCCAACTACCTCCAACGTAGAAGTCTGATGACTTTGCAGACTCCTGTATCCGAGGCACATTTTTTGGGTGATTTGTTGATCGGTATTTTTTTAGATACATACTAGATAATGACGCTTTTAATGCCAAGATAATTTGGTCCTAAGGAGTGGATCAACCCAATAGAATATATGAATGTCATAAATTTCGATTTTATAATTTGTCATCTCAATACTTCAAGCACTTGATCTGCATTTGGACAGGCACTGTTATGAAATAAACTGGATCTTTTTCGCGCTAATTTTCATGCACATTCGTATACTTGCAACCGATGATATCCTACGGTGGACCGAAAAAAATCATTTCAATATTTAATATTAGTTTTTATATAGTATGATATTTTTCGGCTAGAGATTTATTTATTTATTATCGAATTACTATTTAAAATTGAAAATAAAAACTATGATTTCTAATGATGCACACGAAATCCACTTAAAAAGTTTAAAATAAGAGTGATTTTTATTTTGCTTCACTTCAACTGATATTTTTATTATTTTTATTTTTTTACTTTATGTAAATGAATGTAGGAGAGCAAAGCCGGTCAAGACCAGTGCACTCTATGACGCTTCGCCAGTGGGGCTGGACGCTGCATGCAGGAAACGTGTTTTTTGTTCGTGTTTGTGTGTGGGTTGGCGAGATTGCAAGTGTATCTTTATCTCTTTCTTGAAGAGATCCAGATTGTAAGAAGGAGGAAAAACAGACGCTGGAAGAGCATTCTAAGGCTTATCGGTGGCATTAAAGAAGAAGCTTTGGAAACTGCCCGTTCTTGGTAGCCACACATTAACCGTATATGGATGTTCGGTAAGTGTAAGACGAGTATGTTGGTTGTGTGTAGGTGCAGGATGAATTGTTCTTCAAGTTCCGAAGAGTAGCGACCATGGTAATAACGGTAGAAAATACTAAGTGAACCAATCTTACGCCTGTGTTCCATTGATTGCAGGTAAGATGTAACAGTGTCATTGTTTATCAAACGAATTGCCTTCTTTATTATTGTCATGTTAAGATAATATTACTTATGCTATGTGTGAACGCACAGTTAAAACATTTTATATATTTATATTTTTTATTTAACCTATTCGTAATCTTGGTAAATTTATTATAGTTTAATTGTAAGATTCAGGAAGATAGAGAAAAAACATATATTTACATTATCTGTTTGAAGCACTCGTAAATATTATTGAATAACAAATAGAAAAATAAAATAAGTTAAAAAATACATGATTGTTAGATTATTACTAAAACATTGCATTCAAAATTTTGATTTGATTTCATATAACTTCAACTTCTCTTTACAAACGCTACAGATGTCGCAGAGAAACCTTGCCGGCGAACTTATAATATGATATAGCGAGTGCCAACGTGAATATAAACGTGGTGCATTTCCGTCAACCGAGAACTGAAAATGCGGCTGGGTTGGTATAACGTGAACGTACTACGTTATAGAGCCTAAATCTTCCTAGGCGACTGTCCCGCTAACTTGCGGGGAAACCGGATGTAACATTGTATCCACTAACGATATTAACGTACCCCGTAGTTCGTCCGCACGTCTGGTTAGACGCGCTAAATAATCTTGCGTCTGTTTAACAATGTCTGCTAACGGACTAGTTGAGGATCGTTATGCACTTTAACTGAATAAGTTAACGTAGTTAACAGTATGAGATATCCTTATTTAATATTTAACTGTATTGGTTAGCGTTATTTAAAACTAACAAATATATATTGATATTAAAATGATTTAATCAATTAATAAAAAATAAAAAACATTATATTTGCAACAGTATAATCATTTTTAAATAAAATTTGTGTCCGAAAAAACATTATACCAACATTCTACGAACAAAAATATATCTGATAAAGAAAGACTGTAAGGTTAATAACTGACAGGAGTTACAAATTAAACAAAAAGCGAAGCTTAAGCGAAGTTTAAATACAGTGTTTTGATGTTAATGTGATGTTAAAAATAAGTATTATTGTGTAGAATTATAAACTGCTAATCAACATTTTCTTGATTATTGATGGTAATGCAAAAGATGATTAATCAATTGAAATAACTGTAAATTAATAAAGAAATGTGCACAGAAGTGTAAGTAATACCGTATAATTTTTGTATGCGCTTCAGTCCGGGAGACTATCATACAAGCGTTTGAAGGAACGTTAGTGCATTGGAAACCTCATTTCACAGACAACCTCGTTTATTGAAATTAATAAAAAATATATATTTCAAAATAAGATTTTTTCAGTTAAAAAATGAGCTAATTTTCAATTGCATTTGTATTGTGAATGTTAATTTAATTATTTAGATTTTTTCGATCGATATTTCTTGGTGGAATTCCATAATTTCAGATATAAATAAAAGATTGGAAGAAAGACTTGAAAATGGCAATTTGACCGGGCTGAAACATGTCGTCAAAAAAAATATGTGTGGAATAAATTCTAAAAAATCTTTAATTTTATCTTATGTTAATTGAATATTGTTTTAAGCATGGTTTTATTTAAAACGGGAGTAAAAATTTAATGACATACAAATTTCAAGGGAAAGAGATTTGCACATTCGCAACAATGAAGAAGATATATATATATATATATTGTATAAATATATATTAGACTTATAGAGGTTAGTTCTTTCTACATACAAACATACTCTAGTTAGTATTATATGGTAATTATGCTTTCTCTACGAAGAATATGATTAAACACGTTTAGCAAAATAAAAATAATGAATCTATGAATTTATACAAAATAATTACACTGACTTAAAAGTTTACTGAAAAGGCAAACAACAAGAATTAAACATATGATGAAAAATATTACAAAAATAATGAAAGTTAAAGAAACGTATAATTTCTCGGGTCATCCTTATAGTTACTGATGCATCTTCTGAATGAGATGGAGACACGAATGCTGTCGTCTGTAAAATCAAAACCAAATGTTATATTGTAATCAGTTTGTTTACGTCCCGTTGTTCTGGTCGTGATGCAGATTGGCAAAGTTGTGGACAGCGCCATGAAGTGACTGTCGTCTGCTGCAACTCCTCGGAGGCCGGACGACGAAACTTCCATCTTCAGTTCAACTGTCCAACCGTACTTTCTGTGTCTCTTGTTACATCTTGCGAAGTTGTCGACGACAGAAACCATATCACTGCTTATTGTTTAATTAAATATTTAATTGAAATATTTTTTCTCTTCAAAACAGATGATTATAATATACATATATATATATAAATGATTATTTGTTCCCTAATAAGTAAACAAATACTGTTTATAAACTTGAAAATTACAACTTGATAAGCGGGTGAACAAGATGGACTGACGATATAAGAAGAATAGCGGGAGTGACCTGGATGCGGAAGGCGGAGGATCGAAGAGGATGGAGACTCATGCGGGAGGCCTACGTTCAACAGTGGACGGACACAGGCTGATGATGATGATGATGATGATGAACGGGGTGAAATTCCTGAAGAGTTTTCTATAAAGCGGGCGATTTTCTGAGTTTCGTGTGCAAAATTAAGGTTGATGTAAAAGAGCTGTAATTTATTGTTGTAATGGTTAAATTTGAATGCGATTGGTGTTTTTTTGCAGATAAATGACATATTTATTGTTGTTTAATTATTAGATTGTGGTTTTTGTAATCAAAATTTATATAAACCATATATTAAGCCATAATATTATCAAAATTTAATAATTAACCAAATGTCAAAATTTTACGAAAAAATTAAGTAAGGTTAATTATTTTTCAGAAAATTCTAGTTTGTATAATCATGTTTAAACAAACTAAAATAAATGTCTGAACGGTAGATTAAGAATATCTCAGAAATATTGAAGGATTTTTCAAATAAAATTATAAATAAATGTCGTCACTCTATAAATACTGTTGAATAAATTGAATAAAAAAATAATCAAAAACTATTTAAAATTCAAGAATTTCAGATTAAATGTCTATCCAAAATAAGATATATATTTTTATTTCAAATTAACTTAAAATCAGATTG
Source organism: Glossosoma conforme (assembly GCA_022606575.1). Lineage (NCBI taxonomy): Eukaryota > Metazoa > Arthropoda > Insecta > Trichoptera > Glossosomatidae > Glossosoma > Glossosoma conforme. Next base: position 441,005 of record JAGTXR010000199.1, on the reverse strand, counting down.
TAGGTAAAAGACTTAAAGTATACTCTTACGAGGTTATTGCTGCCAGAATATCTGTCATCAGCTATAGGACTGGTAATGATTTTAAATTGTGCATTATACTTGTACTCGTAGCAATTTCATTTAGTTCTACATATGATTAAACGTATCTTGATTCATATGAGTATGTATTGGATGCTTCTTCAATTTCAGCCTCGTATATATGCCAGTCATGAAGCCATACTATAACAGTGATTAGTGTAGAAAAAACAGTTTCATAGTTTATGCCAAGAGTTGCCATGGCTTTTTGCGTTGTGCTGATTAAAAAAAGCCTTCCCCGTGGCAAGGGTTAATGAAAAGAAGGGGCGGCTCGTCCCGGGCGGACATAAATTAAATTTGTAAGAAGCGGCCGGGCGTCTGCACCTCGCGGCCTTTTGGGCCCATTAAATGTTTTCTTAGGGAAAATTATGTTTCCGATATTAAATTCCGGCCACGCATGATCGTAATTTGTACAGGGCGTTAGTAGCTCAACGTGATAGAGCTCAGTGCCACAGAATGGAAATATAACAAAAAAATGTAATTAATACATTTTTCCATTTCAGTTAGAATACTTCACACGGGGTGTCGCTAAAATATAGAATCCGAAACGAGGAAATACGCAGAAGAACTCATGTGGTGGATGCTACCTAACGAATGGGCACACTCAAGTGATAATGGGGAAGGTAAGTCTGTCGAAGAGACGATGGTCGATGGGGAAGAAAATTATTATAATGGCGCCCAAGAACTGGCAAACGAAATATTGGCTGACCCCCTGCGAGATGGGCTGACGACATAAGAAGAATAGCAGGAGTGAACTGGATGCGGAAGGCGGTGGATCGAAGAGGATGGAGACTCATGGGGGAGGCTTACGTTCAACAGTTGACGGATACAAGCTAATGATGATGATGATGAATTCACTTATACATATCGTCACAAACTAAAAATTTTGAGCGTCGGGCCTTAAGAAATATGACCAACCTGATAATACTATTTCTAAACAATTTCCTATTCTCCAAATGGTCTCGTTTTCTGAAAAGTTAAATTTTAGAAAAAACACATCAAAACATTTTTGAAAAAAAAAAAGGTCTCGCCTCCGAGTTTTTACATTTAAAAAACAAATGCTTAGTACAACTACGTCTTCTATATAAAGAACAAACCGACCTATATTTGAATACGGCAGTAACCTTTGGATTGGTGCCCCAATATACCTTCTAAACTTAATTGACTCAGTTCAAAGAAGAGCAACTCGTTTGATAAGTGTTTTCTACCGTTATTACCACGGTCGCTGCTCTTCGAAACTTAAACAACTAATTCCTTCTGTACCCACCCACAACCGACAAACTCGTCTTACACTTGCCGAACATCCATACACGGTTAATGTGTGTCGACCAAGAACTGGCAGTTTCCAAATTTCCTTCCCTAATGTCACCGGTAAGCTTTATAATGCTCTTCCAGCGTCTTTGTTTCCTCCTTCCTACAATCTGGATCTCTTCAATAAACAAATAAATATATACTTGCAATCTCTCCAACCCACACACAAACACGAAAACAACACACGTTTTCCGCATGCAGCATCCAGCCTCCCTGGCTGAGCGTCATAGAGTGCACTGGTCTTGACCGGCTGTGCTCTTCTGGATGCGTTTACATAAAAAACAAATTAAATATAAAAAAAAAGTCTCCTCTCAAAAAGTCTCCGTTGTAAAATTTTACTAGTAAAAAATTTGTAAGTGGGCCGGATCCAGCACATTGGCCTTAATTTAGTGATCGTTGTGCTACGATAGAAGCGTTATACTATTCTAAATTATATTTATGTGAGTTTTTACCACGAGTCTGCACTGTACGACAATTTATCTTTTCCCTTCTTTAGCGGGACACTTATATCTGGCTGAGGCGGGCGGAACAAAACCTTTGCAAATTTATGTGCGGCGTAATTGAATCAAAACCGATCCGGCGAAAAACTGACAAACTGCCCACAGTGAGGTGGAAAGATCGCCAAATTATTGTTACGTGACCTTTTATATCGAAAGTAAATTGTGGTTAAGATCGACGTGAGAAACTAATGATTTTTTTTTTAATTTCTTTGAATTCTTTGTTGAAATCATCTACATTATGCCTCTACATCATTTGCAAAGCTTAAACTTTGTTTATATAACATAATATATATAACGGATTATATTAACGTATTATATACTCTACTACATATAGTATATTAACTCGTTGATTTACCTTTTTAATTGACAGCGCCTACTCAACGTAGCAGAATCATTTCATATTGCCGGTGTGTATAGCTCAATGGTCAAAGCGTACCCTCGGTTGGAGTGAATTTGATCCCTCACCCGTTAAATGCCAGTCATAGCTTATTAATTAAAATTGGTGGTAGACGAAAGTCGTCCCGTGAAGACCACCCATTCATAGTGATTTCCTGTAATAATAAGGCAATAGCACTCCACATGCAGCGCTTAGCCATATGCACCATGGTAAGCGTCATAGATTTCCACCAATGAGACTTCATAAAAAAATAACCATTAAAAAATTGAGTAATAATTCTATACAATCTTAAATATTTACAAGATTTTAATAATGCTTTTCAAATTATTGTATATACGCATCTAAGTAGCAGTACAATTTGCCTCAACACAGTTCAGATAACTGTAATTCTCAATTTTTTTTCCAAATTATTATGTCTTACGTTTAGTTCTATAATGTTTCCAAAACGGAAAATCTTTAAAAGAGGCGGGTTTAGTATCAAAGATACATTTTTCTTTTTCAATAATAAGAATTTTACAGATGGAAAGTGGATCCAGTCACTTTTGACAACTGATATTTCGTTTTGATTGGTGGCTGAGATAATCCTTTGTAAATAAACAAAAACTAGTTAAGGTACGACGTAAAACCGCGTGCAGAGATGCTTATATTATTTATGTGTTACAATCCTTAATTAGATTTTTACACGTAAAGTCGTTTTGCCTTGAAATTGCGGCGTAATTTTCAAATATTATGTTGCAAGTAACAAAAATATGCCACATTTATCTATATTTTAGATGGTAGCATGGTTTGTTGGTACAATCGCTAGCCAGTATAAATAATAACATATATAGATGTAGACGTGTGTTCCTATTTGTTGCGCAGAATTGGCAAAGAGAGATAATATCGGTGTGACTTGATTACATGCACTTATCATTGGTCACGATTCTACAAATCGTTATCCGTGATGGCGAATATCAGAATTGATAAATGCCGGGAATCAATGAAGGGTTATCTTTACTCATCTTTCATATTGCAACTCAATGTCCCCTTCCCACGCACGCGAACAATTAGCCCTCCAATCGGGTGAGTGCTATGAATATTAAATATGCCACACTATTCAATTTTAAAGAATGTAATATTTTTAAACATCGGTTATTTTTCATCAAAAATAGACGGTACATTTTGATTATTTTCATATTTTAAAATGTACATATTGTATGTACAATCTACATCCAAAAAAATTTTTTTGTAAATAAAGCAACGAAAAAACTGTTGATAATTTATTGATGATCTATATTTATATTAATGACTAGAGCAAAGTGATTGCTTATAAATAGAAGATTTGTATCACATACTTTATATTTTTTTCTGATTATTACAGATAATGTAGAAATTGATTCAACGTGAAAAAAATGTATTTAAAAATTATTTTATTTTATGTTTTCTAGTGGATTGAATCGACGATGATTTGAGGCGCCATCTTAATAAAATTACTTTTATATTTGTAAATAAAATTTATGAGTATTTGCTAAATAAAAGTTATATAATATTACAAAATGATATTAATTAAATATTTGAGGACGAATAATAACATATAAATATGAAAAAACACTACCACTCGAATCCTGTTCTTGAAAAGAGGAAGATTGATGAGTTGAGTCTTATTTTAATACTGTCACATTTATTACATATCTTCATTTAAATATGTTAAATAATAATAAATGTATTTAAATGAACATAAAATTTTACTTAAATATAATGAAATATGCCTGCATAAATTTATAATAATCTTTCAGCGGAATGAAATGGTGCTTAAAGTTATTTCATAATATAGTCCCTCTACAATATAGTATATAGCTGTTAGATTATAATGTTTCAGGAAATACATTAGCCGCAAACTCTCGGAATCTCTGTAGTTGATCACAAAGTGAGGGTATTTTTCTATTGTGTCTTCTCGTTAATTGCATCCTTTGAAGAAACGAAGCAATCTTTCAATACACTTTTTTTATACAAAAAATGTATATTATTATATTCAGTGTCGTAGTATATTTTCATCAAAGAATATTTCAAATAGGTTTAATTTTACAAACATAAGCAGGTTTATTATGTATTTTATTAACATTCGTAAATTCCATACTATCTTTATATTTTACTCATAATACTTGATTCATAATTTGCAAAAATTAAATAAATGGAAACCACAATATCCTCGGTGAATAAGAGCTAATACGAAAATAATCTTGTTTTTTTAACTCGGTTTCACGAAAAATCGTTTTCATTATGATATATTGAAACGTTATTTTGTAATTTTTAGTATACATTAATAAATATTTTTTTTAACAAGAACGGCATATAATATAACAGCAAGATATAATCATAGCATATTTGCTACCTTAACGGGAGCATATGGTCGTTACGAACTGTCACTACAAAGTTCTATCAGCTGTCAAATCCTCGCTTGATTCCATGGAAGCTCTGCATTCCGTAGTTCTATGACGTACATTATATGTTAAGTTGAAGAGAAAAACTATTATTCATTTAACTTATAAAATTATACACGTATTATACTTATGACATGAAAATGACTTACCCGCATAGAAAAAGGCCAAATATAATATTTATTTAATATTATATATAAGTGTATTACAAAAATGCTTTTGTATGAATATAGCTGAAAGTTTTATGAATTGCAGATAATATTGTCATTGCTTTGTGGAATTGCAGTCTTTGTGATGTCAAAGTGTATCCAAAGAGAAACCTCGCCGCCAAGAGGGATTATCAGGAATGAAAATAAGACATACAGCAGTACCGGGAATAACTTGTTGATTCTTGAATATTTGCACATCGACAAGTATGGAGCTTTAGACAATTTCCTACTTACTAGGAAAAAAAACAAATATTTAAATTCCGATTAAAAAAAACAAAAAAACTTTTGTTTTTTTTTATACATATTATAGACCATATCACAGAAGCCTTTTATTTTTAATGAATTCAAATTATTTCTTATTGTAGTCTAATTTTTATACAATTTTTGGTACATTTCAAGCAACCGATGATGGGAAATGAACAAGTTAACAAAGGTTCGTGGTTCAAATCTAAGCATCTACCTTTAATTTTTCTCAGATTTGTTGATGAGAGAATTGTCGTATATACATAGGTAGATGCTTGTTGTGAATTTTTAGATTAATCTGTTGTTGAAGTTAAATACGGAATTTATCATTTACGTTGATTAATAACATCCTTTCATCATATCATATTAATAATGTAGATTAATACCCAAATAAGCCCCGAATACTAAAATTTTTCTTAAGTCTCTAGAATCCTGCTTGGAACTCAGCAAGAGCAACATATTACGTTCAATACACAACGTAAAATGTATCAGAACAAAACGTATAGATTGAGAGCTGACAGTATTATGTGGTGGAAGTTAGTTGTGATTATATATGTGGAGAAATGTAACGGAAATGGACAAAAAAGATTTTTATTTATCAATGTTGTCGATCAATATAAGACTAATATGACTACGTTTGCTATGATATACGGTGACAAATATAGTCACTATACAGGTAAGATGTGCTCGAAGACTCCCTTAAAAGGCTTAGGGATGAGGTGACTGAAGATCTAGTCGGCCCCGGTAGTGAGGATAACAGCACTCCCTCGCCAGACTGGGGCTGTTTCACCCTTCTTAGTAAAAGCATTAATTTTGTCGCGTGTTCTTACCTGTAGACTAAGAAGTAACGCTTGTTAAATAATAATATACCGTGGCTTAGATTTTTTAAAGTATTTCTTTTACTTGTAAATGCTTTATGACTTATTTTTGCGGTAGATGAGGAAAGCGGAATTCTCATTTACAAATATTAAATGATACAATGTCTAATATTCAGAGATAACTGTCTATAAAAAAATACATTTCTACATTATACATAATGGTATTGTGTTGTGTTTTTACTAACTATTAAAATAAAAATTATGGCCCATTTATTATAATTCTTATATTAAATCGGTGTTAGATGTTGATATATGTGTATTTTACTAGTTAATGTACTTATTTTAATACGATATATAATCGTGTCGGCAACAGGGTCAGATCCTGTCTGCCCAGAAGTGGGCGACGTCAATGGCGTTACTTCTGGCCATCATCAGGTTTTCCTGGGTGTAGCTTTTCGGGCACAGCGCACACTTCAGAAGGTGTGACAGGGTCTGCTCCACGCCACAGTCACATTCAGTCGGTCCGCTGCAAAACTGCCAGGCTTTCATTTGTGTCCTCGTCTTGCATACTCCGGTCCGAAGTCTGTTAAGAGACCTCCATATATTCCATCCTTGATCATGTTCAGGAGCTAGGTCCTCTTTCGAGGCAATCCAAGTATTCCCCTCAGTTGCGCTTCTCCACATGTTCAGCCGCAGGGTGGCCTCAGTTATCACCAGTTCCGTTGTCGACTGTACGATATAACTGTACGATATAGAGTACGATATAAATATATGATCTTAAAAGATATTGTCGTTCTTTTAATTTGTTTATATTTTTAATCGTAAAAGAATAGGTAATCTAAAATTAAATATAGAAATATGTACATAAATTTATAATCAATGATTTTAAATAATGTTTTTTTAATGACAATATTATTTTGATCAATGAAATTATTTTTGTTCTACTTTATTAACGTTGCAAATAATAACACCTAAAATCCAATTAAAATATAAAGAAATTAACGGAAATTAAAATTTAAAAGTTTTGCTAAAGTGCATCGTTGAGTTAAACGTAAAATTTACGTGAAAGAAAAATTCGATTATTGGATATAATAAAATGTATTATTTTATAGTAATAAATAATGGATTTCAGTTGATTTCAGCATTTGTCGGGTTAATGAATACACACTATCGCTTTCTGAAGGGTCTCTGGGGCCTCAAAGGGCAATTGTTCATCTGCAAGAGAGGTGCAGATCCAGTGGACAGATAGGCGGATGTCTGATGGGTGGGTGGTCGTAGGAGGTGGGCGGTCGCATGGGCAGTCAGGTGGGGAGGTGGGCGATGAACAACGGCCGAACATCCGGAGGATCGTTGGGCTAAGTGGAAGGAAGGACTCGCCTAAGAATTGATACTTAAATGCCACTTCTGAAAGATAGGATCTAGCAGGGATCTTGGGTAGCTGTGTTTTTAGGTAGAGTGGGGGTATTGTTTATTGATAAATGTGTTTCAAGGTTCAAAATTCTACAAAACACAATACATATCTTTTTCTTTTAGTAATCGTCTTTAATTTTCAGTTTTTTAACAACAAGTGTACTTCAATGCAGGCAAATATTTTCAACATACAAAACAATGTATTCTATTCATAGTTTCCCAATCGAAAAAAATCCAACTGATAGTGTTATATTATGTAATTATCACATTAAAAAAAACATGTCTTGGAATGAAAATATAAACGTATCAGCAGAGTAAACATCGGAATCTAGAGTCCTAAACTAGCTCTTAATACTATCTAATAGTCTAGTCTATAATATTTAAAACGAATCACTATAAAACAATGAGGTTGTATTAAAAGTCATTCGATGCATATTATATTAAATATATATATAAAAACATAATTATATCTCTATTTAAAACTGTAAACTTTTAGATGTGTGCTAACGAGATGCGGCGTATTCTTCATAAAGCACAACATATTAAACAAGTCGGAAGCGAAATGACGTATTGCGCAATATCGCTATACTGTATTCAATCATTAAAGAGCCGCGCATGGTAATGATCACAACGCCTGGGTGTCGGCAATCAGCTTTTCAACAAATTTATTATTCTTTGAGCGAGGAGGGGGTGCGGTGTTCTCCCAGCAGTAGTCTGGCGGCGCACTAGTAGCGCACAAATTTACCAAAATATTAATTTAAATTTAATTCGCATATATTTTTCACGTCATATAAATTACAGTACAACGGAATTTGATATGTGGTTAACGACGACCTTAAGATCAGAAGTACTAAGTATAGACGTATTTTATCGCCTCTCTGTGACGGTTTTACTAGGTGCCTATCTTCGTTGTTTATGCCGAGAACCTCATTGTTCGTGACGTGGTCTCTCCAAGAAATTCCAAGAATTCTTCTGTATGACCACATCTCAAAGGCCTCTAGTCTTTTTTTATCACTTTTAGATAAACACCATGTCTCACAGCCGTACATCAAGATGCTCCAAACAAATGTTTTGACAAGTTGCTTGCGGAGCCTTAAAGTAATATTCTTTGACTCAAGAATTTTCGCTTTTTTATTGAAAGCTAGCCTTGCTTGATGTATGCGACTGTTGACTTCTCTTTTTGTTCTGCCATCCCATATAAATTACAGTACAACGGAATTTGATATATGGTTCACGATGACCTTAAAGGCAGAAGTACGAAGACATTTATAGACGTATTTTATACAACTATAGTGACATATCTTTGGGTGATTTGTAAAACGAACATTCACTGTCCTGAAGAACGCTGAAGATGGTTCTGTATTCTGCTGGCAAATCTTGGAAAATCTTGATGACACTCTTGGGAATACTGACACATGATGATTTATCTGAAATATGTTTAAACTCCCTAGAAGGAAATAAATCCCTCGTATTCTCTCATAAATTAAGTGATGTGTTATTATAAATGCGTTGGTATAGATCAAATTGAATAAAAGTCTTGAATCAAAAAATCGTCGATCGTCGAAGTTCGTTGATCCAGCAAAGAGGAAATTGTTTCAATGATTTAAAAGTAGAAACAGCAAAGATGTGAGAACGCCAAACTTAAATTCTTATCAGTATTAAAGTTATTTAATTTCGGCTTAAAATTTTACATTGCGCTCTATAGTGCGGATCTGCAAATGTTGCCCGTTTGAGAATCTAACACATCCGGAATATTAATCATTTTTAATTAGCCGAGACGCGCCTATCAATGGACAATAGCCATTTTGTTAGCGAGATAATAATTCATAGGATGAAGCCAAATTGCTTCACGAGCTTTTTCAAATACGAGTACAAGTTTCAAATATGAGCATCTTCTATAATGAGACCGTGGTGAGATATACATTTTTTTTACCACATCAATTTTTTAGTACGAAGATATGGTTGCTCGAAATTGACATAAGATAATAAGTTACGTTAGATTTTATATGTAAATTTATAATTTGTAAGCTCTTTTTTGGTGATACATTATTTTTATTTTTATTATAAATTTAAAAAAAAAGTAGTTTTACTTCACAATCATGTAATTTTTTATTTAATCAAATATAATAGGATACATTTACGATTTTTGATAGTATTACATTAATTTTTTTTTTATTTTTTTTTTGGAAATTTAGATCTTGTGTGTGGCGTGGGATTCATCTGATTTAAGTGTTGTATAATTTATATTATTATTTTTTACATTTTTTACATAAAATAATATCATTAATATTTATAAATTTTTTATAATCGAAGTGACAATTTCAGCATCATTTACATATATATTTCGATTCTTTAATAGCCTCGACCCATGTAAGTCTCAATTTCCTCCAGACACATTGTAATGAACTTAATATAATCAATACCTTTTTAACAATATAAATATTTTATACAATTTATATAAATTCTATACTTATTATGCTTGGATCATATACATACAATTACTACTTAGTACCTAGCTTGAATCATATACAAAAAGGTTTACATTAGTATCATTTTAATAATAGTAACATTATAATGTAATAAAAAAATTATATATATATCATTTATTTCTCATTTTTGTACAATTACGTCAGAATCTGATTTTTTATTTTTGAAGAACCGTTTTACCCTTTTATTCATTATTTTCATGTCACTGATCGCTTTTATTTCCGGAGGAAGATTGTTGAAATTCACTATTCCGTTGTATTAATAATTTAAATGAACAAAAAGTATATTTTGATAATATACTTCAACAATATTTTTCGTTTATGCTGACATCAGCACGATGTAGCCCTTGTTAACCTAACTGGTACCGAAAACCTCGATAGACAATCTTTCATCTCGTATTTTTGTCGCTTGCCATACCATAAATATGGCAAAATTGGGACTAGTTACATAGTTTTGCTACCAGCGACGCTGGTGACCGAAGACGGGCCGTGGACGTGCCAACGGCCGGCAGTTGGTCCCCACCTTTTGGCAAGGAAAGGTCCGCGTTGCGGCCGCGTGGCATGTCATACCGCGTGGTCACAAACTTGTAATGTTTTTAACGTAAATATAATCTGTGCTTCTAAAAGAAAGTCTTTGTCTGCTGACCTGCTCCTCATGATACCCCTCGCGACGTAAAAACTAATAACTCTCTTTGAGAGATGAGGATGTTAATGCATATTATTAACCATGCTATTTTTTTGATGTTGTCAGTCCATCTTGCAGGTGGTCGGCCAACTTTCCTTTTGCTAGTTTTTGTACGCAACATCAACAATTTCATTTCCCATCCACCGTAGTCTCTTTAACAGATATGCCCTGTCCTTTGCCACTTAAATATGCCAATTTGATGGGTAGCACTTCTTAGTTATGACATATTTATTACAAAAAAATACATCACTTCTGAGGCTGTTGCGGTGGAGAAAGAATCTCTATTAATAATATTAATTATAAATCAAAATAAAGGTATTTTATGTGCTGCAGTGTTGAATTGTGGGCGTTAAATTTTACTAGACGGCTGTTAATCATCTCGCATGTTTTAAAAATATATTTTTCAGCGAGAGACAGCGATTTCTTCAAACAAATAGTTTTCAGAGCATTTTTCAGGGTCGTATATTAGCGGCAGTTAGCGCTTCAGCCGGGGGAGGCGCTGTTCAGTGCTGAAGAATAATAAATAAGGCAGGAAGGAGATTGCTGGCGGCGCGTAATGTATGTGGCCCTAATCATTATACATGGTATTAACATCCGACTAATTCAATATATCTTCGCACCTGCTCGGGCGGCGAGCGAAACCTTCAGCCAGAAAGGGACAACCTAAATTTTGTTGGTGGAGACTTAATAAATACAAAAAAAAACATAAATGCAAACAGTAGTTGTGAAATATTTTAATATTATTACTAAAATAAAGCAAACCAAATTATATAACATCTAATTATATTAAAATTTATTTCTAATACGGAAATAACAAATCGGACGGGTCAATGCCTGTTGCTACACGCGTGTCGCTAGTCAGGCTGAGCCTTTCTTTAGGATTAAATGGTTCAGGCATCGGGAGCGTCGACCGAATCATCCGAGCTAATGTCCTTTAAAATAGCTGATAAACAAATCACCCAAAAAAATGCTTTGTATACTAATAGCTGCCGTGTGTTAGTCTTCGGGATATTCTTTCTTCGTAGTATCAATCCGGTGGATTGGTTTGCAGCAACAGAATCTTGCATCTCGATCTCCATTCCTTAAATCGGGAACCATACATGTTGCCAGTATGATTACAATAAATTGCCGCCACTCAGTTTTGTCAGTTGCGGTTGTTCATTACTTGTTCCAATATGTCTTTGCGACTTAAGGTCACCTTAAAAAATATATGGCTTCTTGTAATTAAAGAGGCGGCTGTTGTACTATCTGAGATTTATTTTAAATGATTTGTATATCAGTATCTTAAATGAGATTATATGATTCGCTCGACGCCCAAAAAGTCTGAACTATTTGGTAATACAGGGTGCATTAACTTTATTTTTGCTTTAAGCAATTAGCGTACATTTATGTTTTGGTTCTCTTCTAATGTAGCTTTACTTTGTTGATTCAACGAGAATCACGCATACATGTGCTGCTGTCGTTGGTATGTTTGATTGAACTAATTAACTATTTAGAAACATTTTTACATGAAAATTTGTGCTGGAATTATCACTTCGTAATATGAGTAACATGATAGTATATCGAGAAGAGTTTAGATAGATGTATTATTTCTAGAATTGAAATTATTAGTTGAAACCAGTTGGCCGTGAATGGGCGTAACTCTTGATACTCGCCGGGGCTGATGGCCGGGTCTGCTTTGGATTTAATTAAATATTTTCCAGCCGTTTCGAGAGACTTATATCTGTCTTAGGTGTCTGTTGGGTATGCGGTGTATTCCAGCGCTAGCACACCTGCATATATACCCTACAGAACATAGTCGTAACTAAAAAATATTAAACAATTTAATATATATCTACTGATAGTCATTTTTAAATAAGCTTGAACTAGTGTTTTTAAATGCATTTATTTAATATGCGTATTTGTAAATAATATGTGTTTATTTAAAAAGCCTCCGAATAAAACCGTGACTTAAAAGTAAATCAACTCACTTATACAACTTAGTATCTAATTGAATATGTAATAAATCATCTTAACAGAATACTCCAGCTGAAAATGGAACTAATTCAAACAATCTACAAAAAAATAATTATTTGTATTTTTTGTGTGTTGGTAATAGTACTATAGTTTATTAAAAAATATAATATTTTCAATAAATATAAATAAGTACACAATTTACTTCTACAATTAACTTACTTGGGTTAAACAAGTGATTTTTTCATATTGTAGCTATGAAAAAGCGTATCTAATTTCAAATAATTTATTAAAATAATCGCACTTCGAAAAATAATTTATAAATAAAAATATGATTTTTGTCTTACAATACAGGTGTAATATAAAATATTTAACAAGTTTAATAATATAATCGGCCAAAACAAATCATGACGTTAACATTTATAATGTCGTATAAAAATATGAAAGCAAAGACACGCAGGTTTATTGTTCACACAGTTATTGTAAAAACATATTTTATAAATATTAAGTGATTTGTTGAATGACGAATTTCAATCATCGAAGGTTGATTCACTTGACAATATCCATGATATATATTACAAACGTTGTAAAATTAGGATTTTGTAAATACGTTAGTATTCTTAAAATGAAAAAAATAAATATGTAATAGATAATTGTTGTTCAGTTCTTTATTAATATTCAAACTCAGTTATATTAAAATAAACTATTTTTTTAATACATCTTCCGGCGGTCATAACGCAATGGTTAAAGCGTTTGCTTTGCTAACCAAAGATCGTGGGTTCGATCCCCGACGGAGAGAAAAAAAATAAAAAGGATTTTTAATTGATTTCTGATCTCTAAAATAGCCCCGGTTTGTGTGAATTTGATCCATCACCCGTAAAATGTCAGTCACAGCCTATTCATTAAAATTGGTGGTAGACGAAAGTCGTCCTGTGAAAACCACCCATTCATTATTTTTTTAGACAATTATTTATTTATTTCCTTCAATAACATTACAAAATATTTTAACATCTTAAGTTATTATTGAAGTATTTACATAAAAGTGTGGCCCGTAAATTTATTGACACATTTAGTGTCAATGACCTCACACCCAGAACAAGCGTTAGGAGACTCAATGCAAATAGTTGACTTGTAACAACAAAAACCCTGTTATAAGCAAATCATGGATGACCCACAAATAACATGGCATTATTGTCACAACATCAAACTTCCAAAATTTCGCCTTCGTCAACACTAGCACTGAATCCGAAGCAATATAACACCAAATATGTTCTTAGCGAATTCGTGTAATAATAAAGGATGATGCGTGAATCTCGGGCTGCAGTCTATGACGTTGGCGGATCAACACTCCACACGCAGCGCTTAGCCACATACATCATGGTAAGCGTCATAGAATTCCACAGATGAGACTTCAGAATTACTATCACCATCTGTTGTTTTTTTCTTGTATGTGCTTACATAAAAAAAATTGCTGAACATTTGGTGTAACAAATACTTCAAACATAGTGATCCTGCGCCACTGTGTCAGCCATTTCTACCTGGGTTCTGCCTGCGGAGTAAGGAATATCAACATTAACCATTTGGCGTCCCTTTGTATTACCATATTTCATGGAGTATATCACTCTACGATGTTCACGTACTATGCCCGTGTACGCTAAAGTATCATCGTATACATTTCTCATAGCGATAACTTTTTAACCTTAATTTCATAAGTAATTAAATATACACATACTATAATGCCACAAATTCTTTATACGCATCAATTCGTTCAGAAAAAATATCGACAAAAGCGGTATGCGAACCAGCGAACCTTGGAACCAACCATTTGTTCAAGTTCATTACCCTAGACCACTCGACCATCATCTGCCCAAACTGCTGCACGGAATAGGTTGTATTTATACCTTTGTTTATCATATAACGATAGATGTCTCTATAGTATATATTTAGAGTGTGTATATTATTATTATAGCATATGGATATTTAATTACTTATAATATTGTAATATAGTCAATTATCTATAAAAGTAGATTAGAATATTGAAATAATAAAATAATATTCTAATAAATATTTAAAAATCCATACTCTAAATTTAATTTTAAAAAGGAATGACATGTAAAGTAATCGAAAAATTATTTAAATGAAATGAAATGGAAGCTACTTTTATTAGGATTTCGACAGTTACAAGTATCAACTGTTTAACGACAGTTCTTTTAATAAATACAAATTTTAGAGTGAATAACGTTAAATTAATTATTTTATACATTGTTAAGTAATATCGATGATTAAATAAAAAAAAATGATCATCCAAACATATTAATATATCCATAGTAAAAATGGTAATGAAAAATAAAAAATGATATAAAGTTGAAGCAATCACACATATTTTATTATACAATCTTTCTTGTTTAACTCTTTCAATAATATTGAATTATTCCGTCAATTTATAACATTCAATGATATATTTGATTTTCTATGATTGACATGAAAGTTTTGTAGTAGTACAAGTTTTATTAACAAACACAATGCAATCAACTAATTTCGATTAGAAAAGGAACACTATATTAATTTATTCAATTAAAAATTCAACTACTTTCCACGAGATATGACCAGACAAGTAACCTAAGTGTAATATTCCATTGTACCTGTGTTACCTGTTATTCTAGCTATACAGATATCGTCTCGTTTCATACGTGGAATACCTTACCAAGGACCTGTAGTATTTGTCGAGTACATACGAGTATATTACATCATGGCTCTATTTATTGAGATCGTTGTACTAACAATGTACCGACTGAAAGATTATGATTGAGACAGTTGATTCCACGTATTGAAAAATGCCATTAGTTTTTAACATGAAGTTTTATATATTTCTAATTATAAGGTAACGATATATTTTTTGAATTGATTCTTTTTTTTAAAATAACAAGAGAAAGAATATCCAAATATCATTAAAATATACAAACATAAATGTTCATGCGGACATAACTTTGAAGCGCATATGCGTCACTTAAACTAACATTAGCCGCTTAAAATCAATTGTTAAAAAAATTAAAATGCTTCACATAACGCCGTTACCTAATTATAAAAATAATATAATATATTCTCCTTACATTTTTATTGTGATCTCACGCTGAATAAAGGGATAATCGCATTAGAATATAAACTAAAAAAGTGATTTTTTTCAATTAGTAAACGCAGAATAATAACAACATTAAATGGTTTTTCAGTGGAATGAAATGATAACTTGTGATTGTCATTTGATTAAAATTGAAAAAAAAATCATTAAGACATACATAATACAATATATCACTGTACATCTTTCCTCCTCATATAATTGTGTACCAAGGAAAATATGTTTAATGCCTGTAATATCCTACGCATTATAAAGGTTGGGAGTTACTCCGATAAACAACTCTGCGAATAAATTGCTGTTGTTTTTAATTACGCCTACAGATTGTACCATTAGCAGTGCTTCAGTAAGTCGAGGGACTTCAGTGCTCCATTTCAGGTAAATTCTTCAGGATTCAGACCAAGTGCATTGTATTTAGGACAATGCCTCTTTGTAAAGTAGTGAAAATTTAATACATTTTGAAAATTTGCTGCCGTTTTCTAATCAGTCTGTTTTATGACAGATTTATATTTTATTACTTTATTTTGAAATATTTACATTTTTTTTTCATATAATGTATAGATTTTTGTACGATATTACTCTAATATTTACTAAAAATAAATTTAACTGAGTCTTCTTTTAGTATAATAATTTAAATTAATAATAAAATAAATACAATGTATCTAAAAACTTTCTAATTGTCATTACACAAGTGTAAAACTTAATAAGCTTTTCATAATGTACAAAATGCTAAAAAAAAAACAATAATAAATTCTTTATTTTACTGTTTTTCAAATTCTGATACTCGTAATTTCACTTGATGAAATGTGATATTTCCTAAAGACCTGTATTTCTTTTTCAGTAACTAATTTAAGGTTTTTGCTGTAAGTTAACTCAATTGACAGTTAATAATATTAATCGGCATTTGACTAAATAAATTGACAGTATGAATACTGTGTCAGTACAAATGTGGTCAGTTATATATATTCAATATTAGTAAAAAGTAATGTAAAATTAATGAATAATTTACTCATAAAATTGACACCTAACCTTACCTATTATTACTTACAAATCATTTATTATTTCCTGGCAATTTACTATTTTTCTACTGTCAAATGTTATTTTTGTACTAACAAAAGATTATTTTTTACTAAAACTGTTAGTTCAATATTGCTACCCGTTTGGTTAATAATTACTGTACATTAATTGAATTAAATATCGCCAAAAAAATTAAGTTGCCCTTTATAACATTCGTTGGAGTATTTATTATATGAATTTAACAAACAGTGTAATATTTAATTTTAAAGTTGTTTTTTTACTAAAAAAATAAAAAATATTGCTTTTATGTATTTTGTGTTATTGTTTTCATGTAAAAAGGATGTGAAAGAATACAAAGTAAGCGAAAACAATGTACTTTGATCGGGAATAAATAACAGTAAATATTGACTGAGACAACATCGCACTTTACCCGGGGTACTTTTCCTATAAATAAGAAAAACCCGGTCGGTCCTTCGAAGCCTTCTCCCGTATAGCGGCTCCCCACTTCCTTAATTTTGTAGAGCTGTGTCTAATTATTTACGATTTATAGAGCCTTAACTTCGCGGAAAATAATTTAGCGTCAGGCACGCGCTATGGAAGGAGTACCTGCCACATTTTGCTGTACTCCGTTTCATTCGCTATGAAGAAAAACCGCGTAAAATATGTTAAATTACCACATTATTTCAGTCAATATTATTCTATTAAACATCGGATAATTTTGTGATTTACCCGATGAATGAAAATATAATTTTTTTCGGAAAATTCCTAGTAAAAACCAAGAAAATAAGTATTCTTTAAGGAAATACGATTATTTTCTAAAGACGGTGGAATTTCTACTAACAGGTGTTTGAGATTTTCTAATTTTAAGAAGAAATTAATTAAAAATTATTTGTTTTTTATTGCCTTATAAGAGATATCAAACATATTTTTTTTTGGTGTTCTCTAAGTTTCAAATTTGCCGGTGGGTATAGTTCAATGGTCAAAGCATTTGCTTTGCAAGCCAAAAGTTGTGGGTTTGATCCCCGATGGAGATAAGTTTTTTTTTTTTTTTTATCGATTTCTGAGCTCTAAAATAGTTGGTATGAATTTGATCCTTCACCGGTGATCCCTCGCCAGTCATAGCATATGAATTAAAATTGGTGGTAGACGAAAGTCGTTCCCTGAAGACCACCCATTCATAGTAAATTCCTGTAATAATAAAGATGATGCGTGAATCTCGGGCTGTAGTCACGTTGGCGGATCAACAGTCCACATGCAGCGCTTAGCTATATACATCATGGTAAGCGTCATATAATTCCACAGAAGAGATTTCATAATTACTATCACCATCTGTCGGTATTCTTCTGTATGTGTTTACATAATTTTTTTTATTTTTTTTCTGTTCAAAGAGACTCCGGGGCTTGATGATACTGTAGCTGCAGAAAGCAAAGGTCACAAAAGTTGTCGTATTCTTTGAGTGTTTATTAATTAGTTTATTACTGAGATCTGATTATAAGTAAAAAGTTCTCCGATTAAAGAAATTTCGTCCTAAGAGGTAGATTGATTGAACGAATGGCTTTCTTCGTTGTTCTTAAAAATTACTTACAATGTTTTTAATTTCAAGTGTTTTTTTTTTTAGTTGAGGAATGCCCCTGTGCTTCCCAAGCCTCGCTCCCAACAGCGCTCCTTCCATCCTCCACAGTCGATGGGAATTAAACAGTTTTCTTTTGTGTACGATTTGTGTGTGATTGTTTGTATTGTTTCGCAATTTCGGCTTAGCGCCCTTCCGTTTAATTTGCAAGTTTACACTTTTGCGTAAATTAATTTCGCGATTTCCGGTAACACGGATATCGCGCGAGAGACGGAAATATTTCGGAATTATGCGGACAGGTAACTAAATTACGTTAAAATGGTTTATTTTCATTTTTAAACGAGAATTGTGTGCGTATTAAATAACTTTACAAACATAAAACTGAAATTGTATTGATATGATAATAATTATGCAGGTAACTTTAATATCATAAAAAATAATTTATATTTTTGACATGCATAATTATTTAAATTGCAATGCGTGGATATTATTATATGCATAAAATATCATTAAAATCATAATTTGAATTCGCAACAAAATTATTTAAATATACATATTTCATTCAATTATCAACTGTTGATAAAAACTTAGCTTATGTTAATATAGGTAATAATCACGAAGTTACCGCTGTTTTGAACTTTGGAATTTCAACGGCAACTTAAAAATCTTAATTTTTTCTTCGTTTCACATCTTCGAAGAAATCAATAAACAATTAGATGACCGTAGTTTTAGATGCAGAGGAAATATTTTAATAAGATGTATACTCTTTAAGCACACCTTATACGCTAGTATTAGAATAAACATGATAAGTTGAGTTCATTGCCGACTTAAGACTATACAGAGCCTCTGTCAATTATTACACCTCTGTGTTTGAACTCGCCGTTGAAAGTGACACTGGTAAATAAGATAAGAAGCAAACCGCATTCTCGTTGTTTTTATATTATATTATTGATTAAAAAGTGTGAATAAAAATACTATTAAATTATTTTTAGAAACTAGTAAGCTCAGATTTACCACGGATGCAACACTTTCAAACGAAAATAAGTTTGGAGTACAGAGAATTTACTTAAATAATGGTGAAAGGTTTTCTTTGTTAATGTCAATGTGTAGTACATTACACTTTTCTCCTTACAGTCAACATTAACTATTATTTAAATTTTAAATTGTCTTAAAAACAATTATATTTGCATCTTTTACAACCTTCTAAGGTTGGTTCTGCCTGCTACGCCTACCATTGGATTGAGCAAAGCAAATAAAGTACTTTAGAACTACGAGACACCTTTTACACAGTTTTTAGAAACAAAATATTCACTAACATGGTCATCCCCACAAATTGGATTTTGACATAATATATTTAGTTTATAGTATTATTTACATCTTAGCGTAGATAACGAGGCTGACTGATGCTCACGACCGTTTTAATTCCAGCCAAGAATTTCTATTCACCTGCGTAAATTCCCCAAGCACCTCCCAATGACATGCTTAACGAGTATATACAGCCTCCGTGGTGCGCGCTTCTACGGAGGGAGTGAAGAGACTTTAATAAAAATAATTTATGCGTTGGAGTGCCGCTGGTTTAATTATCGGGCGGCCCTCCGTACATATGTTTATTAGAACTGGTGACGCTCCCCGCTTTACGCGCTTACAAATTGCACAGAGCGACGCCATAGCTTCTCAAACATGATTCTTGCATATCCGCTCTGCAGCTAGAGCATATGATCGCTGTGAATTAAAGCAATAATGTTCAGCCACCATAATTGCAACTATTCAGGTTAGTTCAATATACCGAAGATCCTCGAGTACGTTCTATTTTTGTAGATGCGGAGCTTAAAAAAAAGATACCGAAGCCTTTCATTTTCTTCTGTTAGCCCTTTCCATTCCTATGTTGAATGTCATTCGACATTTTTCTTATTCTTCAGTTTAACATCAAAATATAAGCAAACATATTTTTTCTGACTCATATTTAGTGTACACGGGGACGAGAACACATTCCCATGTTTTTATAAACATTGGAATGTGTAACTTTTTACCTGAGAATAATACAATAGGTTAATTAAAATGATTTTTAGAACGAAATGGGTTCATATGTAAAATGATAAGCACTCAATTTTAAAGGCCTGTATTTATTTCTTCAGTAATTAATTCAATGATTTGGCGATTAAATAAAATAATTAAATAAATAAATTATGAAATAAATTCAATAGTGCCAGTAATGAATGTAATAATTTATAATTAGCACATACAATTGACACCTAACCTAACCGATCCTATTATTAATTACCATCCATTAACTAGTTACTGCCAATTTATCATATTTCGACTGCAAACTTATATTTCACTACTGCCAATTTAATATTTTTACTAACCTGTTTTTATGTATTTATTACTTACTGTTTCATAAATAATTGCTGCCGATTGATTGTTTTAATTACTGAAAAAATAATTAGTTGCCAATTTTAAGCCCATTTTATTAATTTATGGGCCAATTCATAGATATTACTTATTTGGTTTCGTTGGATTCCGACTTGTAAGTTTAAATTATCATTTGAAGTCAAATATATAATACACGTATGTTAATAATGTCCATAGTTTTTTTTTAAACTGCATATATTTTTTTATATACACACGTACAGGTAAATACCGACAGATGGTGATAGCTATTCTGAAGTCTTATTTGTGGAATACTATGACGCTTACCATTGTGCATATGGCTAAGCGCTGCATGTGGAGTATTAATCCGCAAACGTCACAGACTGTAGCTCAAGATTCACGCATTATCCTTATTATTACAGGAATTTACTATGAATGGGTGATCTTCACGGGACGACTTTCGTCTACTACCAATTTAAATTAATAGGCTATTACTGGCGAGGGATCAAGGGTGAGGGATCAAATTCACACCAACCGGGGTATTTTAAAGTTCAGAAATCGATTAAAAATCTTTTTTTTTAAATCTCCGTCGGGGATCGAACCCACGACCTTTGGCTTTGCCAAGCAAACGCATTGAACATTGAGTTATACCCACCGGCTATACTCTTGACATGCAATACGTAACGAGTATTACGAAAGAGCTGAACATAATAAATGATTTTCTAATATTTTTCGTCTAAGCCTTAAGATGACTTAATCGATTTAAAAGGCGTTTTGTACATAATATTAATTAATATGCTCAAATAAAGTTCCGTTACAATATACTTTGAATCAATGTTCCCAAGTCCTGTCTCATAATTCAACAGGATAGTGGACTACACAATGTATACGTTGGTGATTTAATATGTAGAGTTATGTTGGATAATGATATTTGTGCTCCCGATAGTAAGCTATGATTCATTGATGTAAAAATGCTTATTTCCCGCTTTACCATTCGGTTACAGAAGACTTCAGTTTCTGTGAAAAATTAAGTTGCACACCACTCGCAATACCAATATTCATTTTAACACTTCGCAGTTAAAAATAAGTATGAATAGGGTTACTTCGTCTCAGCTCGTCCATTTCTATTGGCGCACAGTAGAGCAAAATGTTGAACAATATGTCATATATCTCCTCCGTTTTCTCTATTATGATGCAACTAACGCGGGCATTTGAACCAAAAATAAATTTTAATTTTAATTTTGAAAGTTATTTTGGAACGTAAAATTGATCAATAAAGATTACTTATTAAAGTAATTTTCAAAACTCTACATCTTGGAATACACACGTAAAATCGCAGTTTATTTTTCCACTATTATTTTTATAGCCACTTGTCTGAACTCAAATTATTCTTCTATTCTGCACCCATCCAATACCGATATTACAAACTTGTTGAGTACAAACAGATTTTTGTTTCTCCGTAATAATTCATTTATAGAATATATAACTATTTTATTTAGATCTCTTCACGAAATAATTGTCTACCGAACTTATAATAAGTCGTAAGTTATCTAATGAACTCTGAAGTTAATTGGATCTTAGTGATAAAATTAAGAACTCATTTTAACTTTGAAGTACATTTAAAGAAATTTAAAAATGTTATGATATTTTACGTTTTCTCAAATGTGCGGTGGCTGTAAAGACGTTGTTAACGCTACAAGATCGTAAAGTGTATACAGCGCAATAACTCCCACGACATACAATGTATGACAGACGTATTTTATTTGAATACAATAAAATTTAACGTAATTTTTTCTCAGTCAACGTATCGACAAGTACTTGAAAGTTACGTTATCACGATTAAGCACACGTTTTTGATGGTACTTAACAAACAATACATGTTTTACAAAATATATTTATAAAACAATTTGGTAAACCTATAAAATCGTATTGAATTATACTTTTTGATATGTGATAAATTATACCCGTTGAATTATATTTTGTAGATTCATATTTGTAGTGGCATTCTATAGTTTATCGTATGGAAATGAAAGTTATATTATATTTCACGATAATATTAACAAACAAATTACGAGTTTAACTATTTATTTTATTTTCAATTCAAAATATCGTAATTGTAACACGATGTTTGTCTATAAAATTTGAACGTCAATCATTTATTATTTAAAAATATGTAAAAATAATTTAAGCACACTCGAAATGATCGTATAAATTGTACATTTTATATACTTCATGTGACTTTAAAACAGCCATTGATGTTAATTATACTTATTATTAAATATGTATAATATTAAATGACAATAGAATTTAAATCACTTCATAAATTGAATATTAGTAAATAATAACTTAAAAATTGTAATGAAATTGGTTGCGTAAAAATTCTATATGGAAACGATGCATCGATAAATTATTAAAATAATTTATGAAAGAGGTATATTGTTACGTCAAATTAAATTGCCAAATGTTTTTTTTATGTATTTTCAGTGGCTTTCAGTGCTTTTCAGGCGCTATTGATTGCAGTGGATACTCCACCGTGCCGTGAACGCGCATCGAAATTCCATAAACATAAAGCAGCGAGTTTTATTGTCGCCTCTCGTTAAAAAGAGTAAAGCAAATGCTCCGGCGCATAAAGCTGCAGCGTTCCGGCCGTAAAACGTGACGCGTAAAGCCGGACGACGCACGGACGGACGTCGGTACGGTCACTGTCTGAACTCGGCGAGTGAGAAGATGCCATTGTGGAGTGCATTTTTAATGATTGAAAATATTGCGACGAGTTCATTACGAAATGAATATTTTTTAGGCGTTCGTTAGAATGATTTGAAGTTTTTTTTGTCGCGTTTGCTTAATGAAATGTTAGAAAATGAATTAAAAATTATGTAATATTATCATTAATTATATTTTTTCATCAAAATGAATACCAATATATATATGAATTTAAGCAATATAAAATTTAATTAACAACATAAGTACAGTTTATTCGATTAATTAGGTTCATTTTGAACAAATTAAATGCAATTTATTTACCTTAATAATATGGTATTTTTTCGTCGCTAAGAAAGTCATCTAACATATAAACATCTTAAACTTTTGTTATAAGCATTATAGCCATAATATTATATAATCAATAATACTAATAAGTCCATTCAAAAATTGTGTAGAACAAAATAAAAAATAATTTTGTTAAATTTTTATTGTAATTGGTTTGAAATTTGTGAATAAAAATAAAAGTTTTCGACATAAGAATCTATAAATATTTTTTTAACAGCAAAAACCACGATTAAGAATAATTTTTTTACATGTATATTTGATTTGATTATCAGAGTCTAAGTAGAAATGCGGCTGAACATGTGGAGAAGCGCAACTGAGGGGAATACTTGGATTGCCCCGAAAGAGGACCTAGCCCCTGGACATGACCAAGGGTGGAATATATGGAGGTCCCTTAACAGACTTCAGACCGGAGTATGCAAGACAAGGACACAAATGAGGGCCTGGCAGTTTTACAGCGGACCGACTGAATGTGACTGCGCGTGGAGCAGACCCTGTAACACCTTCTGGAGTGTGCGCTGTGCCCGAATAGCTGCACCCAGGAAGACCTGATGATGGCCAGAAGTAACGCCATCGACGTCGCCTACTTCTGGGCAGACAGGATCTGACCCTGCTGTTTCCGACACGATTATATATATAGTAGAAAATAATAAGGTTCTTAGTGATTTTTGAAATGACCTGCTGTACAAATTTTACGTATTTCTTTCTGATTATTTGCTTTAGAATGAATCGTTCAATATGATGGAATTTCTTGTAAACCATATCATCATTTTATATCAATTAAATTGTACCAGATTATCGCTTAATAATTGAAGTAATGATAAATAATACATAAATAATTTATCAAATCAATATAAATTAGACGAATATAGAGTAAAATGCTTAAAAATCATCAGTAATAAACACATTTAAATACTTTTTTGATAAAGTTAATCAATTTGATGATTAGTCATTCAATATAATTGTAAATTTATTCATCGTTCGTTCTTTCAATTCGACGCACGGAGAAGAGTTAAGCTAAAAATAATAAATACGTTTATTTAACTTAAAAAAAATGTTATTTTTTTTAATTATATGTGTAAATAATATTTAATTTGACAAATTCGCGTGAAATTGTAATCTTTTATAAAACTTTTGTGAAAATTCCAGCAAGGTGAAGCGTGAGAACTCGATCCATGAGAATAAAGCTCAGAGTGGCTGCAAAACACTAAATGCCCGCGGTTTATCATCGTTAGAGTAATAGGGCAACATCTTTTACTCTTAGCGACATATATTTAACGAGGGGACGCGTGGGGCAGCGGGAATCTCTCCCCCATGTAGACTTGGGGGAAGGAGCAGACCTCCATGTTGACCCAGTGGGGTCGAACTCAGCTTTCACGAGAAAAAAATGGGTCGACAAATTGAATAGGATATTAAAAGGATATAAGTAATCCGGCGGTACTAATAGATAAATATTTTTGTGGTCGATATGTATGGACCGAATATAATCAGCGATGTCGTTTTGTGAAGGAATGTCTTGGCAATATGTTTCGACGTGGAGAATGGAAAAAGAGTAATATAATATTATGTCTTCCCTTTTAACTGGTTTTATGAGAAGTATATAAAGAGTAAATATTGGAATGTATATGGATAAAAAATGGGGTGAAATTCAAGTGGGTTATTTTTATACGTTAAAACATTATTATTATAAATATAAATAACTAAGCATTTTGAAGAATACGTTGTAAATTGACTTAACTATGCAATCATTCGTTTCAAAAATATATCTAGAATAAAATAAGTCTATCGTATTCAGAAAATTTAATTAGTTTTATTTTTCATCTTATTCCAATTTAATTTTTTTTATTAAGTATTTAATTTCTTGTACTCAGTTATGTCACTATATCATTTCACGAGACTATAAAAAACAGTATTTTTATGGTATTAGTATAAATCAGACTCAAAAAACTAAAACCTTATTTTCAAAATGTATACATTGTGGCAGACGATTTAAAGTATTTTGTTTTTTAATATACCAGTAAACTAAGTTGATACAAATTATATTTAATTCATTATCATTAAATTCACTCATGTGGCAAATATAAACTTAATTAAGATGAGTTTACTTGATGCCTTGGGAGAATAATAAAAAAAATGCAATCGATTTCTCGCAAATCGGTGGCTAATGAGAATTATGTTCTCTTTTTTATGTATGCACATACAGGAGAATACAGACAGATGGTGTTAGTGATGTTAAAGTCTCATCTGTGGATTCTATGTCGCTTACATTGTTATATATGGCTAAGCGCTGCATGTGTAGTGTTGATAAAAACTGACTAGGGACAATGTGAGAATATAAGTTTTAGAATGTTGCCGGTGTTAAAGTGATGAAAAATATCCTTAAACTAAGAGGTAAAAATAATAATCACGTTAATATAAAAATATAAATATGTATGGATATTTATTAAATTAAAATTCAAACTGACCAAAAAATAAGCTGTATAAACATGAAAACGTTGACTTGTGTTTTACAAAATAAGTAATTTGATCACAATTAATCAGTGTAGTGCAAGGAGCCAAAATATTTCGATAATTTATATAGCAGGAATGTAAAGGTGTATAAAATTAGGGAATTCCATTCACGGTGTGAGTAGAAATAATTTCGGACTTCCGCACTCTGAAAAAACTGGAGAAAAAACACGAAAATAAACACTTCCGGCGAGACATAATAAGAAACTATGAGACGTAAGAAAATTCACGTGTGGAAAACACGACTTCAAAGGCCAAAAAAACCCCCAAAGACAAGCCCTAATAAATATCCGAGAGGCGTCAGTATAAACGCATTATCTGAACAGTGGCACTCCCCTCTTACACTGTGATCAAAGGCGGATCTAAGATAAAACCAAAACAAAAAAAAACTATTACAGCTTAGACAACATACATATATTTAAAAAATATATTAAATTACTTATTTTGATTGGATTGAATAATAATTTACAAATAATGATAATGATATAACACGAATAATTTATTCATGTTAATCTCCAAAGGCTTATACTCAAAGTGTACTATGATAATTACAATTGAATTTTATAGTAAAAAGTTTCTCCCTGCCAAAGAATTCCCCACCGCTCGAGGTTGTCCTTTCTCCTACTGACTCCAGTTCTTAATCTGCTCAGGGATTTTCAGGTCAGCCAGTCAAGGTTCTTGCCAGTTGGGAGGCCTTCCTTTGGAGTAATGAAATCCTCTGGTGCGACTTGTCGCCAGAGCTGGAGTCTCTCATTTTCAGAGCCGGATTTGAGAGGTTGTGTGGATCTCAGAATTTGCACTAAAGGCATTGAAGGCGCGAAATACATTGCACTGAAGGCGTTGCGACATAAAGAGTCGAAACGTATATAGTAAAGTAATACGAAGATCTCTACCGAATTTTTGTCTTACTGAATTTTCAAATTTTTTATATGAATTAAAATTATGAAACAATTATATAATTTATTGATATTTATAAACAAAAGTAGTCAAATATACCCTTGAATTTATCAATACAAAATCAATCGTACAAACTTAAATTCATTAGTTCAAAATTCCGATTTTGTAGCTCACTGAAGAGTGTATAACATGTATCATGAGCATTTAATTTTATATATATAATAAATTTGGACACGTATTCGGAAACATCGATGTTTGTTTCCTGTGAGTGTTTTGCATCCTGCTGTTGCGCCTGTGCACTTGGTACAGCTTTCTTCATAGGGGTGTTCGGGACGTCTTCATATAAAGCCTCCCTGCGTCGCTATCTTCGCGGAGCAGGCTTCGCAGGGGCCGAGGGGTGGGCTGCCGTATAAGTGTCCGGCAAGCTCGTCTTCTAGCGACCACTGAAACTCCCAGCGTCTTAGTCACTAGGTGTTTTTTTCAGAGTTTCATGCACCAAAGATACTGTTTATTATACTGTGGTTCATTGCATTGTTTTTTATTATCTTTTCTCAATAGTATTGTCATCAATTTTTCTCTTTAAGACCAACAAAAAAAACTTACATCAATAATAGTTCCTTCCAATTCCACCAATAATAATCCCGTTGAAGTAATTTTTTCAACAACGTGCAACTATTAACTTAATTAAAATCCCAAATCATTTCTTTATTAAATAAATAGACTGTAATATATAATAAATAAATACGGCAGGATACGGATTTATGTCTAAAATTACCTGTTGTATTTGATCGATTTAGTTATTTAGTAGGTGTTAGTTATAATGGGTGACTGTTCGATCGTATGAACTTTCTTTACAGATCATAACTGCACCATTTTATCATTGTCTGACCAATTTAGAATAAACGAAGTCTCCAATTCCTTCTTTAACACCATAGGCATGTTTTACATTACCGGTTCAGTTAAGTAACTGAAGATTTAATAATACTCAAAATATCTTATTGTAATTTGTATTAGAATTATCCTGTTTAATGTCATTGTAGTTATTTTAGGTAAATTAAATGTAATTTTTTTTTATTAATATTTTATAATCTTATATAACTGTACACAAAAATGTACAATATATTTTATTCAAAGCTCACATACGCTCTCAGGCGTTCAAGTTATCAGCATTTTTTTCATTTGCTACACATGCATGAATTATGTGAAAATCCACAGAATTTGACGTTATACATTGCACGACGCGGTAAGTTTTCTTTAAATCGTGAAAAATGATTCCAACGAGCTTTCGAGTGAGAAGATTTTCTTTCCCCTTCCCCCATTCCTCTTCCCGCTCCGCCCCAAAGCCTCCCGAAGGTTTGTCGGCCCATTACCAGCCCTTGGATTGAATTTAAAAAAAGCACCCGTCCATATAAAGTCGGCATTAAATGTACACACTAGGGTAAGTTAAGAGTTGCGTGTTTTGTTTTTTATTGTTAATCCTAGTGTCTACGCAAGTTTTATCCTGCTTAAATGTTTTATTCTTTGGAGTAACGTTCACACTTGAGACTAGTTTAAATTAGAATATTTACTATCGCAAGTATTCAGAGAAGTATCTTTACTATATTGGATACTATGTGGGTTTTATATTATAATTTTAATGAATTTGCAAGTAAATATGATTAAATTCACAATTATTAGAGCTGGAAAATACTAGGATCTTCATGTAAAATTTACGTATCAATTGGTAAAACAATATTTATTATGAATTAAAAAAAAAGGATTTATTTAGGACAACATTTTTGCAATTTTAGTTTACTCTAAGCCCAACTGTTAACTGATGGAAGACATACCTTCGTACGTCATTTTTAAATATAGTCTAGAAAATTTGATTTTATGTTATGGAGAATGGTTCAGACTCAAAAAAGGAAACCAATAGAAGGATATTTGTTTTTTTATATTTATTCAAGTTCAATATTAAAATACATTTTCATAAAATAAATGGTAACCAATTTTTAATTCCTCAGCATCTTTTTTGGTTTGCGCAATTCTATCTATGGATAAAAATGATAGGAAAATTATATGTAAAATGATTATATCTAACAAAAAAAAAGTAAGTGAATTATTGAAATACGTATATTAAAAAATAAATAGATAATAATGACAATAAATTTAAAAAAAAAAAATTAAGCAATATCTCACCTCTTTAAATTACGATTAAAATTAAAATTACAATAAATGAAATGACATTTTTTTTTTCGCTTTTATAAGATTGATTTTTTTGATTATGCAATAACAATGAAAGCTTAATTTAATAAGAAAATAAGTAATTGAATTAGTTATAGACCGAAAGCTATAAGAGTTTTGTTTATTTCCCCTCTCATTCGATGTCATAATAAAATAGCGGTCAAAGCTTTATCACCCGATAGTCAGCTCGGTTCTCCCAGCGGCGAGGATCCTGTCAATAAAAAAGGATTGGCTGAGGATCTTCAGCCAATAAAAAAAAGACGACGAGAGCACTAAAGCCTGGTTTAATACAGCCTTCCGGGAGCAAAGCGATTTCGGATGTACCTCCTTGTAAGGTTTCACTTATGACGGTTGACTTAACAAGTTATTCCGAGAGGTGGCGATAGGTGCGAGGCTTGTAAGAGCTTTTATGATTCCAGCTTTAAGCTATTTGGTTTTATGCGATTACGATTTAAAAACGTACATTTTTATTTTTACGTGAATTCGCGCTGGGATTTCTTCAAAGAGGAATATTTATTTATAATAACTTACTTTGTTAAGACCAAAAATAACATTTTTTATTCAGTTATTTAATTATGAAAGCGCAGAAAATTGTGAATAATTAATTCTGAATAGTGAAAAAAATATTAAATTTGATAAAGTAAAAAGATATTTTTAAATGAAGCATTATAAAACTTATTTTCAATTACCTCAAAAAAATTGCAAGACAATTTAATATAAATAAATAAATTTAAGTATAATGTGATAATGTGATAATAAAAAATAAGTAAGTCTGTTAGAAACACGATGAAGAATTAGTGCGATGAGAAAGATCCGAACTGGAGAGATAGAGGGAAAATGTGTCCCGAAAGAAGGAAAAGGATAAACACTGATGAGATACTACTGAGAATATCACTTTTAGGAAGATGGTGGTTTGGATAGCTGGATACCCATGTTGCAGGAATAGGATCCAAGTAGTAACAAGACGCAGTTCTTAAGAAAACAGGTGAAATAAAATCAGTAGCATATTATATAATCGACGTTTAAATTATGTAAATCAAATTGTGCATACTATGAGAAAAAAACCTACAGAGCTTTGATTTGCTTAATACTGAGATTAAAAACGCAGTAAAATAACAAATAACTGAAACAATCAGTGAAATTTTGAATCGGTACCGGATATGAGATCGTGTAAAACATGAAATTGTTTTCCGGCGATAAAAACAGAGTATCAGCGTTTTGTATGGGCATTTTCTCATTATTTCGGCCCATCAGGTGTAACAGCTCATACTGAGTGGTGTGTTTTTTTTGCAGCGGGGCCCCCTTTTGTATTTACGGACTTGTCATTTACCCTGGGCGGTTTCGCTAAATGAAAATGCAAATTCCGAGTTGGGCTTTGTGTGAAATCTCTCGGCAGGACACCTCCTTTGTAAAAGTCCGATGCGTGATATTTTAGGTATTTTTGCGCATTCATATAATGCAAGGTTAGAACCACGTAACATTGCCTTAAAGCGAAAACAAACGAGATTGTTTATTTTTCAATTATAAGATAAATATAAAATTTTATTCGAATTCATGTCCATTTAAATTACAGTTATTTATACTCAAATTTAATCTAAGTTCCCGTCAACATTGTACTGAAGAAAATAAAACATTATGTACATATAAGTATTTCCCTAAATAATATATATTTATTAGAATTATTAATGTTTCACATGTTTGCCTCAAACGGCAAGAAACATTTGTAAATGCTGTCTGTGATTTTAAGTATTTTTACATTTATTACTTATTCTTCGATCCTCCGCCTTCCGAATCCAGGTCACTCCCGCTATTCTTCTTATGTCGTCAGTCCATCTTGCGGAGGGTCAGCCAATGCTTCATTTGCCAGTTCTTGGACGCCATTCCAATACTTGTCTTCCCCATCGACTGTCATCTCTTTGACAGATATGTCCTGCCTATTGCCACTTAATGTGCATTTTATTGGGTTGCATCCAGTACTTGGGTTCTTCTGCGTATTTTCTCGTTTCAGATTCTATCTTTAAGCAACACTCCGAGCATGGATCTTTCCATAGCACGCTGGGTGACCTTTATTATATGGGTAGTTAAAAATGTACTTCAGTTTTCCAAATGCTGCCCATCCCAGTTGTATACGGCTGTTGAGTAATGATGAATAATAAAATTTATAACATTATAAAATTTAAGTATCCTGTACATTATTATAAGTACAAAGTGTTCGAACGAGTTTTCAGGGCACCATTATAATATTAATTTGAAATAAAAATAATCATAAAAAAAGAGACAAATAATAGACATTTAGTTGTTAACCGTTAGGGGAGGTATTTGGTTATCCATTATTTAGAGGTTGAAGGCTGTGCGTTGACAAGCCAGGGCTATCTGCAATCTTGTCAGAAGGCTTCGACAAGCCCTGGCCTAGTGGGGGCTCGTCGTAGTACATTTATAGGGTCGAGATAGCATCAGTTGTTTACTGTCAGACAGCATTGTTAATGTTGCGTTGATTATTGTTGCGACTCTATAAAACATATAACAAATATATTTAAAATAAACTGTATAAATGGTTTCTCAAAGAAGCCGGAAATATTAATTCAGAAATAAAACTGTTCAATTTAAACTTAATACACATTTTAGTTATTTACATCATTACGGTATGTATAACATTTTTTTTTAAATGAATTGAATAAAAGTATAATTTCCATAATGTAAAAAATAAAATGATGAGTTTTGTTCCTTACAGACTGCTAACCATCGATGGATTGTTATAAAATTACGACGATGTATTGTTATAATCAAAGTTTAAGTAGTTTTTTTCATAGATTGTGACGAAAATATTTTTTGGCCAAAACAACACTCTTATACTGTCGCAGCTATCGTTTTCCCCAAGCCTGGATTATTATGACTTTTCTTGTTCCCAAATCTTATGATTAAGATGCTTGTTTAAGTTTGCAAAAAAGACGTCCGAATAAAATATTTGTCAAATACTTACTACACATCTAAAATTATCGACCTTCTCAGCATAAGTGAAAAACATAAATACCGACATAATAACATAAAAATAGTAAAACTAATATACGTAGTCCACGAATATTCGAAATATATTTTTGGAACAGCCCTCGTAGGTTTTAAGGTGAACTACGGATGAAGATGTCATGTAACATAGCATATAATTTATGAAATAAAAATCACGCACTGAATCTTTTATCAAGTGAGTGTTTTATTGTTATATTCTTACTTTTGGCGATAACCATAGCTGTTGACTTAAGTATGCTAATAGAAACTTCAATTAGAGAGCAAATATTGGTATAATAAGTTGTATTAGCATCTTGATGTACGTTTGTGAGACATGGTGCTTATCTGAAATAGAGCCTTTGAGATGTGGTCATACAGAAGAATTCTCGGAAGTTCATGGAGAGACACATCACGAACAATCAGGTTCTCAGCATAATCAAGGAAGATAGGCACCTAGTAAGAACCATCTCAGAGAGGCGATCGGTCACATCATGCGCCACGATGGTCTTCTTCACGACATTGTGGAAGGGATGGTTGAGGGTAGAAACTGCAAAGGGTGCCCTAGACAGAATTATTAGTAGCAAGTGTTCGAGGACATGATTTGTAGCTCTTATGCTGAGCTAAAGAGGATTGCAGAGGATCGAGAAGAGTGGATATCGAGATGCAAGATTTTGTTGCTGTGAACCAATCCACCGGATTGATACTACTACGAAGAAGTTGTATTGGTGTATTAAAAAAAATATGAATGAAAAAAAATGTTTAATTGTGGTATCGTAGTTGTGGAAGTTGTGTATGAAGGAAATTGAAAAAGTACAGAGGGAATTGCTTCGGAATACAATTACGGGTAAAAGCGTTTACAAATCAATTATTTACGCGCAATTCGTATTAACTACCGATGTATAATTCGTGAACAGATTGTGAACAAACTGAATAATGTATTCGTCTGTAATACACGAATATGAAATATTTAATATTGGATGTAAAAATAAACATGATTGATTTTTAGGCAAGTACTATCATTTGAATATAGCGTCACATCTAAGCCAAAATGTATCTTTTCTCAATAAAACCATAGATTAAATATTTAACATTTTTCGTTAACATAAAAGTTAAATGAAAGTAAAAAGTATTTTAAGAAAACGTACACATCACATGTTTTATATATACAATATAAAATATATATATACTTAGTAATTGTAAAAGGTATCTTCGTACCGCGTAAACAATAAAAATATACTTACCAAATGTCGGTATTCTCCTGAACGCGTTCTTCTGAAGTTCTTCGCGTGCATAAACATATTGATGGATGCAACAATATAAATGATCAGTCAAAAAAGTGTGTAGAAGTTAAAGGATATTGGAAGGGTTGGTTGATGAAGCTCTCATCGAAGGCAATACATTCCAGAGAGACATACCAGTAAGTGAATAAACAGTTCTAAACGATCCATTGTAAAACAATTTCAGATTCTATAAAAAATAGATAAAATTAAACTAAAAAATACTATTTTGTTATAATATATAATTGACGTATAATATAAGTTCCTTCTATGAAATCGCGATTAGTCAACCGTCAAAACTAACAAAGATGCCAAAACGTTTTCCAAGCGGCACTGCGTAATCTTTCCGTCACTTCTTGACTAATTCTAGTTGATTTATTTGCTAGTGTCACCCGCTCCGGTGCACCAAAGACATACAAAACAAACACGCAGACACCAGAGCTAAACAGACAGACATACAGACAAGAGAGGGAGAGAGAAGCAGATAATTGTACTAGGGCCGTACAGACGAATGTGCAGACGCCGGGGCTAAACAGACGAACGTAAAGACAAACACCTAAACAGACAGACGAGCGCCACTCCTCGGCTTCATAAACGGAATAAACAATTAACAAAATGGCGAACACATGAACCGGGGTTATAATCCGGGGTTTGTACGCGTCACGGCTTGTAAGGACACCAGAGGCTCCTAAAATAAAAGAGCAACAATAAAATATTAAATTATACGGAATCGTAATACTTTTTTTCTCAAGCCCACCAATTCAGAAAGGCAATCAAATCAACGGGATAATACTTGTTGATTGGTTAAATGTATACTTTTATATATTTATTTCAATATTTATTTTACATTTTGATAAATTGCCTAAATAATTTAAACTGCAAATAAAGTTAGGTGGGGACGTTTGGTTTATTTTTTAGAATAAGATTTTTTTCTAATATTTTCTTTACACTATATAAATTAATGAACATGTACAGAGAGCGGAAAAAAAAGCCCATGCTCTATAGATTACAATATTCAATAACTTATTAACATACGAATTCACAGTAAAAACGATCTTATATGATAGAATATATTACATTCGTGTTAAATTTTCGACTCGATGGGGCGGCGTAGGTATCCGAGTGGTAATAACGTTCGGAAAAAATAAATGGACATACATTGTGCAGTATATAGTGTTTGTGGTTTGTTTCTCTACGTGTATCACGTTTATTTTTCTTTGCTTAATTATTGTGAAAAATGTCATTTTTGATAGTATTTGCTGTAATTTTTTTTATGTATCTTTCGTTTGAATTTGAAAACTGTGGAGTCGATTTCATTACTTAGCTATTACGTTTCCGTTAGTATCAAATATAGCATTATTTTTTGTTATTTATTTACAATTTACTTTAATCAAAATTTGATTATGTGGCTTTATAACGTGTTTTAAGTGTTTTCATGTTTGAGAAGCGCTGGCGTCTAAATGACAGGGGAAGTTGCATGGCAGAGTTATAGGACAACTTCGCGGACGGATCGTAAGTTGCCTCCGCCCAGGGGGGCTCAGAGAGGCTCATGGGGGTCCCGGGGACGCGGTCTGGGAGGATCTGTCACTTTTTGCCAACTTTCCGGCCGAACCATAGATTTCAAAACGCGATACTGCATTTTTTCAGTTACCTCTTTTGTACAAGAGAGAGTACAATTATAATATTAACTGTTATTGTAAGCCAGATTGCGGAGATTTTTTTATAAGGTACCAGATACTATCTATAGATTTGATGTAGTTTAGAGGATGACTAACCGTTATACGAGGAATTGATAATATTATTACGACTTTAAAATATAGCTTGTTATTCATATATTCAACAATTTAAGAAGTACTCGTTATGGACGTATATTTAAGGGATAACTTTACACTGATTCCTTCTTTCTAATTAAAAAAATAATAATACTCATATATCAACCGGATTGAATCAGTCCAACATCGCTTCTTGTCAAGAGTTGCATGACTGATCGGCCTTGAGAGAGGTAGCTACTCCTATGAAGACATAGAGAGGCGACTTAATGTATTTACATTGGAGAGACGTAGAACAGTGACTGACTTGCTGTATATTTTTAAAATTATGAACTCCATAATCGATGACTCGACATTATTGCAGGAAATTGCGTTCAATGTTCCCTCCCGGTTCACTAGAGGTAGTGACCTGCTACATGTAAGGACATCCAAAACCAACTACGGATTCTATTTTCCTATGTTAAGAATGTGGAGACTGGTTAACTCCTCTAGTGACTTGGACTTTTTCGGGGTGGACCTTCCAGCATTTCGCAGATCCCTCTACTTATGTACTAGATCTGTTTTTTTACTCATGTTCATGTTTTGTCTAAATGTATTGTCTTAGCTATTATATTGTTCTGTTTTACCATTTCATTTATTGTATTTTCTATTTTAAAACCGTATGTATTGGCCTAGGCCGTTAATAAAATAAAATAAAAATAATGGTATGAGATGTAAATAAGTGTGTAGATCAATTCATCATCATCAACCTGTATCCGTCAACTGTTGAAAGTAAGCCTCCCGCATGAGTCTCCATCCTCTTCGATCCTCCGCCTTCCGCCTCCAGGTCACTCCCGCTATTCTACTTATGTCGTCAGTCCATCTTGCAGGGGGCCGGCCAATGCTTCGTTTGCCAGTTCTTGGGCGCCATTCCAATACTTTTCTTGGCCATCGACCGTCGTCTCTTTGACAGATATGTCCTGCCCATTGCCACTTAAGTGTGCCTTTTCGTTGGGTAGCATCCACTACTTGAGTTCTTCTGCGTATTTCCTCGTTTCGGATAGATTAATTATTAATAAAATATTCGTATGTATTACTAAAAAGCAAATAAATATTTTAATGTGAGATTATCTTTTGTAATGTATAGTTAGTTCAAAGATTATTCAGTATGAGTTGGCATTAAAGATAAGTTATGCATTATTTTGTAGTTCTGAGGAGTTCCGTGTCTCCTGATGACTCTTATTTTCCACGTAAGATACATTAATCATCCTCGCGACAGGCAAAGTCGCACTAAATTCGCGTGAGGATAAATCCAACTCCAAGGGATCCGGTCCTGTCTCCTGAAACATTGTACTAGAATGTTCAATATACGCTTAACTATGATTTTAACATTGTTAAACAGGTATTATTAAATATTTTACAGAGTTAAAAAAAAAAATGTAATGCAATAGGCAGTATATACCTGTATATAATCGTGTCGGAAACAACAGGGTCAGATCCTGTCTGCCAAGAAGTGGGTGACGTCGATGGCGTTACTCCCGGCCATCATTAGGTCTTCTTAGGTGCAGCTACTCGGACACAGCGCACACTCCAGAAGGTACGACAGGGTCTGCTCCACGCTGCAGTAACATTCAGTCGGACCGCTGTAAAACTGCCAGGATTTTATTTGTGTCCTCGTCTTGCATACTCCGGTTCGAAGTCTGTTAAAGTTCTTCCATATATTCCACCCCTGGTCGTGTCCAGGGGCTAGGTCCTCTTTCGGGACAATCTAAGTATTCCCCTCAGTTGCGCTTCTCCACATGTTCAGCCGCAGGGTGGCCTCAGTTATCACCAGTTTCACTGTCGACTGTAGGAAACTTCTTCTTTATTTGAGCAGTGTAGTTATATTTTGATAACCAAACATAGGGTGGAGTGTATATATTTAATGATTATCTTAAATTTTCTAACGTCACGATTTGCTACTATAGAGTTTAGTAATCTTCTATGATCATCGTCTCATTTCAAGTCATCTTTGCATTCAAAAACATCACCAAGTGTATTCTATGTATCGTTCTAGATGGTTTATAAGAAGATGAAATTGTTGGAAGAAAAGGCGACCTAGTACTTTACCAACTATCTTATTTTAATAAAAAAAAAAAATTTAGTCAACACGATTTTTTAAACTTATTTTTATTAAGTAAAAACAAAAAATATATAATTAAGATATGAATAATTTTTGAAGAATGTAACAGATTTCTTATACAAATATATTAGTAAGGGGCTGAAGTCAACATTAAGGGCGTTTTTAATTTATGAATAGTTAAAGCTCAGCGGTAATAAGGGCGTAAATCAGAGCAGGATAGTTCAACGGCAATCACAAAACTTAATTCGACAGTGTTTCAGAACCAAACAGATTTATGTAGCCTCCGTGATAATAGTGTGGGCCCAACCACTTGTTTTTCGATAGAAATACAGGAGGATTACAAAATAGATTAAGTATTGAATCAAAAAAGGATAAATATTTAGAAAATATTTTCTTAATGATTTTTTACAATCAGATATAAATAAAATAATTTTTAGAATTTATCCCCCAATATATTTTTTGACGACATGTTTCAACCACGTTGAATGGCCATTTTCAAGTCATTCAACTGCCATTTTCAAGTCATTCGAATGGCCATTCAACGTGGCTGAAACATGTCATCAAAAATATATTGTGGGATAAATTCATTTTTTTATTTTATTTATATATGATATTATGTAATTCCACCAAGAATTGTCGATCGAAAAAATCGAAATAAATTTGTACAATGTCGAACAGATGGAATTTATTGCATAAAATAGAAAAAAACTTGTTTATTTAAATATATATAATAACGATATAAGTGTATTCTAATGAAATTATAAATATTTGGCTATACCATCATCATTATCAGCCTGCATCCGTCTACTGTTGAACGTAAGCCTCCCGTATAAGTCTCCATCCTCTTCGATCCTCCACCTTTCGCATCCAGGTCACTCGCGCTATTCACCTTATGTCATCAGTCCATCTTGCAAGGGGTCGGCCGATGCTTCATTTGCTGGTTCTCGGGCGCCACTCCAATACTTTTCTTCCCCATCGAATATCGTCTCTTCGACAGATATGTCTTGCCCATTGCCACTTGCATCCTCGTTTCGGATTCTATCTTTTAGAGGCAGCGAACTCTTATAAGTAATACCGATGCGACCTACTTATATACAACCTACAAAATAAAAAATAATTAGCACTAAGCAAATCTAAGCTGTAAATAAATGTTTCAATAGTTTTCGTTGTTTACGAGAACAACATGTAATTAAATACGATGAATCATTTTTTACACAGATAACATGTTTTTACGTAATGAGTTTTATGCACAAAATGCTATGTTATTTTTGAAATGCTTACATCTTTTGGAACACCCCAGGAAAGGCTTTTGCGGAGCTCCGGCAGCCTCCGCGCAGCTAAAT
The DNA here is from genome assembly GCA_022606575.1 of Glossosoma conforme. Classification (NCBI taxonomy): domain Eukaryota; kingdom Metazoa; phylum Arthropoda; class Insecta; order Trichoptera; family Glossosomatidae; genus Glossosoma; species Glossosoma conforme. The sequence continues at coordinate 402,248 of JAGTXR010000199.1, read as the reverse complement.
AGCTTCGTTTCCGGCCGACGTTTGCGAGAGGAACCGGAAGTCTTGTTTTATCCGCGCGCGCTTGTTTTGACACCGATGCCTCCGTTGAATCAGGACACAGGAGGGATTACGTTGTCAGTGTTTTAAGTATACCATCATTGACATTATTTCAAAAATAAAATTGGATATCTATAGTATTGGACATCGGGCAAAAGAAGGTGAATTATTTAAGAAGGTCACAAAAGATTTAAATTATCAATAAGAAATCTGACAATGTATTTATATTCCCTCGAATGCAGAAAAATTACCAGAAAGATGAGAATAAAAAAAAACTTTTAAAAATTTACATATTGATACATTTGTATTTAAGAGTTTAAGCCTCAAAATAAGACTAAATTTATATTTATAATGATAATATTTTGTCACCAACCCTTTTTGAAATCAGTATTGCACAGTAATATCATCGTATTTAGAAACTTTCAGCAAATTAATAAATTTGCCAATTGCTTCCCAGAAATTGAAGCCAATTATGTCAATGAAAAAAATATTGACGGGAAAAATTATTCAAAATAGTGATTTTTCATGTTGCTTACTTAATTCAATATAAGTTCCCGATTTAAGTACTATTGCTTACATTAGGTATTATTGATAATATTAATGATTATTTAGTTTACTGTAAATACAACATAATAATTGAACACGAATATTAAAATATGAAGATTTTACGATATTCTTCAAGGAACTTTTTATAAAAAATGACAATAAGAGCTAAAATTGTAAAAATTGTTATCTACTGTAGCAAAAATATTTTGTTCACAAGTTTTGATGTGAAATAATTAAAAAATAATCAATGAATATATAATATAATATTTTATTTTTGATGTTTATAATCATATACGTTGATTTGACAGGTCATTTAATATAAAATTAACTATAATATTTTTTAACTGATTTAAATAGAATGTTATGGTTCTTGAAGTTTTATGAAGATTTTTCGTATCAGATAACACTGAACGTCTAAACGAATAATATAACTACGAGGGTCTATGCCTCTACCCCGTTATTCCGTTACTACGTTACGAATTCCCGTTAAACGGCCGTGTAACGAAGTGCCGTAGGCGTTACGTTGACGCGAAACAAGTTGAATTTTTATGATGATGTTGCTCTATTAAAACTAAAGGTTATGTCGAATGGGGAAATGATATTTAACGTGAAAAATAATCATATTCTAGTAAAATAAATTCATTTATTTTTATTTCTGCATTTTCGGCAGATTGTGTTTTTTCATTACTTAAAAAGTTTGTATTAAACATCTTAAAGGTCAAATGAATGTGCAACCAAAATAATTTATTTATTTCAATGATTGTAGACGAAATTTCATAATTAATTTATGTTTATAAAATTATTAATAAAACCAAACTGCGAGACTAAAATTATAATTCAAAATTCATAAAATTACTGTCGAATGCTTCCATATATAATAAGTGTTTTAATGTAATTTTGGAGTATATGTTTTATGTTAACTATTACTAATTGAAATTAATATATTTTCAATCAATCAATTTAATTTGCAGTATCATACAAATATGTATGTTAAATTGTTAAATATTATATTACTCGTATATTACGAGAAGAATAGTTACTTCATTGGTATTTAAATTTAACTATTAATAACTATTTTTCAACTAGTTTTGACATAGACCACATTAATAATTAAATTAAATTAATGATAGACCTAGTTTCGAACTTCATAAGGGCTTCATCCATCAATTATTTGTAATAAGATATTCCGTTTACAGATTAATTGATAATGTTCACAGCAACGTAAAACCAATTATTTATTTGAAAACTGTTTTTGTTATATAAATACAAATGTTTGAGTCTAAATGGTTGAAACTTAATAAAACATTAAACATTCTTAAGGTTTGCAAATAAAGTTGTCGTCTTTTGATCGCATTGGTAATATCGTAGTGAAGTAATTTAATATTAAATGTGATATAATAGTGTAGAGGGGGCTCACTATCTGTTAGAAGCGAAACCTCTTCGGTAGACTTATGCATGCGGTCTGTAGGGGAAATTATCAGAGGATGGGAATGGATTCGAAATGGTCTGGCAACCCCTTGAGTGTTAATGGCGTGTGAACGCCGCGAATCTCGAGTTTTGAACGGCGACCGGTCTCGCGGTGTGTGCGGCCCGTGATGAATGTTGCGCATAAATCTGTGGATTATTATTTATTGTAGGCGTAATCCTTCAGGCGGCTTCAGGGTGGCACTTTTCAGGGGACGACTGTTCATTTCAGCGAAAACCTTAAGTCTATAATACACTTTCACTACTGAAAGATTGAGTATTTGTTTGTATTGATAATCAAATCATATAGTATGTACATTAAATAAATGTGACATCAATCTTATCTCAAAGAGAATAGTTAAAGTACGTGTATAGTGACTGTAATTAGATAATGACAAAAGGTATTGAGACAAAGATTGCCACCACAATTTATCTATGACGAACAAATGAGATAAAGTGATTCCGACACAAGAATGAAAATACAAAACGATTTTCAAAACAAGAATTGCTTACGGCATTGAAGATGTTTTCATGGATAAGGTTAAGAATGAAGAAGCAATGTGTTCTGAACTAGTGCACATAGCAAATTTGAGCAACCATCTGACTTTCAGAATGACTACATAAAAAAATGGCATATGACAGCTGGATATTTCTGTTAAGATAACATGGTACGAAGAGTGCCGAAGACTATAAAGATCAATGAGAAAAATAAAAATACTGCAATTTCGAAAGGTTCGATGGTATAAATTTGTTAGGGATGACGAGGTGAAGGAACAGCTGTGTCCATACTACAGTCGAATATATACTATAGACGAAGGTGGAACTGGTTGGGAAGTATACTTTGAATACGCAAAAGAGCAGTAACTACAGTCGACTTTAAGCTCTCGCCATTCTGGAAGGCCATCGGAAACTTAAAATATAATGCAATAGCAGTTCTCTAAGGCGAAGTTCATATGGTACGAGAAAATGACCTTAATGACTGACACAGCTTTATGTCAGCAGGTTGTGACGCACATATGCTCAAGTTAAGAAAGATTATATGGAAATGATGATAATGATCTGTCCACTACACATGTTTTCTGCAACCATATTTTGAAGACACTCAGAGTATATATAAAAATAGATATGTTCATCGTAATAAGATAAACTTCATTTTATTACTTGTATGAAGGGTGTGCCAGATTCTGTGCCATAATTCTACGAATAATGTTATACCTGTATATATGTATTTTTTTAAATAATAATATGTGACAGTTTTTTATATTCTGTTTTCAGTTGAACCCAGTAAGTTTCATTGCGCATGAGTTATGTTGTATGTAAGCGAGTGGTACCAACTCTAGTAAGTGTGTGGCACAGGAGGCCGCAAATGTGTTTATCTGTGCCGACCAAAAGTTGCCCCGATTCTTAGCTCTTGGCCGATGGATTTACGGCAGTTGCCCAACTCTCACTCTGCACCGTGCTCGCCATTATCATAATGCTGTATTTATGGGGGCGGCTGTACACACTTTATGATGTACATAAATACGTAATACTATATTAACGATATTTAAATACTGGCGATATAGTGGAGGCTTTCGGCGCGTTTGGAATATACAACTGGAATATTATATAAATACACAAGAATCCACTAAAAACAATTTAAATTAAAAAGCTTTTTCTACGAATGAAAAACATTGGATATCATAACGTTAGTACCATATAAATTATTTAAGTATTTTTTTTCTCTTACTTTAACTCTACAGTATGGTTATATGAAGCTTTTGATGATATTAATGACATTGTATAATTTAAAACATTATTGTATTATATACAATAATAATAATTTATAATTAAGACAAACATGTTTTTAACATTAACTATATTTCAATATAAAACTTAACAATGCAAATAAAAATGTAGTTAAATATTTTTTAAGATAAGGCTTTGTCTGGCTAATATGAACAATCTCTAATAGACAACCTATATAAAAGCATTCATTTAAGTTTAAAGTCAAAATATAACATAAAAAACCAGTTTCATTATTAAAAACCTTCGTGCTTATTATGATAAAAAAAAATATTATTTAATAATAATTCAAAAAAATCTTTATTTGATATGTAGAAAGTTAAAATAAAATAGCTGAGGCATATGGTTGCTGCACACTACTGCCATTAAGTTCTGGCAGCCAGCTCTGTATAGCTCTGTATCTCGTAGTTCAGCCGGGTGCATTCAATACGTAGATCTCGTCGGGTTTTTAGGACGATTATATAACGGGGTTTGAAGAAAATGCTGCTGATTTTAAGAAATGTTTTAGTTAATATTATTTACATATTTAGTAGTAACAACCCTGAAGACTAATTTGCAGCTTGCACTGCGTTCTTCACACCATTCAATCTTCCTGAACTGTCTTGTACTTACCATATGGCGTTCATGAAAATGTTATTCAGCACTAGTTGCAATTACATTGTTATATAACAGACATTTAAAAACAAAAAAATGTATTGTTGTTTACTTAACAAATAAAAAAGTTACAAAAAGGATTATAAAAAAAAACTACAATGATCTTATAAATAAAAATTAATGTATTAATAAAGTTGATCAAATTTCATGCAAGAGATTGCTCAAATTCCAGTATCCATTGTAAATTATTAAAGTGTTTGTAAAATTTGCGGTCTTATGATATGAATATCTATGGCCGTGTCCTCAGTTCATTTTAACACGACTTCCGGAAGTTGTAGATGTTATTTATCATGTTATTAAGTGCATAATTGGCGATCAAGGAGTGCAGCCTGCGTGGCGCCTAATGGCGTTACTTAAAGTTCACCAGCCAGGCACGCGATAGCAGATGCAGCACTGTGACTGCAAGACTTGCAAGAATACAGGAACTGATAAAGAAGAGATGGAAATCTAATATAAGGTTTGGTGAGAAAAACAATTTCTTTCATTAAGAATTAAATATTTACAGAAAACATGCTTTGTTGATAATACGTCTACAGTAGTATGAATAAAAAAATATACATGTTTATCAACAACTAAGCAATTATATCTGATTTACTCAAGAAAATTTACCATGATCCATGACTGTAAAACAAAAACAAAAAAGTATACATTGTAAGAATCCAGATTTCTATAAAATTTAAGATATTTGAAATTGCTAAAATACGTAAAGAAAATTCTTTTTTTTGATTTACAAGTTGATAAGCTATAGTTGCCTTTTTTTTAAAACCTCTATCCTCGCGCCGTCCTGGAAGACCATCGGTAATTATACATATAATGTAATCGGCGGAACTACAGGAGGTTGTGCTGACATAAGATTTTCAATTAATTTATTCATTTAAAAAAAATACAGGTTAATCAGGATATGTTGAACTAGTGTACAGATAACATTAGAGTTCTTACGATAACAATACCGTGCAAGGTTATATTAAAGTATTCTCCTTGGGTTGTTTCCGTCTTGATGTAAGCGCAGTGCTTGCAGTTCGTGGCCTGGAGCGAAACCAGTTTCCAAACGAGATTTGCAGCCATTAGGTAATTCATACGCCTAAGTGGATTGGTCTCTTGGATTAGATAAAGCCGCAATCTCTAAACCTTGTTAGGCTGGAAGAAGTTTACAACAAACTCTTTCGTGTCATGTGTTACTTTGTAATGAAGGTTGTAATTAGATTATTTAAAAAAATGTAATATATATATATAGTCTTTATAAAAGCCGATTCAAAAACACTAAAATTTCATCATGTTAAACTCAAATTTCCTTTTTTAAATTAAATTGCAATGGTATTTATATTTTAATTATCATAAATTTGATGATGCGTTTATTCACTTACATGACAATGATCAATTAGAAACTGTTGTAAAGGGAGTCAAGTTCTGTGGAAGTCCCCTATAGACGATTGTGATGACTGAACTGATGTGTTAAATTAAAGAACTAGTGAAATATATTATTTGATTATAAAATACAAGTCACGTGTTAAAAATAATTGGAGATGTAAGATAGATTTTCTTACCAAAAATGCGATCGTAATAGATAAATGCTTTGATTTTATTTAGTAGTCACAAACTTTGCATGTCTGAGAAAACCGAGGCACTCTCTTTGAGTTGCATCGAAAATGACTCATTCTAAAAAGTGGAACTGACTCTGAGGTCTAAAATAAAACGCCACAGGGGTAGAGTTCGTAACTATTTTATTTTTATTATATATCGACGAAGTGCATCGTTAGAAATGTCATAGACGCATACGTCATAGACAGTTCATGCGTCATTGTATGACGAGGTAAAAAGAAAAAGATATAATCGCAGAAAAGTGAAAGTCTTTAGAGAACAAAAAAAAGTAAATAAACTCTAAAAAAACATCACAAACTACTACATTAAGAACAAAGAGAGTTAATAGTCAGAAATAATGGATTTAAATAACACGGTAAACAGTACAACTTTAAAACACTTGGAGAATTCGAATGTGAGTGATTCAAATAAAATGTAATTTTTTAGAATTAATTTTAATTAAAAATTAATAAATTAAAAATAATTAGTTTTGATTCACAATTTATTTTAACGATTAAATGTTTCGGCCTTCCTGAAGACCATCTTCAATAATGAAAAAATTAAAACAGGTATTGGCTTATATAGGCATGGACAGTTAATAAGTTCCTACACACATATTTACAGGTTGTATATGTGTGCGGGTAAAACAATTGAAAAAAGACATTATAAAACTAGTGAGTATGTGGTTTTCCTAATGTATGTAATCATTTTTGTTTTTAATTTGAAAAAGGCATTATATAATTATATAATTACTGGGTATTTGTCATTTTAATGTGAAAAGCTATTACATAATACTAAATTTTTGTTTTCAATTTAAAAAGGAATATAAAATTACTGAGTATTAGTTATTTTAATGTATTATTATATTATATAATAATAAATTGATATGTTTAAATGAAAAATTCCTTGTTATTCTTAGGTGTTCGTTAAAATAAATTGTGAATCAAAACTAAATATTTTTAATTTATTAATTTTTTAATTAAAATTAATTCTAAAAAAAATATAATTATGCAGTTTCACCAAGTATTGTCAGTTGATAACCTTAATGTTATCAAATAAATTGATTTGATGTAGATGTATTATCTAATATAATAATGGCGGAAATGATTTTAGAAACATTTTTGTTTGATTAAAAGTTTTGTAAAATTTCTAGTTTTCATTTTTTTATAAGACTCAATGTATGCTGTCAAATGTATTAATTTGATAGTATACTGATTCCAGTAGTAAGGGGTAATAGCGTGGGCGTGTGATATATCACTTCCGGTTAATCGAGTCACTGGTCCGCTAAGCTCATGGACTGCATAGCCTTCGCAGCCACACAAGGCTGTTGTGAAGGCTTCTGAAAGGCTTACGCGCTGCATATAAGCAGAGACACGAAACCAGTATTTAATATATTTCAATCTTCATTATTTTTTTTAATAATAATCTTTAAAAAAACATTTAAAAATGTATATTTGGTATACAACTAACTGAAATAAGGATTCTTGAAAAAACGAGAGCCTGGAGGCTTCCAAAAACATGATTTATGCACTCTTTTCTTTCTGCTGAGTGAACTCTGAATTATATTTAAATTAAATTTGAAATCTTTGGAATTCACGACTATACTCAATATTAACAAACTATCGCCTATGCAGTACCTGTGTAACACTTAATTTTTCAAATGCTATACAAAAGTATTCGGATTAATCTTATGCTCCATTTGAATGTATCTAAGGATCTCAGTGCTTTACTATGCGTGTCATGTATCATAATAAATTGATCTTCATGACTTTGAATATGAATACTTTTCACTTATTATTGCCAAATACATTTTAAGCAGTTGGTTTGAATGTCTACATTGTGTGCATGTCGACTAACAACTATGTTACACCTACTTGTAAAGTGCAAATATTCATTTAAAAAATACACAACACACAAACAGGAACCGTTTGGTTTGTTTGAGATTTTAAAAGTCCAGTACTGTGCGAGAGAGTTGATTCATCCGTGAGATATTTTTCAGTTTTCAGCTAAAGTGAGGCTCGAGAGCAGCAGCCAGACGTGTGGCTCGGTGTAGCTCGTGACGTCACGAGAGTAAGGAAAGCTCAGGAAAGTGCTTAATTGGGTTTTGTTCAGGATACACGTACTCTTGTTTGGCGTAGTATAACAATAAAGTCTCGTTACTCCGACTTGTTAATTTGTCAATTAATAATGAACTTAAAATAAGGCAATGGAATATGAGGAAGTACAGAGATTCATTAATATGTATTTTTTTTTTGAAATTTAATATATTTTGATAAAAATAATAAAATGGTGTGAAGCAGTTGTTAAAATCAAGTAATCAATATAAATAAGTCAGCAATCTGAAATTACTTTAAATTAAATAACTTAATCATGTTTCTTTTCATTTATCTTAAAATATCGATTATATGAAATGGTCCATTAGTTTATTTCGAAGAAAGTTAAAGTTAAGCTTATATATCGAAATCTCATTAAATAGTAAGATAATTACTCTAAAAATTATAGAATTCGTGAATCAGTATCAATAATATTAATATTATAAATATTTATTTATTTATTTACCTTGTTTTCACATGGATCACGTAACAAAAGTTCTCTATTAGGAGACTGCAGTTTCGACTAACTCGTAGTCTTTCTCAATCCTTCTCTAGTTAAGAGATAACTGAGCTGCGTTGTACTTATAAGTGGTGTAACACATTTTTGTAGGGGAGGGGTGGGGGTGTGTCTATCAGGAAAGGAGAGGGAGATAGGTAGTGTTGCAAGGATGAAGGAAGAGATAAATACATAAAAGTCGTTTAGGTATATATTTTTTTTTTATTATTATTATTATTATTATTATAAGTAGTATATATCATTTTTATACTTATTTATTTATTTAACGGAAACAATTTTAAAATTGGTGAATTAATTAAGGTATTTAGTTGGTTATTAATTATATCTTCTTTCTTATTAATGGCTTTATAAATTTCTAAGTAATCTAATTATTTAATTTAACGGTTTTATTTTCTACATGTAATATGTTTAATACTTTTTCTAAGTTGAACGAATGATTATTTTCTATAAGGTGGTTTGCGAATTCAGAAAAATTAGTGCTTTTTAGGCACCTTAAATGTTCTTTAATTCTAATATTAAAATTTCTTGACGTTCTACCAATATAAAAAGATTCACAATCTTGGCAATTTAATTTATATATTCCGAGAATTATTGCGTTTATCATTAGTATCTTTATTATTTATAAGGTGGTATCCTAGTTTATTATCTGTATAAAACGCTGGCTTTATCTCATTTGGGAGTAATTTAATTATTTTATGGGTAAAGTTTTGTTACGTGATCCATGTGAAAACAAGGTAAATAAATAAATAAATATTTATAATTTATTATGGATCTCAAAGTGAATGCTCAAAACATTGAAAATAATATTAATATTATTCCATTTGTTTAATGTGTGACAATGCTATTTTGTTTTACTACTTCAATTTGAAATACTATCATAATATTACATAAATTGAATCTATACATAAACAAGCATATGTGATACTAATAATAAATATGTATTTTTAAAGTAAATCATTCTTTGTAATGTTTTTTCTTTCAAATCGACATTTAAATTTCTACGAATGAATGATAAGTGTTTCTCCAAATGCTTTTAATGGATATAAAACCTTGAGCCATATTAAGACTGACTTAAAACACTTAAAAAACATAAAACCATAAAACTTAAACGTTCAAGCATATGCTGAAAATTATTCTTAAATACAAAAATTACGGCCTATATTTAAAACACCGCATCTGACAAGTATGATTAACATTAAAATAATTAAAAAGTAAAAAGTTATGCTCGTAAAATGTATCCATCTGTCACCTATATCCTTATGTCGTCAATTTTTCCCCTGAATTGCTTATGTCATAAATTTATACCCTGAACGGTGAAAAATAGTGATGTGCACCGCATTTTGGCGGCTATTTTAGTCCAATAAATACACTTACGGATGATGTTTTGTAAATTATGCCGGTAAATAAGTCATAACAAAACCATAGCTTAAATTTTCGAATCATGTTGCGTATAAATGAGCACCTTGGATCATCCTGTTGGTTAGATTGAGCTAGCTCTTAGAGCGAAGTGGTTTAGGTCTGTATTAAAAAAAATAAAAATACTTATGACCTTGTGATGTGATTTTTGTTGTTATCATATTGATTCTTAGCGTTCGGTAATGTTTTGGCACTGACGCAAGTAAGTTCAATACTTATACATATTTGATGTTACATACAACCATCAATACCTTATTATTATCGATGATAGGCACTTGCGACATTTTTAGCATATTAATGACTATTGAATTTTTGTGATTATATTAAATGAATATAAATGTTTTAATATATATGTAATCGTGTCGGAAACAACAGGGTCAGATCCTGTCTGCCCAGAAGTGGGCGACGTCAATGGCGTTACTTCTGGCCATCATCAGGTCTTCCTGGGTGCAGCTATTGGTTTTAAATATATATTTTTTAAATGTTTTAATAAAATGAATGAAATGGACACTGACAAAACTGAGCAGTGGTAATTTGTGATGAACTTCCATGTTACAAATACGAGAAGAAGAATTATATATATAGTTATAAAAAACATTTATGTTTTATCTGATGGTTACTGAGTGTCGACCAAGCAGCGATAGTTTCTCGTGTCGACGGCTCAAGCGGCTTATTTCGGTTTGCGCGTGTCAAAAATTGCGCCTCGATACGTATCATAACAAATTACCGCTAATGGTGGAATGGAACACAGCAATTGTGCACCTGGAGACTTGGAGAATGGAAATCTGACGCGGCCTAATGTGAGGCCTTTAATGGACGCCTCTCACGTCAGGTGAATTATCAAAGTTGAAGAGAGCCGTACGTCAACAACTTTATTATAAATTGTTTCCCTCTACGCCGTAGCGATTGAAAATGAGCCGCATTTTTGTAGCGCGCAACTGAAAAAACATTACTAGGCTTAGGTTAAAAATAAAGTAAAAAAGTACACGTGCAAAAACATTCATGATTAGAAATGTCAATGAAATAATACAATTACTAGATATAATCGTGTATGACAAAATAAAACAATGTTCTAATTTATTAATCCAGATATTTTTTGCTAAAGAGAGTGATCTGTAAGCCTTGTTTTTTTATATAGACGCCAGAGTTTTTTTCTATCTTATTTTACTACGCAATATTTGACGAGATTTGTAGGTGTGCCTGATCAAAACTAGGGTTCTTTATACGGCGTTACAACAGTAAATGAAACCGTTCATTTGGTTTCTAGAATAAATACTTGCGTAGAATATTAGGGTCATTTGTTTGATTAAGTGACAGGCAGTTAAGAAACCGTGTTGTATATGGCTTGAACATGTGCTCAGAATGTTGCAGGAAACATAATATAAAGTTTTTTTATAGTTTCCGTGGTTTCGCTGTCCTAGAAGGCTGACGGAAAATATATATAAAATGTTATGGGTGGAGCTCAGGGAAAGAAGATGTGACATGAGAGAAGGATTGGACCATGAGGCTGACAGAACTTTAAGGCAACAATTTGTGGTCATCATTTCTTCAACTGTCACAGTGTTTATTAAAGTCATAAAATAAATGTTTTAGTAACGTACATTTTTTTCACTAAAACAAGTTTTTTCGTCAATTTATTCAAGAGATCAGATTAAAAATTATTAAATTAATTTTGTATTATAGTAGGTTAACGTTGAGTTTGTGAATAAAATCATTAAAAGTAATAAGCTTAAATTCAGTAACGTTCGTCCAAAGTTATCTGATTTGTAATTTAATTGTATTTTTTATGGAATAAAAAATGTAATGGAATAAATCTGTTTTTTTCGAATGTTTCGAGCAAAAAACGAAATTATACACACTTTTTTCCGAAATAAAATGCAATCAGCATATGGAATGACGCAAAGGCAAAGTAATAATTGACCTCTGTCGTATAATTCACACATTTTTAATTTTATTATTGCGCTGCCGAAATGTCATGAAATATAATGCTTTCGACATTAGAATGATACTGCCTATGTTTTTTTTATTTTATTTGTAATTTGAACGGATATTGAATTTAAATGCATTTGTAGCCTAAATAAAGAGAAAACTAAACGAGCATTACTGTATTTGCAGGTGTCCTTTTTTGAATTGTAGTTACTAAGACTCTTAATGAGAAAGCTTGGAGAAGAACCGTGTAAGAGTTTGTGACGTTTAAAAAAACCACTAAGTATTGCAATAACACCAATGATTAAAATCAGAATAAGATATTTTTACATCATAAAAATTATATATATTTTTTTTGTAAGTTGTATTTTAAAATTACTTTTTTTTCTTTTTGTCAATATTCCACATTGAATTTCAATAACTTGAAATGTAAGAGTATTTTTTTAAAAGCCAATTATTTATTATATATTTATGTATTAAAACACAAAAGTTATTAATCATAGCTGTTCATAAAAAAATCAAGTAATATATTCTTTACGGATATGAATCAGTAAAAAATCTCCAATCGTACGGTAGATATAAATTTAAAAATGTTTTACGAGTGAATTTTAATGGGTTTTAAACGGAAAAGTACAATTCTTTGCATCTCGGAAAATGTCAAGATAAAACCGAATAAAAAAGTTTTGATTGTTTGAAGTCTTACATCGCCATAGACGAAACTCGTTTAATCAAATATTCATATGCCGAATAAAATATAAACCAGTTTTGCAAAATATTTTATTAAATATTAATCAAATAGATTCATTGTCTTGAATACGATTGCTACACCTTATATGTAAAAATAATAATAATTATTGTCTTTGTATATTTCTATTGATTTATGTTAAAGTAGGTGATGTGTCAGTTAAGTCATCATAAAATAGGAAAAAAAATAACAGCTGGTACAAATAAAATTTGACAGCAAATTACAGCAAAGAGACAAATATTACTTTTTTCCGATAATTTGATGAAAAAATGTCATTTAAGATGGTGTTAACTGTTAATATTAGTATGTGCATTAGTTGTTAAATATTGGTGAAAATCATCAGTGGTCTATTAAAAATTTAAATTTTGAAATATATTTTAAACTCGCCGAAAAATTAAGTGTTTGTTTATTTTTTGATAAAGTCTGAATGCCGTTTGTATAAAAAAACTTTACGTACTTACTTAAAGTACTGGAATGTTGGATATCAAGTGAAAAAATGTTAATCTAAAAATTTAACTTTCGTCTGTATTTCTACAGTAAAAATGAATATTTATTATTCATAAAGTAAGATGGAGTATTGTAAGATATATAAATGAAATATCTCTTGGTGTACCATCAACCTTGGATATATTAAAGTTCGAATTTCTCCTTTAATTCACAATTATTAAATAAATAAATTTGTTTTAGCACAGTAAATATAATTGCGTAAAAGATTACACAGCTTCACTGAGAATTGTCTATAACATAATATTAAAATTTAAAAGTTTTGCCGAAGAACGATGTATTGAATTGGAAATCTTTCAGTGATCAAGGTGATTGGATAGAGTCACGGAATGGTGCCGCGACGCTGCCTACTCTTGTCATTAAACCACAATCATCGAGAGCCGGATTGTTATTAGAGTGGGCGTCAATATTGGCACGCGATACAACCCGAACCAAACTGTAGGTGCTTTGGCGGCTCTCAGAGGAGAGCTCTTGGTCACTGGAGCAAGGTATCAAAAGCAAAACACTTAACTAAAATAAAAATAAATGTATTGACTTTAAGATGTTAAAAGTGATACTTAATTTGTAAAACAAACTATTAATTTCGTAAATTGCTCTCTTTAGAGTAGGATAAATTTTTCATGTCACTAACTGTCTTCATTAAACGTATTTTTAAAAGTGAGTAGTATATTTCGGCTCGTTTGAGGTTTTTCTTTTAGAGTAGGTATATATTTTTTGTTTTTTACTTTCTTTTAAGGCTTGCACTCTTTTGCAAAAGTTTTAAAAGAAAAAAAAATAGTCTAACTTCTCATAAAATGACGAACGACATATATGTGTTGCGCTTAGTAAAAATCTATGACTTGCGCGGATCAATCACGAAAATCAGTTTGACTCGCAAAAATATTTTAAAGGGTTAAAAAACATGGTCTTTGGCCATTGTTTTCCTGAAATTCAAGATTTTTTAAATGATTTCTAGTTAATTTGTAAGAAATTTTCAAATATTTAATAAATACATTCTTTTTCTTCTTAGTATCAATCTGGTGGATTGGTTTGCAGCAACAGAATCTTGCATCTTGATCTCGAAATTTTACCTGAGATGCAATAATTTTGTTTTGCTGATACATGGGATGTCTTTAAGACCTTTAATGTGGTATTTTCCCCTTTATTTCCACATCCTAATGCCGTTGACCATAAAGGTTCATCCGCCTTAGGGGAGCATTTACTACCTCCAGGACAATAGAGTGCCCTAACCAGCTTGACCTGATGAGGTTAGCTGGGTGTTAGCTTATTCCGGCTAACATTCGGTCCCTGTCTATATTGGCCGACTGATGTCGCTCACCCCCCACCACGAGAAGGAGATAGATCAGGATTTGCCTTTCATCGAACCCGTGACCTTAAGGCATTTCGCAGAGTCCTCCAGTACTTTTAGGGGCCAATACATTCTAAGATGACATAATTTATACTGGACATCTTCATAAACTTAACTCAAACATAATAAGTCTTTTCCGCATGCAGTTTTAAGATGTCTTGGTTGTATCATGCAGAGTCTCTATATGTTCTTTATATTTTGTGAACATTAAAACATGTACTGAAATTTCAGTGATTGTATATTTTAATAATAAAAAATTATGTATCTTCAGAAACAGTTCTAAGATTAAAAATTTACCCGCGTGGTTTCTCATAAAATAACGGATCAAAAGAACTCATCCTTCAAGTTTATTTTTTATATTTGCATGTGGATTAAAGATAATTTTATTATAACATGATTTTTCAGACAGACAGTATATTCCATATATTTAAGGAGAATATAGGGATGTTCTGAAAGCCCCAGGCATTCGGTTTTCATATACCTTAATATTCCTTTAGCCATGTTTCCTCCACGTCAATTCAAAGCGACAAACTTTAATTAAAAACGAAAAACATAATAAATCCAAGACACTCTTCAGATGCAGAGTATTCGGCGAGAAGCTGCATTTCTTGTGAAGAGCTTTCCAAAATAAGGAATGTAGAGTGTAATGCTTTATTAAAGTAAAGTTTAAATAAAATATTAATTATTTTTACAACAAGATATAAATTTATATTTATAAAATCCAATTACAGCATATTATCACAATGCGGTTGAAACTCATTTAAGCTACTTGTTAGAGATAAAAATGTTGGTCAGCCACCAGATCTTTATCCCAAAGCTCCACTCAATACGTTTTTACATTTTTGAAGGCTCAGTATTTTACTTTACATATATCATTACAGTAAATTATGAAAAAAAAAATGATGAAAAAAAGCCTTGCAAGTATTATATTATACAAACAGATATTTCTTTTATAAGCATTTTTTTGGATTAAGAAAGATTTCTTACTTATGATAATTATTTCTAGGTTAGCAAAAGAAAATGGTTAAAATTTGATAAATAAATATATTTTATAGTTTTTTTTTTATTAAGTTTATAAATGCAGCTTTCTTTTGAATGATTTGAGAAATCGACTGGTATTATTCGCTCAGAATAAACACGTTTTTGTCAGAAAATAATATAAAATAATGATTAATTTGCATTATTTAACTTGTTCTACAAAATTTGACTAACCCAAATCAACCTTAGCTAACTGACCTTATAAGCCATGTATTAAATTTTAAATAATAATTCTTCTAACGAAAAGGTGATACTCATTCTGACCAGAAATTATTTTCAATTCTGATTTTTGTAGCCATTAAAATATATTTTTTACTTTATTATATATTTAATGTAAATAAATGGAGTGGAAAAAAAATGACGGTTTTAAATCAAAACAACGACGAAAAACGTCAGCTTTTGTACCTTTTTAAAGTTTTAAAAAGTTGAAAGAAACATTTAAATAAATATTTTTTTTAGCTGTCTCTATTTTTCAGATTATAATAAATAGTTGCAGGTAATGTTTGGAAGCGCTGATTCACGTAGTGCATTAGTCGTTATGCGCCTGTGATGCAACTCAGCGGAAGGCACCCGTAAAACCCGCAGCCTTTATTCTGACTCCTTATTAAGATTAACTGGATTTCAGCATCTTCCGCTAATTATAACAAATATCTTTCAACTTTTACTAATTATCTATATTTTATTTTTAAATATTACATAATTTAATCAAATATTTACTTTTTTTGTTTTTTCCATAACAAAAAAAACAAATTATGTAAACATCCTCCTCTCTCTCAAAAAGGAGTGTTATTCAGTCGCGTGATGGCAGAATGGGGAGCAGATTAGAAGCACAGAATTTTTCAGAAGCACATTGACATATACTTACGATTAAACTTGGTTTACCCGATCGATCGTAATACGGCGTTCCTTTCGCCGCGATCGATAGGGACTTAACAATGCGATCTCATCGACGGACGGCACACGACAGGCGCGCGCTCGTGATCGGCGGTCGCACTGCGGACCAACTAGTCCCAAAATGCCAATATATCGACAAGCGAACAGAATTAAGACAGGAAAGATTAAATATTAAGGTTTTCGGTACCATTCAGCAAGGACTATATCATGCTCATGGCAATGTCTATTTGATGATGTTAATTACGATTGTAATTAAATTACAAACCAAATTTTTTAGTTTAATTTTTTTGGTCATATTTTCTCCATATTCGAAGCATATGCACATCTGGAATTGCTGTTTTTACAATTCTGTAATCATAAATTGTCTATATTTTTTCTCAGATACAAAATAAATTATTTGAAAATAATACCATTTC
The DNA here is from genome assembly GCA_022606575.1 of Glossosoma conforme. Taxonomy (NCBI): domain Eukaryota; kingdom Metazoa; phylum Arthropoda; class Insecta; order Trichoptera; family Glossosomatidae; genus Glossosoma; species Glossosoma conforme. Next base: position 385,288 of record JAGTXR010000199.1, on the reverse strand, counting down.
AATAAAGCCAGAACAATATTTCATAATAAAAAATCACAAGAATGTAATATTGATAACTCGTATTAAGTAAAAAAATCTTTTACTATTTTTTTTATGTAATCGCATGCAGGAGAGCACAGCTGGTCAAGACCAGTGCACTCTATGACGCTTAGCCAGGGAGGCTGGATGCTACAAGCGGGAAACGTGTGTTGTGTTTGTGTTTGTGTGTGGGTTGGAGAGATTGCTCGTGTATATTTATCTGTTTCTTGAAGAAACCCAGATTGTAGGATGGAGGAATCGCAGACGCTGGAAGATCATTCCTAAGCATACTGGTGGTATTTAGGAAAGAAATTTGGAAAATGCCAGTTCTTGGTCGACACACATTAACCGTGTATGGATGTTCGGCAAGTGTAAGACGAGTTTGTCGGTTGTGGGTGGTCTGATTTGTCCTTTGTATAGAAGAAGAAGTTTTTTATCATTGAAATGCCGACGTGATCTATTATAATACATCTAGTTTTTTGGAAGCATGAGCGGCTTTATACTTATGTACAACTTATATTATTAAGTTGATTCATATATAAATGAAAATTAGATTTTTTAAATATAAATCAGAGTTAAAACTGTCCTTAAATTTGTAAATATAGATAGTAAAAAGTGGTATTAAATAATAATAAATAAGAACAAATTCTTTTCAAACAAAAAATATGATTTAGTGACGATAATAAATAAGCTACTAACAAAATTTCATCTAAAATACTGTTCAAACCTCTCTGAAAGAAAACGTTTCTTAAAAAATCACGAAAACACATTGTAAATAATCGCCAATTAAATAAATAACAAACGTAACACTGCGTTGCGTGATTCAATTTATTATTTTTAAATGCGCGTACATACCTCCCAGGCGCACCGGAAATAAAGCCGGCGTGAAGGGGAACTGAAAAACAATTTCCCCTTGCACCGGGCCGGGGTCTAATTCAGGGCCCCTCCTGAAAACGGCCACTAATCGCTGAAATAATTTGAAGTGTCTTGAAAGCGAACAATTTTGATTTTGATTAAGGCTGTTAAACCCGCCGCGCGAGACGGGAAATAAAATCGCAGTAAATTTACGATTCTGATATCACAGGTGTTTCAACACGAGTTTCGTGATTTACAGGCCCGTTTGATGTATAAATTTTCATTTCATTTAATTTTTTTTAATAATTGATTTTCAATCGATTTATGAGCTCTAAAATACCCCCGGTTGTTGTGACTTTGATCCATCACCCGTCAAATGCCAGTCATACTCTATTAATTAAAATTGGTGGTAGACGAAAGTCATCCCGTGAAGACCACACATTCATAGTAAATACCTCTAATTATAAAGGATGATGCGTGAATCTCGGGCTGCAGTCTATGAAGTTGGCGGATTAACAATCCACATGCAGCGTTAAGCCATATGCACCATGGTAAGCGTCATATAATTCTACAGATGAGACATAAAAATCACCCCTCTGTCGATATTCTCCTGTACGTGCTTACATAAAAAATAAATAACGTATATTTACATTTTATTTGTTTGTTATCTGTTGATAAGTTTCCAAAAATGTACTTATGATTTATTTTTTAAACATATCTACAAGTACCTGTATATTATGGCCGAATGGTTAGATCGCTTAATTTTCATGATTCATTTCCAACAAGATAAGACACAAACTTTATTAGTAAGCATATGGGTGGAAATTCATCCTGTAGACTTAACCTTTTTTATAAAACAAGATCATAAAAAATACACCTGGATGCCGGGTTGTAGTCTTATTACGTAAGCAAATTAATATCACATACAGTGATAATGATAAGTTATTTAAAAAAATAACACGCGACTTAAAATTTTGAGATTTTTTTTATTCCTCATCATTTTTTGGTGATCTACCATATGTAGGTATAAAAATAAATGATACAGTTCGTTTAGGTTTTATAACGTTATTAAGATTATTTTTTATACATTAAAAAAAACATCTTCTGCTAACTGCTTAGGCAGTTGAAAAATATGCTGATCTGATTGCCGTAAAAGAGCTTATATGAAGCTCTTTTTTCTTCGAAGGAATATTTATTCATCTCTTTATTAAAAATGCTATTAAAAAAAACATTTTTAAATTGTTATTATTAAACTAGTTAACGTAAAATAACATACAACACAGTAGATCGGGTGGATTTATTTAAGTTGAAAACACCCCCTTGTAATTATTATAACCGTTAAGTCCTGTTTTATTGAGTTAATCCATGCAATTTGGCCGGAAGCACACAAAAGAAGAATCAGAGCGCACAGCTCCACGAAAAGGACTGCGGAATAAATAATTCATTTCGAAATGTTAATATAGACTACGGTCTATGCCGTAGCGCCGCCCGTAGACCGTAGAGGACTCCGTTACGTTATGTGGAGCTAAGCTTTTATAGGAATTACGGAGCGAGTGTTTTCCATAAAATGACGCTTTTAAATTAAGTTTTACAATCATGGACGATGATTTTGATAAATTTCATTACTAGTTTGAATTTTGACAAACTATTATCAGTAAAAAATACGAATTATTCCACTGTTTAGTTTTTCGACGACATGTTTTGATCCGTTGGTTACGTTAAATAGGTTTTATTAAGTGATGAAGATAAAACTGTAATAGAAAACGATAATGTATTGCGAATTTTAGTTTAAATATTAATTGTATAATATTAAAGAAAATTTTAATATTTTGTTTTTTTTGACTGTCAACAAAATAAGTAATTACAGTATATAAAGAGATTAATTGACAATGATGCTTCGATTTTAGCAAGAAAATCAGTGTCAAATTTAACATTTTGAAAAAATGTGTTTATATGGTTCAATAATTTTCTAGAAAAAAAAAATCGAGGAACCAGAAGAAAAAGTTCATGTTCCAGCCATGTATTCGTACAAATTAGTACATTAGTCTCTTGTTTGACTCATTTTACACACCGTTATATTTATTTTTGCATGTTTATAATATATATAAATGGTTTAATATATATTATATAAGAAAGCATGCTTTATATTTTAGAAGAAAAACTACATATAAAATGATTTCTTAGATTACTTGATAATGGAATAAGTTTTGATAATTTTATTTTCAAAGTGTATCTCAAAGTGAATTTATACAACCATTAAATTAACTCAATCCATGTTTGTAAAAAATACAATTACGTTGACTTATTATAAAAGTGTTTCACCAAGATTATGGCAACAAAGAATTATAAAAATTAATCAATTTAATTAGAATGATTAATAGCAAATTACGCTCACAAATTGTGACCGGAAAATGATTCAATTTAATGATCGTAAAATGTAATTTATTCATTATGCTTTACTATGTTCTTAAACAACAAATTGAATTGGGGCAGAAGTTTTTTATTAGCGATTGTAAAAGTACAAATTTAATAACCTGAACCTATAAATTTGGTTATTGGGCAAACTTTTTAAAATTACCTATATAAGTTTATTTGAAAGTCGATAAATATGACGGTAAACATTTGGAATGGTATATTATTGCTTAGGCATTTGATTAAATTATATTATATGAACCATTATTTGCATGTTTTAATATCAAATTTTTTTACATACTGAAAATTATAACGATGAGTCACAAAATAATGCAATTTAAACTTAATTTTAACGTTTTTTTTCGTTCATAAGAGGCTGTTGATGACCATCACTGTTGTTTCATATCCACTTTCTATCTAAATTATATGATCGCAAACAAATCGCTTACGTTTATCTCAGTCAGCATCCATGATCTTCACCTCACCTCATATCAGTTTAGCCTCTCGGAGTTACACCAAATACATTATTTTACCGACAACTATATCATATACAATTATTTAGATGTTTCAATTGAGAAAAAAATATTTGTTTATTTATTTGTTTTGGATAAAAGTATTTTGAGGCTATATATGGGAAGAAATAAATAAAGTGTGATATGTAATAAAGAGCTTGCTTTTGAAATAAGAAATAACAAATATTTATAATGTTTTTCATGTTTTTGGTGATGAATATGTCGAAATAATTAATGAAGTACTCGATCTTCAAAAAAAACTTCTTGCGATTTGTCTAGTATGCTCCAGAGATTGAAGATTGGATGTTATGTTCACAATTTATCAGGTTCTACTTATTGATAGAATAATTTAATCTGATTCAAAAAGAATTTTGGGGTTTCATTAAATATTTAATATGTTTTATATCAGATATATTTGCAGTGATTAGGTACTTTGTCGCGTACTTGTAAGTGTAAGATAAATAGTTGAATTAAAAATAAAAATGAAATCATTATTTTTTCATTCGCCTCAAACAAATAATTCGAACCAAATAAAATAAACAAAACGATTCATTTGTAGATACCTCGATTCCAACAACAGGTATACAGACTTCGAGGCGCTTTGAAATGGAATTACTTAATTTTGTCGCAAAATTTACGTTGTGTTCTGATCCTAAATTACAAACAACAAGAGTCTAAAATTACAAACGAATTTCGGAGACAATCCGCATGTTTGGGGCCTGGGACTGGTTTAGCGAAATCACCCAAAATTTTATTTATTATTTACTTTAATTCCGAAAAACTAAGGGGAATTTATCTCTTTTTTACTGAAGGGGCAAAGTATAAGGCTTGGAATTTAAATACAAGATTATTATTAGAATTTATTTTTATTAATATTATTTTTTATATGCGTTTGAATTTTTTTTTTTGTATAAATAGTAGACTTTAGCACTTTGGATCACACGTTTGAAGCTGTCGCATCGTTAGATTAATACTAAAGAGGTAAATAATAAAAAAGTGCTTGTTAATATGGAACGAAATAGTCAATATTATTTATTCAATCTGAAAACTATCATATGTTTGATTAACTTAATGTTTACTTTTTAATCATCATCATCATCAGCCTGTGTCTGTCCACGGTTGAACGTAGGCCTCCCGCATGAGTCTCCATCCTCTTCGATCCTCCGCCTTCCGCATCCAGGTCACTCCCGCTATTATTCTTTATCGTCAGTCCATCTTGTAGGGGTCGGCCAATACTTTTTAATACGTCATAAAATTTAAAAAATATATGGACAATAAAACTAAATCCCCAGCGTATTACACTTTAAAATATGTTTTTTTTTATTAAGTTGTACATATTTTCTATTAAGTATTAACAGAATAAATAGTTTTTTACTGATTCTTATAATGTATTTCAAGACTTTGATAAATACAGATCTATGATAGATACAGGTCAAAAAAATAATTTATTTTTAATTTATATACACACAGTTTATAACAAGCGCCATTTGTAAATAATGCGTATTAATGATAAAATACATATTAATTTCTCGACTCGAGTAAGCGAAGCAAGTGGCTATGTCCTACTTACTGGGTTATAAGGATATATGCATACCTAATTAAATGTTATTACAATATTGAGATAAATTATTTGAAAAGATTAACTAAGAATCTAATAAATCTCCGACTTTCTATTAAAAACTTTCGGAAGTGATTTGAAATACACTTTTTTTTTTTATTTTATTTTTATGTAAACGCATGCAAGAAAGCACAGCTGGTCAAGACCAGTGCACTCTATGAGGCTCAGCCAGGGATGCTGCATGCGGGAAACTTGTGTTATGTTCGTGTTTGTGTGTGGGTTGAGGAGATTGCAAGTGTATATTTATCTGTTTCTTGAAGAGATCCAGATTGCAGGAAGGAGGAAACACAGACACTGGATGAGCATTCAATAGCTTATCGGTGGCATTAAGGAAGGTCTTAAAATGTAATTGTTTTGAAGAAATACATATTAAGCGGAAGGTTTTTACCACGACATACGTTTCTATATAGCCAACATACGAGTATTTTTTAATACAGGTATTATATTAAACATGGCTTCATGCGTAAGAATCACACTAGTCAGTCTTCTAATAATATATTTTTAATTCCCACATACAATAATACTTATCATGGAGGCCATCAAAGGTCAATAAAAGTCGTAAGTATTTTCTTGCTTTAATGTTACATACGTTTTAATATGAAAACATCAATTAAAACGATGATAAAGCAATATCTACTTCTTTTACTGTAAAGCATATTTAAAATTATGTTTCAAATATATTTTATTAAACTTTGTCTATTCCGATGTGTTAAATTACGTTTCATAAAAAATATACTGACCATTTATGAAAAATAAACGATGTTTGTTCAAGTCGTAAAAGACAAAGTACTGAAAAACTTTAAGCTGTGAAACATTCGTAGACTCAAAAGAAAAAAGGATTATGTTCTCAGGAAATGGAGCTCGGCCCGAACGGAAGGATTATGATTTTCAATTATTGCAGACAGAGTTTTGACATCATTAAGTTTTATTCGACGGGCGGTATCGCATTCTTAAATGTCGGAAACGTTAAGTGTCGGGGGAGGTTTATTGTCTGATGTCGGCATTTTCCACGGCATAATATCATGGCGCCATTATTGAAGGTTTAGGGCCGCTTTCATGACGGCCATTATTGACACGTCCATTTTAATTTTTATAAGTCGTCAAAATGGAGTTAAATCATCAACGCGAACGGATTTTCATTAAAGTTTTTATTGTCTTTTAATGGATATTGAGATTTGAAAATTATTATGAACAGATGTATTTATGCAGCAGAGAATAACGTTAAAATGTATTATTATTTAATAAATAAGTGATTACAACTATGGCAATTATGATATGGTTAAGATGATTTTGTTACGTGTTTAACAAATCATGGCACGATAAGACTTAAGAAATATTTTTTAAATGTTATCGCAGACAGACTTATAACATTATTATGTTTTATTTGACTGGAGGTATAGCATTCTTAAATGTCGGAATGTCTAGGAGGAGGTGTGTTGTCTAATATCGGTCAAGAACCCTACCAACATCCCAAACATGCAGCTACTACAAATAGTTCTCTTCCTTGCTGATTACTAAAATACTACGTTTATAAGGTTGTTATAAAAATATGATTTTCAAATAGGTGGTTGACATATATCAGCATCATTCAAGTCATTCTGATCATATTTGATATCTAGATTACTTCAAAGCTTCTATACACATTCGTGTTTTTTGTCACACGGTCGTGCGGCACCCATCAAGTGGATAATTATCTCATACAAAACATCTAACATTTTTTTATACTTATAATAATAAAATCGTTTTTGGAAAACATTTGTATGTAAATCATCTAAAATTCATACCAATATTCATCAATTGTTAATAAACTTACTAATTCACAGAAAACATCAGCGGTGGACACATCAGCTAGACTCTAGCTGCTAGAGTATGCCGCGGCTGGCCGTACGGTGGCGTCGCGCTGCTCTGGAGCAAGGCGGCCCTGCTCGACGTGTCGGTAGTGATGTGTAGCAGTGCGCGTATTCAAATAAATATATCGATTGGAATGCGGAGTAGTACAATAATAATGTGGTTTATGTGTACATGCTAATTTATATTTTCTTTCTATTTTGTTTAATTTAAATTTAATTTTTCTCTCTTATTGCTTGGAATTATTGTATGTAAAATTTTGATTATGGCACTAGTAACTGAGTATTTAAATTGTATTATTATTATTTTATATAATTATCATTTATAAATAAATCGAAGAAAAATTACATGTTAAATGATGTTTGCTGTAAATTTGTATTTGAGATTTATAATAATTAACATTAATGTAAACTACGCGTAATATCTATCATACCCTATAATATTATATTTAAATATATTTATTTATACGTAAAAACCTTTATCTTCAAATTATCACTTATATTTAATTACCCACCCTACCACCACATCAGTTAACTAGCTTCTTACATTGTTACTATCAAATTTGTGTCTAAATTTTTTAGCCACTTTTCCTAGAAAGGCAAGCTATATTGTATATTTTTCATCTATCAACTACCTTATTTTATACTAAAGGGTCCGCCATCTAACGTTTTTTTTTTTCAAATAGTGCTTATTTCGTGAATGGTAACACTTAGCTCATGTCTGATTTGACAGAGAATTAGTTTTATCCTTTTGCTAAACGAATATGGTTGTGTATACGCTTGAACTAACTATCTAACGGTTTTTTACAACTAGTGCTTATTTCGTGAATGGTAACACTTAGCTCATGTCTGATTTGACAGATAATTAGTTTTATCCTTCCGCTAAGCGAATATGGTTATGTATACGCTTGAACAGCGCTGGAAAATATTGCGACATTACTTTGAAAATCATGGTAATGTTGCAGAATGTATTTTGGAAGAAGAGAATCACCGTCAGCTCCGTATGTTCGTTATCTTGTGAAAAAAGTGAAAAAAACTGGCATCCTCATCGATAAACCAAAGCGTGAAAAGCCAAAAACAGTGCGTACACCCGAGAATATTGCTGCTGTCAATGGCGCTTCCATGCGGCGCGACCATGTTGAACGAATTTTTGTTCACAAAAATTGAAGAGGAGGATGTTGGAAGCATTTGGTTTCAACAGGACGGCGTTACGTGCCACACAGCCGAAGCTACACTCGATGTTGTGCACCCTGTTTAAAAAAAAAGTTATTTGGCGGAACCTTTACCTTAAACAATCTAAACGTATTCCAACAAACAACTACCATAGATTTATTTACTTTTAAAAATGTTTAAAAACTATTCAAATGGAATGATAAAAAATATTTGAAAGTCAGTATCAACTGTTGTCCTCAGCAGGTCCGCAGGCGCTCGCAGATTGGATGTATCTGGCTCGGCGATAAGCGCGGATAAGCCGCGCGGCGCGTCACAATAATGCCGAGCATTAACTATGAAAATTGCGAAACGTCTCGGCGGCGCATTGTCTCAAACAAAGCGAGCGGCTGCAACGGGCTTTGCTCAAAGACAAACATTTCTTTATCAAAAAGATTGGAGAGTTGTTTTTTTTTAAATTTGAAAAAAATGGGAAACATATAAATGAAATATCAGAGAGAAGGGGAAATTCGCCACAAACGAATCAACCCAAAAGCCACAATTTGAAATCTGGTGTAAATGTGTGTTTTTTTTGGACTTTTTGGAAATAATCGTTTTCCGAGCTCTAAAATACCCCTGGTTGGTATGAATTTGACCCCGTTAAAATGCCAGCCATTGCCTATTATTAAAAAAATGGTATTATACGAAAGTCGTCTCGTAAAGACCATCCATTCATTGTGAATTTCTGTAATAATAAGGATAATGCGTGAATGTCGGGATTTAGTTTATAACTTTGGTAATAGAATCCACAAATGAAACTTAAAATCACTATCACCATCTGTTGGTATTCTCCCGTGTGTGTTTGCATAAAAAATATAATTTAGATTACCTTTATTTTTAAAACCAAAAATTGAATTTTATCCGAATTCCAAGAAATAACTTCATCATCATCATCAGCCAGTGCGCATCCACTATTGAACGTAGGTCTTCCGCATGAGTCTCCATTTTCTTGATCCTCCGTTTTACGCATTCAAAAAATCCAGGAAATAACCTAGAGCAAATTTTTTCCGCCATTTGTCGTTCGGCTAAATACATATATATGCTAAATGGAATCTGTGTGCTGCGAATTATATGAGGTAATCAAATCAAATAAATGAAACGCATTGTGTAACAGTTCTTTCATTTTTGTATATTATGTATTATTTAAACTGTGTTTTTTTTAATCATAATATTATATACATCTTCTATGATTATGTACAGTTGTGAAACAAATTGGTTTACAAGGCAATACAAGCGACATCAAATGCCTACACAATTAATATCAATAATCTCTCAATTAAAATTGATTTGTTATATTGACCTCAATTAATTAATCATAGATGATACACAAGTCACTGCAAGAGATAAATGACCAAGAATATTAAAAAAAAAAATTTGAAATAAATTTAGCTTAAAATGTAACGAAACAACTGTAACGAGTCACTGTGTTAAATAGGATAGAAAAATACTGCAAATTTGGAGAGGGCCAAAGATCAAAATTTAGAAAACCTGAGTATATTTTGCTTAAGTATTACTTTGTGCTACTTTTTAGGGTTAGCCTTCTTTATATACGAGGGTGATCCGTAAAATAAGTTTCCCATGGCGCTACAGTCCTGAAAAGCGCTGTTATGGTGGATCTCGCGATTTTGTAGTGCACCTTGGTTCCCCCACTCAAAAAAGTAATTTATTCTATGACTGTATAATTATTGAAAGTAATATATATATTTTTTTTGTTTTGTAAATTCAGTTTGTAAAATTATTAAAGTTAACTCTCAAAAATAGTTTTACAAAAAAGAAACATCTTTAATTGGAGAAAATATAAAATTACACCTCTTGAAAAATATTTTATACACCACGATAATATTTAAAAGTGTGGATGGTTTAATTAACAAATTTACTTAACCTTTAAAATAGCTTTTCATAATGTTAAAAGAAAAAAGAGAAGTTCATTCGGGCATTTTTAATTTGTATCTTTCCCATATTTTGGCAGCGACTTTACAATAACATAACAACAACAATGGTATTGCGATCAAAAAATTGTATCGAAAATGATATTTTTCACGTTAATCAGTCAATTTATCTAACAAAATATTAAAAACCTTTTTTAAATTGACGTACGAAACGTTAAATGGACCTTTTTTCAGACATCTGAAGATACTGAAATTAATCTGAAAAATAAATCCAATAATAAACATTAGAAGGTATTCCATTGGAGCAAGGAAGTGATTAGAAATTTACCGTTTTTACTGAAACATCTGTTTTGTCAAACAATGAAATAAAAATATCAATAAAATACATATAATTTATAAATTAATGAGATATTTGGAGAATTTTTTGTTAACTTACGTACAAATATTTCATCGATTCTCCATATACACTCGTTTATATTTAATCAATCCTTAACCATATAATTTAAATTTTTCAATACTATTAAACAATATTTTACTCAAACTTTTTGTTGTTATTACATTAATTAATTAATTTCGTAAATATTATCAACATAGTACACTCGCCTAATTAACGACGTTTATCACACAAAAGGTACAATTATGTTACATTTTTCTTTATTTTACTTTATAATATACAATTATAAGCTCAACGACAATTTATATTGTTACATCACTTAATTTTATATGCATTTTTACAATGTATTATCTAAACATAAAATACACTTTTTTAATTACATTAAAATAATCACACGTTGATTAATTGATGTGTCTACCTAAAAAAAATTACGCACAATATTTAATAATAAACATTTTATTATTTCGTTAAATTTGACGTTAAAAAATCTATGATAACGCAATTTATTTATAAAAATTAATTTATATTTTTAATATTTATTTTGATATTTGTAAATACAGATCGGAAAAAACATTGAAACCTAATGACTGACATAGTATAACATCTTTTTGTTTAGCTAGTGTAATTGTGGCTTTAAATTGAATTTTTAAAAAGTGGAAGAAAATTAAAAATATTTATTAACTTATGATTTAATAATATATATATTAAGGATTAATTTTTAATTTAAATTAATGATACAAAAAAATAATTTCGGGTTACAAACGATGGAAAAGCGACAATTCAAAGCGTTTGACCATTTACTCGTTTGAATTTATATGGGAGAAATTATTGTATAAATTATCTTATGATGCAGCTTAAATTAAATCAAAAACTGTAAAAAAAAAAATTAAGTTTATAATAAAAAATCCGCCAGGAGCTTAATTATTTTATTATTCTACAAAGTATATACGTTTACTATCCCTGTATTTAATATTAAATAACATGTGAATATATAAATAGGAAAGAAAAAATGTAACAAACTAAAATGCGCGCTTAGGTGCGCTTAATAACTGGACGTTGACAGTAACTCCAGAATTTGCTTATAGACGTTCAGATTTAAGCTGGTCTACTTATATCGTGATATCGGTAGTAAATCGCTAGTATCAAGACACTAAGTAAAATATATTTAATGGTCATTTTATTGATATTGCAGAGAATAAAAAGAAACTAAAAATATTTAAACATGGATCATAATCTACTGCCGTCAGTTGTTGAATTTTTTACTCCCAAGTCAGTGTAGTCAAATAAAATTGATAATTATTCACTTTCGTCAATAAGAAAAAGAGACGCAATTATTATGTGTTCTCAAATGGTAATTTTCTTCTCAATAAGAACATAAATAATTTCCTTTTAAAATGTGACTTGTTCATTTTAATGTTGTATACCTCATTTTTATATAAATATCACGATATGAGTAAACAGTTCTCGTGCTTTGGATAGTAATTAAGTATTGCGTAAAAAAGATAAGAAAAAACTATTAAGATTAAATAGGAACTTTAAGGTTTATCTGAAACTGGATAACATATGATTTGGCGTTCATTAAATAAACGATCATATCAAAATTTAATAGGAGACAAGAATCATTAAGAAGTAAAATACTTTAAATAAAGAAATTTGTACCTTAAACCTAATGTGTCGAATAACCTCGATAAGACTTGGATTTCATGCGAGTGGAAGGTCTATTCCAGTGCTTCAGTCTTAGTCAGGTGGTCTAGTATCAGGGAAGTATGAGGTAGTAGGGATCATCGGCAGATATAACTATCTTCTTTGGCTGCGCAGACTCCGTGAGGGGAAGCGAGGAAGAGTTTGCCATTGGCGCAAGCACACAGCTGATAGATGTCGTGATGATGAGGATCCTTGGTTCGAGGAGTGCTTGCAGAGAGTGGAATTGCAGATTTCAGCTTCGGCATGAAGATGCTTGAAGCATCGAGCTTGATCTGCGAAAGACATAAATAAGCATTAAATCAAAATAATTAAATTTCAATTTTCATTTTTTTTATTTCGTTTCCTTCAATGACATACAATAACAAAATATACCATTTTAATTCGTTATAAAGAACTAACGTAAATGTGATGATGTAAATGTATTGACACATTTAACCTCACACTCAGAACAAGTGTCGGAATACGCAGCGCAAATAGTTAGGATTTGTGACAGCAAAAATCGTGTCATAAGTAAATACTGGTTGACACACAAATAACACGGCATTATTGTCACAAAATCAAACGTCCAACATTTCGTATCCGTCCACACCAGCACCGAATCTGACGCAATATTACACTAAATATGTCAATATCTTCACTCAAGTTGGTTTTAACCACTGTTCACTGCGATTCTTTCGTATATATATATCGTCTATATCGTAATAATACAAGTATTTTATATATTTAATTTAATATTCTATATAGTGTATCGCAGGTGTTATGATATCGATAGTTTTTAAATAATATTTTTAAACGGTACACAAATGTGTATCAGAATCAAAAAGTCCAAAAAAACGTTTAATAATGATTTAATCAATACCAGTCATTAATATGTACTTCTATAAAGCAAATTTATTTTTCAATTTTTCAAAAGTATCTTTACAACTTACTTTAAAACACTGAAAAAAATGCAAACCTATAATTAAATTATGACGGATTGTATTCCAAACGCGATTTCAGCGGAATAGATAAAAAACAACTTCAAAAATAATTACTGTATCCAAACACTGTGTTTAAACACAGAAATCGATAGTGACACGAATCAGGCTGTTTGTTTTCATTCCCGGCGTGCGTCCCGGTAAATCCCGGCACACGAAATAAAACTATCCCGACCGATAGGATATTTTAAAAACAAATATTATGGAACGAACGGTAAAGGTATAGGTGCTGCGAATATTGTTTAGCCAAGTGGCTCTCTGGTAGCTGTGCACTATTACTGCAGCTCTATAACAGGATACAGGACATGGCTTGAGTAACAGCTCTTTCCAAACATGCAGTTGAACTACATTTTCATTTTATTTTGCTTTTATTATTTTTTTAGTTAAATAAGCAATTAAGTCTTTACGAATAGTCAAATGCGATAAATTTAATCCCTCAGTGATCTTACGAGTTGTGATTCATAAGCTCGCATTAAAAAATGAATGTATTATGCTTCCATCAGCTTAAACCGACTATCCAGAACGTCATCATTTTCAACATCAAATTTTCGCAAACCAGTTTCGTCACTGGTCTAGCAGCTCTAGCGCTGTCAATACATATTATCCGTATACTTTAGATGTTTCTTTTCGCGTTTGAATATTATTTAAATTATTTTATTATTTTCAAATGTATTTTAAGGGGCAACTAAAACATAGTTCGAATTATCAATTGATCGTTTTCACAAACAAATTTAAATACAACAACTATTTAAATAAATAATGATTATGAGGTTTACGTGTGAAGTATGCTGCGAAAGACACAATCGAAACATACTTCGTATCTTTTTTTTTTTTTTATGTAAGCACATACAGGAGAATACCGACAGATGGTGATAGTAATTTTTTTTTGAAGTCTCATCTGTGGAATTCTATGACGCTTACCATGGTGTATATGGTTAAACGCTGCATGTGGAGTGTTGATCCGCCAACGTCATAGACTACAGCCCGAGATTCACGCATCATCCTTTATTATTACAGGAATCTACTATGAATGGGTGGTCTTCACGGGACGACTTTCGTCTACCACCAATTTTAATTGATAGGCTATGACTGACATTTTACGGGTGATGGATCAAATTCACACCAACCAGGGTATTTTAGAGCTCAGAAATCGATTAAAAATTTTTTTTTTTAATCTCCGTTGGGGATCGAACCCGCGACCTTTGGCTTGCAAAGCAAACGCTTTACCATTGAGCTATGACCGCCGGCTCTAACAACTGTTATCAGTTGTATCAATAAATTTATAACTAGACCAAGTGGGTATAAAACACAAACTGACCTACTTGTCATTCGGAATCAATGAATTGAAATCCATATTTTTTTCACTAATCAACTAAAAATGAAATTATCTTTAAATTTTCAGATCAGGTTCACAATTTTACCTGGTGCATATAAAATATCACAAAAAATAAATTCAATTATTTTGACACGTACGAGTACTACACATTAATGATGAGTACGTGAAATTATTTAAAGTCTACCTTTTACATTTAAAATAATGAAATTATTTTTAAAATAATACAACTGTAACTTGTTGATTAATCTGTTTTTTATTATGTCGTTTGGGAATGGCTGGAATAAGGTATAGCGAACAGTCCATAGAGGGGTTTCATGGAGTCCCCGGCCGTATGTTGGTTTAATATTCCCCTTGTAACCGATAGAGGTTTTTGCATGAGAAAGCAAATAGGGTCGCCGGAAATAATAAAAATGTTTTCACTTTCAGTGGTTTATTTTTGGGACACACAGCGTTAAATTGCTCGATCAAAAAATTAACATTTTTCGCAATCATCTAAACTTTATAGTTCATTATCAAATATGATTCATATCTACTAATGAACTCTAAACGCATGTAAAAATATATGAACGATATATGATAAAAAAATAAGACGACAGACTTGCGCCATATTGCAACGTTTGCTGTCAAGCACGTTAAGCATGTATTTATATTGTGCATTTGTCGCAATTAGATTATGATTTTTTAAGCTAGTTTTATGACTTAATTTCTGTGTAATTACTAAAATTCGTACAATGTTTGATTAGTCGTCTTTTGTTAAAATAATAAAAGTAAAAAAACATAAACAGCAACTGAAGTTATTCCAACTCATTTTTATTATTCGATATCCAATACTAATTAAACATATTTGTGAAGTAAAGTCTAAATTAATATTTTGTATCCGATCATTCTTGTCTTAGTTTATGATGTTTTTATGCTTTTATTTTTGCTGGTTCCTAAAATTTCACATGGACAAAGGTGATTTCCCGTTGCTTTCCACGTACTGTGCAGTTTAAAAGACTACTCCAGGACGGTAAAGTGTTTTGGACATTTTTTTTCTTATAAAGATACCTTAAGTTTGCTTAAAACGGCAATATAAGTGATAATAGGAATTTAAAAAAAAATACACGTATTTGCAAATAAAGAATGATTAGCATTTAAGAACAAAAAATTGTAAACTATTAGATAAAATTAATCCCAATGACTGTTGCATTAAAATACAAGTCATTCAGTCAACCAAAAATATTGATTGCCTTGCAATAATTCAATCTTAACATAATTACTTATAATTTGCAATTTTGACGCGTTACCAAAGTGGCGATATAGTGTTCGATGTTATGAACTATAATTTGCAGCAAGTATTAGAGGACATGAATTGTAGCGCTTATGCTGAGCTGAAAAGTGTTGCGGAGGACAGAGAGGAATGGAGATCGAGATGCAAGATTCTGTTGCTGCAAACCAATCCACCCGATTGATACTACGAAGAAGTAGTTATAAACTCTTCCTGATGCTCTGAAATTAAGACTATTGTAGAAATCAGAGCGTATTTGAGACCATAATCTAAGTTGTTGTTGCCGCAAACTAATCGTCAAGATTGATACTGGGAAAAAAGAGTATGTGATGGACAGGATTTCGTTTCAACTTACCGCCCCCGCCACTGACTGTAACCTGAGATTTGTCAGGCAGGTAGCTGTGATATCTCCAGCTCTCGAGTCTATCGATATTGATTGTGCCGCTCTCATCTCCAGTGATCTCGTTTGAGACTCCAATCTGCGAAGAAAATAAATATAAGTAGAGTAAACGAAGAATATCATAAAAATATCTCTGCCCCAATGCCTCGATGAGAGTACGTACAGTCCTATAACGTAATTTTTTAAAATTTAAAATGGAGAATTTCTAAAGTGTTAGCATTATGTATGTTGTATAATGACCCCTTTTTAAAATATATTATCTAAAGATTATATGCTATCTTAAGAATCATAAGGTAAAACAGAATGATCTAAATAACTTCTTAGGTTTTCACGGCCAGATTTGATTTTGTGGCTTTTGGGTTGAGCCGTGTGTGGTGAACTTTTTTCAACCAATATTTCGACCGCCATTGCAGGGGTCTTCTTCAGGATTAATAATTTATTTAGTTTTGAGTTGGTTTATTCAGATTATATATTTCTTTTATGATCGTTATTGATTAATATATTTATATAATCTGAATAAACCAACTCAAAACTAAATAAATTTTTAATCCTGAAGAAGACCCCTGCAATGGTGGTCGAAATATTGGTTGAAAAAAGTTCACCACACACGGCTCAACCCAAAAGCCACAACATCAGAATGATATTATTTAAATGCATCTAAATAAATAAATTGATACTTAATCTAATCGATGCTTGAGTGGGCGACGTTAAGCAACTTAAAAAAATATTAAGTATGACTATTTCATTCTGCTCATTAAACAAATTTACTTAACTCATTATTCAATGAACGAGAAACAGATCATTATAGTTCAATGCAACAAATTACAAAATAATTTCTTAATAATCGATGTAAAATTAAAAAAAGGGTCATCATAACCTTCCTGGATCTAAAATGGCCTTTTTGAAATATATTCCAAAACAAAGTTGTACTCGATAACATAATAATCATTTAAAAACTAATATGCTTTTATTTGTGTAATCTCTACAGTAAAACTCGTATATTCTAGTAAAGTACTTATTTTTAGTATTTTTGTTTTTAAATATTCAGGTAATATTAAATTTATTATTTTAATAAAAATTCCCTTCATCGAAATGGTCACGTCACAAAGAATGTATGCATTTTTATGTTTGCTATGATTTTAAATCGTGATATAATATGTTTTTCCATTGAAAGCAGTGCACCACTGATGTGTGAAAATGATACAGTTAATTTTTAACGCCTAATTTAAAAACTGACAATGGTACTGCCAAAAGCTTAACTTGATATTATTTTTGTATTATACTAGTTTTGTGATATTTGTGAATACTATAGAGATTTTTGAAATCCCCAGCTTCTGAGCATGCCGATATTTTTGATACTTTGAGTGAGGAATGTTAAAAACTTACACTAAGGGATTTCCTGAAGACGCTCTCACATGTGCCGTCTGAACAGAACCTTGGAAGGCTGCTCCTCCAGCTCCAGTGACCCTCAGGGTTTCCGCCCCAACCACAACTTGCTTGGCGTCCGCAGAAAACAGCAATCCGCCCTTCTGGTCAGAGACCCTTAATGACGGCGTGTGACACTCTATTTTATCAGCACCTGAGAAATAAAAAAATACGTCTAATTTCATACTTCTTTCTATAGTATTTTTTTGAATACAGTCTTCATAATCACAGTAGCCAAAAGCCAACAATAAAATGACAAATTTACCGCGCATGTGTCAATAGCGGTCATGACTTTTACATAGATTTTGTAGCTTCATACAACGTTATTCCACTATTGTAATATTAAAAATTGAATAATTAACATACTTAATATGAAATATATTGGACGCTATAATAATTATACTTTACCTTGAGTATTTACGTGATAAAGTTGAAGAAACAGAAAAAAGTCTCACCCATGAATAGCTTATTAGTGAGAAGTCCACTCTCGTCTCTGGTATTGATAGAGAAGTTCTTGGAAGACTCAATGTTGATGGGCTGACCGCGGCGCGCGCGGATAGAGGAAGCATACAGTGCATCCAACACCATCGCCTGACCCAAGAGTTGGAGACCGCCGGGGACTATGCGCATCTGACCCATACCATCCTGGGAACAAAACAAATACAATTTACGTAAATGTTAAAGATCGCCAATGGAAAGTTTGGGCCTTTTTTGGTAGCTTATGACCTTCGTAGTAGGAAAGCAGTGGTTCTTCCGCTCCATATCTAAAACATATTGTCACTACTTGTGTCTGTCAGTTGCCATTGTCCATCCTTCATTTTCAGACATCTCTATACCCGAAGGCTTACCTGGGAATATATATTGTTACCAACCCTGACCTCCAATGTAGAATCCCGGGGACAGCAAAAGTTTTCAGGGCATGTTTTTGGCTGATTTGTTAACTCATTAAAAAAAAATGTTTATAAGAAGAGGTCGAAGGTCGAAACATTACCCCGACGCTCCCATAATAGACCATTTTGGTCCTAAGAAGCGGGTAAAATTAACTAAAGAGAAATGGTTAAGCGATAGGCAATGGTCCATGCATGTTTTGGTTCGCGTTTAATAATAATAATAAGCTTTTTATTCCAGCAGGATTGGGTGGGTTGTGCAATATCCAATCTGCCATATTTTTAGATACATAGATACATTTTAGATACAAAATAATAATTATATGTATATATATATATATAATAATTCATTCATGGTGGTCGCTGCAACATCTCCATCCAGCGATGGCTCAGGGAGGAGTTGAGCCATTCAGAAACAGCCAGGATGATGATGTTGTTGGACCTCCTTATCCTGCTCCAGAAGCCGGCAACATGGTGTCGCAGTAATGCTGCGAATGAATGGACTCCGCCCTCCACAAACATAGTGCTCTCAATCTCCGTTCGGAACTCTGTGTGCTGCGTTTTGTGGTTTTAACTTTGTGACAGTTGTTTTCTGTCAAAGTGTCCGCTGAGTAGTGGAATCGTTGAATCCGCCATTTGGGAGGGAAGGTCACGTGACAGCACCCGTGTTTTGAACTTTGACAACAGACTCGTGAATCCTGTCCGCTATCATGCTCTATTTCTTTTTCCAGTTGTTCTTAACTTCTGTGTATTGTCTTTCAACAAAGTCATCTGACGTTTAGCAGTGTCCGCCATTTTCTGACGCGTCACGTGACCAATCAAAGACGTTTAAACACCATCTTTGTGATCACTTTGAAACTACTAAACTGTCATTTTCGTAATGAATCTGTCTTCGAATCTGACGTTTAAAGTACTTTTATTGTGTTGTTTACGTGTGAACTGTCATTGTTGGACTTGTGTTAAAGCGGAGGCATCCTTCAGAAGCAGACTCAAGACCCACCTTTTACTCAGAGAGGCAAAGAAGCGCTTTTGGAATGATCATTCGGTCATAAAAGAGCGCTATACAAATACTAATATAATAATAATAATGTCAGATGCGCTACAAAATCTAGGGAGTTGCATAAGTTGGCGATATGAATTACTAAACGCAACTTTGAGCTTCTCCCACTCTCGTTTAGGATAGCTAGACCAGAGTTCTGATGTATACAATGCCATACAGTGTGCTTTAAATAGCACTTTCCTTAATGTTGACTAATATCTGTGATACAACTATATCCACGCACAATGTGGTATTGTCTCAGAACGGAATGCACGAACGGAATACCGTCCTTGAAACTGTTTTAAGAAAGTAGTTGTGTCTTTTACAATCTCTCTCTATGCGAGAGAAGGAAGATTAAGATATTGATGAGATTTCAAGATCTATCGAAGAGATTAGCCCATTTAAATAACTTCTTAGGTTTTCACGGCCAGATTTCTCTAAAACTAAGTTTTAAGTTTGTTGGATTTGTGAAAGTAGTGATAAAGCAGGTATAACAAACTAATTGTGATTCATATCTTCTCGTCAATAATGATGATCAACTTACGATGTTGAAATCCATGACTTTGAGCACCCATAGCGTGAGTGCCAGGTTGACTATCATCATGACCATGAGAACCAAGATGAGCATGTAGAGACATCTCTTCCTCCAGCCGTAGATGCCAACTTTGATGCCATAGCTGCTGCGATGCGCAGGCTGATGCAGCAAGGAAGTTGCCTTCTTCATTTGATTAGCGGGTGCTACTTTTGTCGTATCACTGTATGGGATTCTGAAATAAAATGAAAATTTAGATTATTTACTTATGTATTACTATGGCGTCTTGAGAGTGCTCTGTCTCAAAATAATGAACCTGAAAAGAGGATATCTGAAAAAGAACTCGAGTAGTGGAGGGTATGTAAGAATAAGCACACTCGATTGGCAGTTGGTAGGACATATCTGTCGCAGAGACGACAGTCGATGGGGAAGAAAAGTATTGGAGTGGCAAACGTAGCATTGGCTATCCTCTTGCAAGATAGACTGACGACGTGAGACAAATGACGGAAGTAGTCTAAATGCGGACAGCGGAAGATCTAGAAAAATGGGGACTTATGCGGGAGGCCTACGTTTAACACTGGATGGACACAGGTTAATGATGAAAAAAATCTTTTTGTACATTTTCATATTATTTAGTATTACTTGCTCAAACTGCACAGTGTAAAAATGTGGTAATATTGCATATTTAAAATTTTAAGTGTTTTTTAGGTAATATTATCAGAACATCGTTTCATAAGACTATTCACTTAAGATTTTATCAGCTGTGGTTATCTCATTTATGTGTTAAAATATATTTATTTGTATACATATTTTGGTAGGGTAATTTATTTGAATAATTGTTGGCGTTGAGAATAGTTCTAATTTTTTAAAAGTTCACTTATTAAATACTCGTATTTATTTTATTTTACTTCATTTTCGTATTTATTACTTATTTTTGTTCATTTAAATAATTGTATCTCCTTTAAATGCGTTTAAATAATGCATAAACATAAAAATCTGCAAAGATAATAATGATAATTTCGCACTGAAATTTTATTCATTTTGATGAAACATTTTTGAAAGTGCGAAAATGAAATTCATTTTTATGAATGGAAAATACACGCCAATGAAACATTAACATATTCAATGTGTAAACTCGTATATCTGTGTCGTAATGCATTTAAAAGTATGTTAATTGATATATGTATTTTTTAATTAACGTAAAGCGTTATCACATCAAGTATATTAAACTACTATAATTTTTTTGTAGATTCCCCTAAAATTACTTTACTTAACAATGTGAATGTTATTAAATTAGCAATAGCACGAAAATGCACGCAGAGATTTCTTTTCCATTTTAAGGGATTTTTTCACAGAGCGTTAAAACGTTCTTTATTAAACCGCTTATAAAAAAATAAACTGCAATAAGTTTTTAAAAGGCGTAACGGAGCTTTTACGGCGGATTCAATTCATCTCATTACAAATTTAATTAAAAAACCCAGGCTCCCTCTGGCGTCTTTGCGGTGCAGCTCGTTATTGCTATGCAGTTTACAGATTTAATGATAATAACTTCCACGCGTCCGTACCTTTTAATGTTGTTCCACCTATGTGGAATTACATTATAACTTTGTAATTCACCAAGTTCACAAACTGTGTTATGTCTCAAATTCACATATTATACTCATTCACACTATTAGCTTAAAGTAATCAGAATTACATACAGGTATTACTAAAATTTTTAACACTGTTAAAAATACTGCCAATATTTATTGTATTATTCACTCTAAGATCAATTTTAAATATTAAAAACTTGTTTTTAATATGGATCACTTAGAGATTCTTTACATGTATAATCGTATTAGTAAAGCGCTCAATGTGATCTATTTTAAAACATTTTTTTTTTTTTACATTTAATATTTAAAGAGTTCATATTGTGATTCATTTTACCAATTTAACAAATAATTCATATGAGCATTCTGGATATATTTGATGGAATAATGTTAAGATTATTTTTCATAAAATGAAATAAAGAATAAATATTATTTTATTTTTGCAAGCTTTGCGGTGCAAAGTTTGATTTTGTAAGAAATGTAAGTGAAAAAATTAAGAATCTCGTCATCCGATAGTTGGGTATAAACATTGGATAGCTTGTCTCATATATCGAAGCTTAAAGATGTTTTTCATACAATGATTCCGGTCAACTGTATACATTTTCATACGAATTTGTTGAAATGGTTATAAAATTTGTAATGGTACATAAATTTCTGGTAATCATTATATCAGTTTTTTCGGTTAGTTTTATTTGATTTAATTGTTCTCCCGTGAATATTTTCCAACCCCTGGTGGTTAGCCTATTATGGGTAATAACCATTAATGTGATCATCCATTTTGATGACGGAAAATTAATAAATTGATAGTTATTGTAACGCATAGCGTATGCAAAAGTGGCAAACTTTAAGCCAGCCGCAAACAAAGCGCATTAAAAAGAAATTACACGGCTTTGTTTGAATAAGAATCTTCTGAAAATTCATTAAGCTAACTGATTTAATGGAGGCAACCACCTTAGAGAGTTCAAAATCATATATTTTATTCAAACGTCTTCCAAAAATAAAATTTTAAGGTTAAACTACGTTACTTTATTATGTTACTAATTTTGTACATAGCTTTCAGGTTAATTTCATGACCTCCATCATGCACGCCCGCATATAACTGAGACAATTCCGAATATTTTTTTTCTCATAACATATGAAAATATGCCTGAAAACTCTATAACCTCCAGGCCATGAGAGTCAGGCGTCTTGAAAAAGCATGTTTTAAAGATTTTTTTATTTAAGATTTTTAATACATGTGAACGATAGAAATAATTGTAAAAAATTAAAAATTATGTATAAATATTTATTCACTATCTCCATCCCCTTTATTACAGATCCGATGATATTTATTTACTACAACATATAAAAGTATATTTTAAAAACTGAAAAAATGAATATATTCCTTAATATTGATTTGAAGTTTTTTTTATAAATTTATATTATGTAAGTATCTATAGCTTGTCTATATTGAACCGAATTCATACTGACGGAACGTTCTCAAAACTGCGCATGTGCCCGGTACCAAGTTTGTCTCGTCTACGCCATCGTTCGTGCAGATGCATGATACGGGCGCGTAATTATATCTCCGATATTTCCAAAAATTATTTATATTCATTGCTACAAATAAAAAACTCAATAATATTACGAAGGAATACGAAAACTCTCAGTATATTACTATTTTATATAGAGGTGTAGTTAGTACATATAATCGTACAGCAAGGCTTAAGTAGGCTTAAGTAGGCTGAATTAATCCAATGTAATTGTTCCCCGAATGACATTTTTGAATTAATTAATATAACTTATCTGCAGTGTAAGACCTGCTTCAAATGCGACCGAATTATTAATATCGAATTTCATTTCACGATTGAGTTGGCAATTATCCGTCCGTAGCTGACCTCCCTCCACAGGTCGATATAATTACATGAGAATTATGCGGCTGCGTAACATTATCATTTACGCAAACTAATTAAATACAACAATGGCGCAGATGCACCGACAAGCTAACATTACTCTGTGGTGTAGTGCGTTGCACAATCATTGATGGCCAACCTTTAATTAAAATATTATTGCAGTTGGCACTTTTTTTCGATATTATATTCATTTTCAACTCATATTTATTGTAAATGTATACAAATCATTCGGTTGCATTGTATATAAATGTTACAGTTCATCTTAATTATCAAACAATTTACTTATCTCTATCGTAATTGTATCCCTTGTTGTAGGTGACTATATTCATTTATCGGCATATAATTTTTTACTTCTGTTTAGTCAATTGGGTTATTTTTACTGTCATTTTAAATGCATGCAAAAGAAATTAATTCTTATAATTCTTAATTCTTAATGAATTCAGTTCACCTTTATAGAAAAAAATATTTCCTTTTTGTTGTTGTAATATTCGTGATACCTTATGATTTTTAAGAGTATATTTATAGAGATTTATTTCTAATATAATCAAGAAAAAATTGCTAGTAAAGACAATTATTTGTAAACATCCATGTCTTATGAAAAATCAAATAAAGCTACTGTAAGGAAAATTTTCCGGTAAAATTAGGAAAGAAATTTTGAAAAATGTTGTGAATGAAAAAAGAAAATAATGTTTTGAACATTTGTTTTTTCACTTGAAAAAATAAATGTTTTAGTTTTGTCGAGAAACCATTATGTTTACATATTATGGTTTTAGAAATTAACCAAGAATCATCAATAAAAAAATAAAACACTTATTAAATATTTTTTTAATGCCGATAAAGTAAAATAAATATAGAAGTAGCAGTGAGAATGTCGATTTTAGTATTGAAATGGGAAAGTTTTCATTGAAGGTAAAAACTCCCGCCGACTAAATGAAAATAATGCAAATCAAATTCGGGCCACATCATTCCGATGGACTAAACTCGTCCACTGTAATAATTTTCACTCCAGTTTCAGCCGGTTGCGGTGTCGGGCGGACTATTTTTGCCCGATCGGTCAAAGCTCACCTGCACAAATATTGCAACGAGAGGTCACGAGAGCCGGAGAAAACTAAAGTAAAGAGTTTTAACGGGATATTTAACAACTTATATATTTTTGAAAAAAAATTCAAAATTAAAATACTATTTTCGAAAGATTAATGCAAATACAATTCAAACATTCGTTTGAATAGAAATTGAGTCTTAAATAATATCGGCTTGATTATCAAATGCTTAATGTTGAGAAATAAAATAAAGTTATACACTTTGTAGAATAAAGCAGGCTCAATATGTAATAATTATACGGAAAACAAGTAGGAGAGCACTATATAACGGTTTAAGGTCTCAGGCAAACTCTATGACTTTCAACCAGCTTATGAGTTTGTGAAAAGCGAATACAGTTGTTTTACCTGTTTTTAAATTTGATTTTATAATATGGATTATTGGAACAATTCTGATTGCTTAAAGTACTCGTAGAATACACACTGTTGAATGTTTGACAAAAGCTTAAAATATCTGATGTTGACGTGAAGGTGAAGTTGTGATTCAAAATGATTATTTACACAAAAAAGTATTAGTGATATAATCATATTGATAAAAAAAAGTCAATTAACATAAGTTTGTTTCATAGCTTAAAGATAAAAAGTTATACTGATATTCACAGTAATAATAAAATATTCTTTTATACGTATAGTATTTAATCATTCTCTACAAACTGCATATTTTTTTAAGAATCCATGTGTTTATACATATGCTTAACATAAAAACACAACAGAAACTTTTTGCATTGTGAGAAGCTTAAATGAGTAATAAAGGTTTTAGTGTGATACGCCTCATTTCATCTCTCCGTTAACTCTACTTTGTATCTGACTGCCAATGAAACTATTAAGAAGTTTGACCACACTTGCCTCCTAACCCCCAACCGCCTTATCTCACCAAGCTCCCGCCCGCGACTCGCGGTGGGCGGCTAACCTCGACTAATCCGGGAGTAACCGAATACTGACCCAGGATTTGTGGTGAAAGGGGGAGACGCTTAGCGGTGAAAGGTGACTGCCTTTAGAGTTGACGGATACAAATTTGTTAAATAAATTAGATACTCTGTGAATGATAAAACGCTGTGTGTACAATTGTTTAAAACATCGATAGAGTCAGAATTTTTGCCCACAATAAATAAGTGAATAAAATCTGACGGTATTAAAGGCTTAATACATCTAACAAGTTACATTTGATAAAATTATTGGTCATTCTTTTCCAGAAAAAGCTGAATAAAAAACTGTTTGATGTTACAGTCATGTGTCATAAATTTAAGAAATTATATCTCACAAATAAGCTACATTTTTGAATAAGTATTTAAAAATAATCGAAAAGTAGCTCATCATAAACTATATTTTGGCACAAGATCTGATAAAATCAGATTAAGAGACCCACGAAAAAGAGTAAATTGTATAAATAAGACAGCCTTTATCAAATACATAAATCGTTACTTTTTTAGTTTCGTATTTACACTCTTGTCATGATATACGTCTATACGTCTTTACAACTTCAAGCAAGTGTAAGAATTGTCTCTTAAAGATATTCAATAGTATAGGAAAAATTAATTGTTACATATATTGGACAAATTGATAATAAATAATTTGAAAAGCTTTAATTGCTTCTGGTAAAGTTTCTGATATATCCAAGAATAAGCAAATAAAAATTGTTAGTGTAGTGGATAAGAAAACCTACTTGTAGAAAGATATTGCAAAATATCTCATATTCCATAATTGTTACTGATAAATTATATGACTGAATGTGATGAAAAATATTTTTATATGTACGAGCATTTTTACGTCTGTAGCATGAATACTAAATTAGAAACAAGTGTAACATAGTAAAAATGTACACATACTTATTACAAAAAACTAAATCAATAATTTAAATTAAAGTAATTTAACCTCATATAATAATGTGATTATATGTATCCAACAATGAATTCGTCAGTGTTCTATTTCAGACACGCGACGCCAATTCCACGACTGCTTTTGTGCTATTTCACGTGTGTCCAGGGAGCATCGCTTTGTTTTTCTGAATCAGATTACACTGGTGGCCGTCCGCAAAAGCTGCTCCCGTCTGGCGGCCAAAAGCTCGGCGAGGTGCTTCGGCAAAGAGCTTTTCACTGTAGCGTCCGTTACTGCGCCTGGCGAGGAGTCTAGGGTTACCCGGCCAATTATCACTGGGCAAGTGAAGAAAAAGAAAAGCCATGAGTTTGCAAACAAGCTGGAGTTTTTTTTTACATGAGTATGATCGGAGAACAGTCGGTCTTTGAAGCTTCTTTCAACAAATGTAGTGAAAGCCTTCACTGTCTCTATAAAATAAGAATCTCATGATACACATATATAATACAAAACATCCTTATCTTATTTATAATCTTCCATTTATGAATCACATAACTTGATTCGTCTGAAATCTATTCATAAAAGCCAGTGGTGAGATGGAGAAATATTATAAAATAATTGATTTTATGTATCAATATTTGACGTAAATAGTTATTAGGCTCTTGTTGCTAGTAAAAATACAAGAAGTCTTATATTTATGTAATTACAACATTTGTTATGTAAGATTTTATAAAACTAATTGAAATATTATTTTCAAATCTCCAATATAGTTTAGATTGTACTTTTCGTGTCGTGAATTTTCGTTAATTTTACAAAGCATCCTTAATATGTATATACTATTCCACTTTAATTAAATAAGACATTAAATTTGATACGTTTAATTAAATCCTTAAAAAAATATAAAACACAAAAAAAATAACAATAATGATTTATTCAATTAATATCATAGCAAAATCAATAATAAAATGATCAAATTTATATATTTATATTTTAAATATATAGAACCATGATTCAAATGTAATTGGTTTGTAATAAACTGAATTATTTGTACGAAATATGTCAGTCAATTAATATAAATGAATAAATCAAATTGTCAATTTCACTTTTTCACAAAAAATGTTAATAATTTAGACAAAAAAGGAAACAGATTAAAAAGGAATCCTAGTTTATTTGTAAATAGCGAAACCTTTTACTCGTAAGCACGATGGTAAGTGTACTCTATAGTTGGAGTAGACTGAAACAGTACTTGTCCGATGGACTGTACACCAAATGTTTGTTGTGAAAATTAAAACTTTATGTTATTTTAAATAAGCTGTAAACATTGTGTAGTTCTGCAAAATGAACATAAACATATTTCTAAAACAAAAGTTTCAGCGCATGTGTTATGATTATGCTAACAAATAAATATCAATTATTTTTGACCACATTGTATTTTCATAATTATTTATTTTCATTCTACGAAACACTATGAAATTGTTAATTACGTGAGATGATTGCTTTGCGTTTTTCGTTTAATATAGTAAATACAATGATATAATTATATTTCAAATTACTAGACATAATATCTTGTTTATTAAATAATTGTTCTTGTAACTTGTTTTACGTTTTATTGTTGTGAAATGCATTGTATATTTATTGCTTTGTTAAAAGAATTTTCCCCCGCTGCAGACAAGATCCGACTTTCTAAATTCACTAGAACAAGTGTATAAATAAATAAAAAAAATATTGTTATGAATCAAGTTACTTTAGTTGTAAATTAAAGTGTTCTTAATGAAAGATATTATAATACACCTATTCTTTAAATACAAAATTTAAGAAAAACTAATCGCATGAAATTTTAAATTAATTTTATTTCGATTTCGTTTTATTCTAGTGCTTTCGATTTCAAAAATACAAGCGTTACCACCAAGTCATGCAGACCAGCTGTGTTTTCTTATGCTTTTCGTCACATTTTGAGGGCGCTGCTTGTACACATATCGGTGTTGCCAACATAAAAAAGGATTTACAAGCGACAAGTTCCCAGGCCACCTGCCCCTCGACGAGAAAATTTGACAAATTGAAAACATAATCCCCACTCCCGCCCACCTTAAACTTCCACGCCCTTCCCATTCCTCCTACCCCACCCTCGGAAGGTGGTCTCAAGAGCCTCAGTTCTGGAGCAATCGAAAATAAATTATGATACCCCCATCACGCACGTCTAAAGTTTATACG
The DNA here is from genome assembly GCA_022606575.1 of Glossosoma conforme. NCBI lineage: Eukaryota > Metazoa > Arthropoda > Insecta > Trichoptera > Glossosomatidae > Glossosoma > Glossosoma conforme. The sequence continues at coordinate 356,366 of JAGTXR010000199.1, read as the reverse complement.
TACGTGTCTGTAAAAAATAAAATATTAGACATGGATTTATCGAATAAATTCCAATGTTCATTTTATAAAAGTGTAACAAGTGTTTCTACAATAATCATTATTACTGAGATACATTACTACTTTATTGTGTTAATAAACATTTTTTTACCTACTTTCATATTTAATTCAGTCGTCAATTTCTTATCTCTCTTTCGTTGACAGCTTAACATTTTTGCATAAATGATAAGTTATACGAGAATATACCTATTTTTTGGTATGAATATGTAACTTAGATTATCTACCAACGAGGACTTCTCCGATTATTAATCTATACATAAATACTTCTTACATTTCATATAAAGTACCAAAAGGTATATTTTCTTTAAATGGTTTCTATTTTAGTCGTTTTATTTGCATAGAAAAGTAACGAGTACGTTTTTAAATTTAATTTCAATTTTAAATTATGTTACGGGTTAAATAACCTTATCGTAATTGATTAATTTTGTTATTTCAGGTATCAAAGAGACTCGGTGTTTGATGTCCGCTTCCAAAACAACAATTAACTTTCAAAATAAATGTTTATGCCGAAATTCTGCAAAACTTTTGCATTGAGAAAACCCTTCCAAAATATGCCAAAAGCTCTCCCATCGCGTCTAAAGCTCGCAAGTGTACTAATTTTGCTTAAAAGTGCCTCAAGATTAAGGGTTAAACGCCGCTTCAAGCGATCTCTAGAGAATGGAAAGTTACTCGTAGGCTCGAGCATTTTTGCGGTCCTTAACCTGACCCGGCCACTTGTGGAAGAATTCAACCTCCAAATGCGCTTTAAAATCTTGCCTTTTTAAAAATGAAAAGCTCTAGTGCAATGAATCATACGTAAATTAAGCATTGAATAATATCGGTTTTATGTTAATTTTATTTTTAAAACAATAAGAAAAAGAAACTCGATGGTAAAAAGATAACAATGTTAAAAAAATAACAACACGGTCAATTTGTTAAAGAAAACAGTTGACATAATTATTTCGCAGTTTTTAAAATAAGAAGTCATTTAAATTGTCGACTTTGTCGTGAAATCTCAAAATTATTTATTTGTCAAATAATTTATAGGTTCAATTTATTTCAGATCAATTATTTGTGTTGAAAACATCGAATGAACATAAATATGTGAAACACTGTTCATTCAATGCTTACATTAACTAAATCATACACCAATTACCCATTTCGAGTTATTACGAAATATTATATTATTATTAAAAATGTTGTCCATAAGGTTGAAAATATATACATAAAGAAAAACAGTCAAAATAATATAACTGATATTAAAAATGACTGAATAAAATTACATTAGGATTGCAGTGGTTGTGTATGAAACATGCAATTGAAACTTGATTTTAAATATTATTGCAATGGATGTAGAGTAATTTGTATTTAAAACATAAGTTAACGTATTGTGTGGTGACTTTCAAACTGCTTTTGAAATACTGATTACATTTCGGATAAATAACATTTTTGCACAGCAGTTAAAAATAAAAACATTAAATATACCGCAGCAAAGTTAATCCAATTGCATTCGAATATACTGACATTGTTGCATGAATATGCAAACGTGCGCTACGTCTCCTCGCGGAGTGTGATAAGCTCATGTATTATTTTGCAGTAATGCAATTTAAATGCAGTGCCGGCGCAGTCTTTCAGCGGGCTTAACTCAAATGCTCGTGCAAGTCCCATTTCTTTCAGAGCCTCTACGCCGTAGACTGCTACTAAGACGCGGAGAGTCTACGCCGTAGGAGATCGGAAAGAAATGAAGAGTCTGCGAGTGCCTTAATCTATCTCTCAAACCCTGCCGTCGGAAAATGCATATTGGACTTGTATTCTTCAGGGAAATAACAGACACATCACGGGCGTCGTGGAATAACTAGAAGTAGTGTTCGAGCTTATTTATTTCTTGCATCTGTTGTTAGTGGAAATAGCGTTCACCGCTTGATATAAGATTTAGTTCTTTTGGACTAATGATTTATGGGTTAATATACACTTGAAAGAATAATAGTAAATACAATACTCATACATTTTACAACAAATCGATTTATTTCGAATTTCATTTAATATCATCATCATCAGCCTGTGTCCGTCCACTGTTGAACGTAGGCCTCCCGCATGAGTCTCCATCCTCTTCGATCCTCCGCCTTCCGCATTCAGGTCACTCCCGCTATTCTTCTTATTCATTTAATATGCTTATTATAAACTTTATCTAATCTACGAGATCGTAAATTGTAAATATATTAAAAGATCGTTAATCGTAAATTGGATTGAAATAAACTCGTTCAGTGACTAAAATCTTATATTAACAAATTGCACAAAATATTTTTTTTTTTAAAGGAAACACTTCATTAATTTGTATGTTAATTTAAAGAAATTCATATCTCACATTGCCTTCGTGGTAAATATAAAAAAATTAAATGTTATTGATGATATTACTTTTAGTACAAATGAGCATATAAGCGCTAAAGACACATTAAATTATTAAAAATAATGTGAAATTTTTTTTTTAAATATTTATTTTTATTTAAATTAGAAAAAATTATAATTAATAGTTTTTTAAATAAAAATCATAAATTCGTTCATATTTTAATTATTTCATTGTCCTTTAATGAATATTTTAATTAGTAAAATTATGATTTATAATTTTTTCAGTGTAATGAGTGATTATTTATAAATTTTGTGTATAAATTTACTCACGTTATTTTGAATTTAAATACTCGTTTTGTACTTTTAGTGTACTTTGTATTATTTGAATTGTGAAATTTGTCTTGAAATGCACACAAATTTTAGGTTAATAACTTCTAAAAGCTGTCACGACGAATAATAAGAAAGCATAAGGTCTGGTGCCTTCCATCCAAGAAAATTTGTATCCAAAGTTTCTAGAGGAGAAGTTAATTATGAGAAAGCAATGAAGAGCAGCCGATCTTTTGTAGTACAACTTGACTCATTTTTACCAACTCAGTATTGGAACGATTTGGTAAGATGAAAATTTTCTTTGGTTTCTTATATTATTATAGATTCTTTCAAAAACTAACTTTGAACAAATAAAATTGTCCTTTTTTATTTTTTAATCTAATTTTTATATTCTATCTAATATAAATATTAATTTTTTATCAATTCAACAATATAAATTAAAATACAAATAAAATAAAATTGATAAAATTCTAGTTATTTTTAGAGAATTGAACTGTGTACCTTAGTTTTTGATCATTTTGAAGCTTTTATTGATTTTAAGTTTAGAATTAGTTGTGATAAAAATTTTGTTAAAAAAAATTGAAACTTTGTAATCGTAAGGTATGTAAAGGTAAATGTAAGGTAATCGTAAATTTCGTGAATGCATTTCGTTGAATAAATGAACTATTTCAAATTTATTTATGCTAATTTGGATATAAAAATAAAAAGGTTGTTCTGCATATATCATATTTAAACTATAACAATCTATAAATTTATTTAATTATTTACTTAAAAACGGTATAAAACATTATTTAAAAAAAAGTTAATTTTGAATAAAAGATAGTATTATAAAAACACATAAGTAAATGTCATATAAATAACGCCGTGTGTAAAGGTGTAAAAAAAATGAAAAAATAATAAAGGCAAAGTAAGAGACCAAATAGAAGCGCCATTGCAGTTAAATTTAATAAGCTAGACAAAACCTCTCAGGTACCACTAAAAATGTTAAAAAACGGATAAACCAAAATGTATTAAGGCTTAAAATATTTTAGAACTATGAATAGCGTAGCGATTTAACTATAAATTGAACAAAAGAGGGATATGCTTAGCTTATTGAAACGCTTTAAGAGACATTAGCTAAAGAATCGCTCCTCTTTGTACAGTGTAATTCAATTTAGAGGTTTTGTCGTAGTTTAGTAAGTTTCAGTTGCTGCACTTAGTGACGTTGTACGTCCGTCGCCGAACGCGGAACTTTCCACGTTAAAAAAAAACGTTAGGGAGCCTTTTACGGTTACCGTTTATTTATAACATTGAATTAAGTTATTCGGTGCTTATTCGAATTTACGCTTGGAAATGTTTTGTTATGCAGATTTGGTTGGTTGAGAATAGGTAGATCGAGTCGCAGTGGCCGGCTTTGTGTTGATTTTAAAAGGCACAATTTGTTGTGCACTTTATTGTAAAATAAAATAGTTTTAAAATTAATAAAACAGCTGTATAACACATATGTTTATTCCTGTGTACAAAAAAATATGTTTCACTTCAGTAAATCATATATGATATTAACTTTACACAGTATATTATTACAATGTTTGTGTATAAGTAATAACTCAGGATTATTTTAGGTACTTTGGATACTATATTATTGCATTATTTTTCTTATTAGTACAAGTTTTACATACATTGTTGTGATGTATGATTTATATTTCAACACTCTTATAGTATCTAACTTAATTTATTTGAAAACAATAGAGATCAAAGTAAACTAAATGATTATATCATTCTGGTCCTGGAAAATGTACATAACCAACTAATATATATTATTAAATATATAGTAAAGCAGTCAATCATATGAGTAATTTGAAAAAACATTAGTATTTTGGCTTGATTATCATTATAATTATTTTTTTGGTATATATAATATATAATCGTGTCGGAAACAACAAGGTCAGATCCTGTCTGCCCAGAAGTGGGCGACGTCGATGGCGTTACTTCTGGCCATCATCAGGTCTTCCTGGGTGCAGCTATTCGGGCACAGCGCACACTCCAGAAGGTGTTCAGTCGGTCCGCTGTAAAACTGCCAGGCCCTCATTTGTGTCCTCGTCTTGCATACTCCGGTCCGATGTCTGTTATCTGTCCGATTTTTTGGTAGCAATTAATCATTTTAAGTTATTAATTCATAATAACGTATTGAAAATGTATTTTAAAAATGTTAAAAAAATTGATTTAAAGGTTATTTGTTAAAACTAATTTTATGTCACAGAGGATATATTGAAAATTTGTTTAATTAATTTATTATTGTTTTATATATTTTGTACTTTGTATTATTTTTAGATTCTCAATCGTGTATTAACCCTTTCGCATCGGTTGTTGGCATATGCCGTCATAAGATTCCCCGAACGTTGACATTGGTTGACGTGATATATCGTTTTGCTTCTTTCTTAGAATAGTTTTTTATGCATCATCTGATAGCTTAAAGATACAAGAACCAATGTAATATATGAAAATAGACCAGATAAGTACATTTATGCTTCAAATATTAGTTTTATAATTGACAGTTTAATTTCTATTCAAACCGAGCCGATATGAATGGTTAAAGTCTGAAAAAGAGACGATAGCAAATGAATATGAAAAGTGTTAGTGTGATGAATCAGAAAACGAGGGGTCTTCTTACAAAATCGATTGACATAATGACAAGAAAAATAACAAAATTAAAAGTATGCGTTAGGCTAATATTTATGCTGGATATCTTGGTTCGATAATAGACAAATAATTAAATGTATTGCTTTGTAATAAGAATACCTATGTATGATTATGTTTTGTGGTAGGTGAGTAAAAATGAATTATCGACAATTTCCTTGAAAAATCACTCTGAAAAAGGACACTAATCGCGTACAGCTCTCATCCAAACATGAAGTTTAAATGTTAATACCGTAACTCTTTAGTCTTCAGGACTTGAAGGCGTCGCTGAAGTTAGTTTCAGGAATGTTTCAGCGTGCTGCTCGAGTCACGTGCCATCGTCACGTGGCTGCTCTCCCAGCTGACTACCACGCCGTGATTTATCCCGCAGCCAGTCTCCAAGAGTTGACGTTTTAAACGTCAGCTTTTGAACGTACCCACTGAAGGCGAAAATTCAAAAGAGAGCAGCGAAAAAATTGTTTATACTTTTCATTTTTCACGTGGCACATGTAATCATAAATATGGATCACAAGTGATCACATTGTACATTTTTGGTGAAAAAATGGCTATCAAGCAGAATCTTTGAGAAGGTTTAATTCCAAATATCCATGATGTTATTAGCTGTATGATAAAGAAGAAGATATTAATATTTCGTAGTTGACTTGTCACTAAAATTATCTAAGTGAAACATTGATTAGTTTTACTTTATGAAGAATGACAAGATGAAACAACGAACAAAACAGCCTTCCGTATAATAATTGGTCAAATAGAGAAGTTCAACCTTGTTGAAACATAAGAATACCGCAGATGAGCATAAACAAAAGCAGCTTATTTTCAAGCCTTCGGGTTCACGTCGTCCTGAAAGGCCATCAGGAATTATGCACAGAATGTACTTGGCGGATCTACGAGAGGCAGAGCTAGCACGGGATGAGGGGAGAACCAAGGCCACTGAAAGAGCTTTGTGGTGGCGGCTCGTAATATCCATATTCTCTTGTTAGAGGAACTGATATGGAAGTGGTGATAATGATGATTGATTTTATTGAAATTGTTAAAGTTTTTATGGAAAAAGCAGTACAAATTTAATAATCAAAATCAATGTTAAAGAGTTATAAAAAAAAATGTTTCAAACTACTCATATTCTATATATACAGGTATATATATGTTTTACGTTATTTTATCATTTTTTGTGTTATTTTATTTTATTTTAAATTTTTTATCAGTAATAAAATTAAATATTATTAAAAAGTAGCATAATGGTTTGTTGTGAAGCTGTCTCTAAAATGATAGATTTGAGTTGCGTGAGGGGAGCCATTATGTGACGTCAGAATGATGAACCTGCTTAGCCAAGCATCATTTAGTTGATTCTGAGTTCCGAGTAAGTAATTACTAAGAAACATTAAAATAATATTTTGACTAGTTATTTAGGACTAAAAGCTCACTCAAAGTTAGCTCTCAATACGATGTTTGAAAAATTTTTGGAAATTTGTAAATTATTCATCTTCCTCAAAATCGTGCTGTTCATAACTGAGAATCGTGGTACCAATATATTTTGCTTGAATATAAATAATTCATCGATGTGTTTAAGAAAAATACTGTGGTGAGATTTGAATATCTCACACAATGTCTATAAATTAGTTTTAAGTATACAAAGCTTATTCTTAACTCAAAGCTTGTATGCTTAAAATGACAAGTCTAATTTTATTTTCAAAAAAACATTTAGGCCTTCTGTATTCCACTAATATATTAATGTTTTTTTTTGAAAGTGATAAAAATATAAATGAATTAATTTTCCGGTCAAAATTAATCAATTTAAATGCAATTGTTTTGTTCAGATAGTAACGAAACGATAGTGAATGTAATATTTATATGGTAATAATAATAAAATCATTTAAATAAACTGACTTTTTATGAATTATTGCTTGATTCCATAAGTGCTACATTTTTAAAATGGCCCAAAGAATAAATATTTGAATACAAAATATATATAAGTCTTATAAGTATAATGTCTTAATTTGTGACGAATTAACAATATTGTGTATTGTTAAATGTGTGCGAAAGTTCGATTAAAATATGAGTTTACATAACTAACGAGTCAATAACTTTGTAACATTTACTACAAATGTATTTTCTGTGAAAACGTTTATATTTATAATTGAATAGGCACAGACTAAAAAATAATATCGCAAGAGAGTATAATATTAATAACACATAAATATCAAACCATGACAGATGTACAAGTAATCTAAAAAACTATATCTATATCTTCAAAACTCACATTCCAATTCTTTATTTGAAGATAACAGGTGTAATCTTTTTTTCGTATCGAAGAATAAATTGCTTGCAAAAGTTTGTTTAAATTTTACTTAATGATAATAAAGTTATGTTTTGTTTGCCGCTTTTAAAAGTTTTGACGATGAGCAGCTATGCTTAGAAGTCACCGACTTACTTGAAATATTTTCCCGTTATTAAAAGCGTAAACAAGTTAAAAAATTAATCACTTACGTCAAGTTTTGAAGAAAAATGTTATTTTCATGGTAAATAATATAAATTGTCTTCAAACGTTTCAGGAAAGAAGAAAATACTAGTAAAATAATGAATACATATTTTGAAACATTAGCTATTAGTAAAATATGTACATTGTACAGTTTCTATTTAAATTTTATGATTTCAATGTCTGCTTTATATTTGGGTTTAATTAAATTAAAAAAATATATTAAACATTTAATGATTATTTAAAAGAAAAGCATATAGTGTATTTATATTCGTTTAATGTACAATTTCAAAGCGAAAAAAAATATCTCACCGCAAAAAAGATATAAAAGTGAGCCCTTTTATTTTTTATATGAACTCAATACACTATTACTGAAAATAACAAATAATGAAAAGCGATATCGTTGAAACTGAAGCTCCGAGCGTTACATATTGATATTCAAGAAATGTTTACAGAAAAAGCCTTCTTCAGTTTACGCGCTCTTCTTTCAAAGGAATAGAATCATTGGCGTAATGACACGTTGATCAATAAGAAAGGATCATGTTTGAACTGATGTAAAGGAAGATATATTATTCTGAATACATATTCGGAAATATACAAATATATAATTTTCAATATATTTTACAACTTTCAATATATTATTGTGAATGCTAATCTGGTATTGAATGTATAATTCCATATCTTGTGTCATAGTATTTTTTCATATTAGACTAATATTTGGTATTTTTGCCAATAAGTAATTGTTGTATTATACTCTTCATTATATCGGTACTAAAATAATAGCTGGATATGAAAGATGAAAGATTGAGAAGGAAGGGAAGCTCATTTGAAAGTTCAACAATGGGGAGACAGATGTTGATGAAGCAAGAAGGTTTGATAAAAAGGTCAATAGATTTAGTCTTCTCGAGTAGACATGTACGAGTAGATGACCAACTCCATGTATATTAGGAATGTTATAAAGAAAGCCAGGTGATCAGTTTGTATGCTTCAAAGATAAATATTTGCGTATACTAATAAAATAAGACCAACTCAAAAAAAAAGGAATTGTAAGCGGGCCTCTTGTTAATATACTCGTTTATATTGTTGTATGCTACATTTGACGAGTACCAAATTTAGATGGGCTTAACCACCTGTTAGTAACAGCATTTCATTGGTTAGGCTGAGTCTCTTCTTGGTTCTTGGTCTCGAGAGAGTCGTCGGTCGTCTTCTTAAGAAATATAATTATAAATTTTGTGAAAATATTCATCGGAAACCTCCTGCCCTGAAGATCGTTAGTAACTACATATATTTCCAAGTGAGTCTTCGAGTGCTGAGATATCCTGAGACAAGTTACGGACAATAGCAATTGACATAACATTCCCCGCGAATGAGTAATGACTATTTGTTCCAGATATGGAATGGAATATGGGACAAGAAAAATTAGGAATTATTTAAAAAAATGAATTTATCTGTAAGTTACGACTATGTATCAAGGGTCCAGCAGTGAAAGATTGGTAAAACAATGGCACCGTGAGATAATTTGTTCGTAATACAATTTAAGGCCTACAAACGTGTTCCGGGGCAAAGTAGAGAGATAAAGCTCGTCGGAAGTGAGGGGAGGCTTCGAAAGGAATACACCCGGGTAGGAACACACGGAGCAACCTCTCGTTGGTAAAGCCCACCTCTTCGCCTTTCTCCCGCCCTGATACTTTTCCCGATCGAACCAATGACGCCTGTCTGATGTTTTTCAGGATTCCGTGTTTCGGGCCAAGTTTTAGGCGGACGGACAAGTGTTTTATTGACACGTAACGCCCGGCTGTTTGTTAAGCAAGTTTCTTAATGTTTACGTAATTTAATTTCTGTTTCAGCTAATGGAAGATCTTACATTATGTATTAAATATTGAATTATGCTTAAGTTTGATTTTCAAAAAGGAAAACAAATGCAACATTTATCTAGATATTATCATCAATGAAGATAATATTTATATTAAGTTATCGCCTTACTTAAAACCTTCATCATACAGATTTTACAAACAGAAAGTAAAAATAAATAAATAATTAATAATAATATTTCAAATTTTATTAAATAAAAAATATTACAGGCATTCTCTTGTTGACAAACATCATTATAAAGTAACTAAATGGTATCTTACCTTTACGTAACTTTTGGCATTGTCAAGAAGCCATTCTCAATTGCGACTTAAGATTCTAGTAAAATGTAGTCATTAATAAAATATAAGTTAAAAATACTTCTTATATGCACAAACATTTAATTTATACAATTAAAAAATATAAACTCTAAAATTGTAAGTAATTTAGATGAATAATTTAAATTAAAAATACGAACATTTTTGAATTATATTTCACATTATTTTAAATAATTCGTTTGTTGAACAGTCAGGTCCATTTTAACCCATAACCAAATTTCCTTTTGATATACTTAAAGAAAGTTCTTACATTGATAACAATACAATTGAATATGGCGAAAAACGAAATGTAAGAAAATAACTGATCGCAAAAAGCGAAAACTAATCACAAAGAAAAAGCTTCAAAGCGGCTAAAACATATCCGCACGAAACAAAGTTATCTCCAAACCACAGGGCGGCTTTCTGATCTTCATCAGGGATTCCAGCCATCAGTTCTTAATTCACAAGAAAGAACATCTGAAGAATAACATTATTGACGAAGCCCCCGACACGCGATACCAGTAATTGAAGTGAGCCCCTGCGTACAGTCAAGACGCCATTTTGACAATCGGATTTCGTCGATTAAAATCCATGTTATTCAGTTATACTGTATCTTTTCACTGCCGTATATATTAAAAATTATAAACTGTAATGCACATCTGGTTTATTATATTTTTGAGAACTATTAAATGTTGACTGTTTCCATTGAATTGGAACTCATTCATTCATTTTTATATTTTTTAGTTTCATTACTATTACGTATTTTGTAAGATCCCAGGTAATATATAAATAATATATATTGTATAAAAAAACAAGTTGATTCCCACGTATATGCCACTGGTTAGCTCTAGAATTTTCTTACCGTATCCATGTTTCTTCTTTTATACAATCTGAATTTCTTAAAGCAATAGATAAGTGTTCACTTCTTATCATCCCAAGCCGCACACAAAGACAACAAATACGAGTGTTTCCCGAACGCAGCATTCAGCGGTCGTAACTGATTGTCGAAGATATTAATTTTTAAGTTGGTGGGCTTTTTTCTTAATCCGTAAAAAAATCAAATAACAAATAAAACTCTCAATGTGGTTTGTTAGGTACGCCTTTGTCGCAAGAAGTACAAAACTGGGTTCGATCTTGTACTTGAACCGGAGTAATATTTTTGTTACTTGTTCTCTTTTCCGTGTTTGGATCCTCTCTTTGTTTCTCGCTAACCGTTTTAAGTCCCCTCGTATGGCTCCCTTTTTATCTCTTTGCTCTTTGAGGCCTCTTAAGTATTGGCCAGTGGCGTTTTTTTTTGTAAATAAAAATAAATTCCTTATGTACTCGCAACCGTGTTTACAAAACCAATAAAAAATTAAAAAAAAAATCTCATTAAGAATATTATAAATTACGTTTTTTTTTGCTCGTTTAACTAACTTTAACCAATGGATCGGTCACATCTTGCGCCAAGATGGTCTTCTGCCCTAGATGGGGGTATTTGCAGCTAGTGTTCGAGGACATGAGTTGTAGCTCTTATGCTGAGCTGCAGAGGACCGAGAAGTGGGGATCGAGATGCAAAATTTTGTTGCTGCAAACCAATCCATTGGATTGATACTACGAAGAAGAACTGACCTTCAAAGTGATAAACGTGCTAAATATGTTTTATGTGCGATATACTTATATATAATTGAATTGTTTTTTAAATATATTTCTACGACTCAGAAGAATCTTGACCGGACGAATATAATTTTATTCAAATATAATAATTTGTTTTACTACGATACTCGTATATCCTATGTATAATCGCAGATTGACCCCCTAAAAGTACTGAAAGACTCTGCGAAATGCCTTAAGGTCACAGGTTCGATGAAAGGAAAATCCTGATCTATCTCCTTCTCGTGGTGGGGGGTGAGCGACATCAGTCGGCCAATATAGACAGGGACCGAATGTTGGCCGGAATAAGCTAACACCCAGCTAACCTCATCAGGTCCTGGTTAGGGCACTCTATTGTCCTGGAGGGAGTAAATGCTCTCCTAAGGCGGATGAACCTTTATGGTCAACGGCATTAGGATGTGGAAATAAAGGGGAAAATACCACATTAAAGGTCTAAAAGATATCCCATGTATCAGCAAAAAAATGATTGCTTGGAGATCGAGATGCAAGATTCTGTTGCTGCAAACCAATCCACCGGATTGATACTACGAAGAAGAATCGCAGATCATTAAATAAAAATAGATTTGCTTTTTTAAACCTTAATTGTACAGGAAAATATTAAGATCTTGATAAATTATTATTATATTTTAGATTTGTTATTTAAAAAATAGCCGAGTGATAAAAATGGCGTATTTTTTATCAGCTTTATTTAGTCACTATAACTAGAAATTATTTTTGTGGAACGGAAAATTTTATAGCTTACGAAATTCATAGTTAACCAGTACTACAAAATATACAAAAAGTTGCTACATTAAACCATAATCAAACATATTATTTTCTTATATAGTTAATATAAAAATACTACTCTAAGGTTTCACATTTACTATGAAAAATTATTTGAAACATTATTTATTAGAAATATAGCAATTTTCTGCCTCCAAAAGGGGCTATGAGAGTCAATTTTTTTGTATCTATAATTTCTGGATTGACTTTGGTACCGCCTCTGGCCAGGTCACTATTGGCGATCTCTTGGTTTTCTGGTCACGTCTCGGCAGGTGCTGGGCGATGGGCGCGCCGCCCACAACAGGTTGGAACAGCCGCCCATCCGCCCTAACTCGTCCATCGCTCCATCCAAGCGTCAATTACTGAACTAGTATCAGCATGAAGACCTGGAGTTGTTGGAGAATAAAGGACTTTTTCAAGAGCTTCAAGATATAATAGAGTAAAACAGCTGACAAAAAAAGATATGAAACATGGTCAAAAAGTTAATAATTGTATTTAATAAAAAATACACCTTAAGATAGTCGGGGAACAATCGCAGTCTTTGAGACATAGAGAATCTTATCATTTTCTTTTATCTCACAATTCACAATTCTTTATTTTTTCCTTAAATGACACTACAAAATATATTACATTTCAATTCGTCATTAAAGTACATACTAACATAAGTAACATCAGTGTGGCATTGTAAATATATTGACATACTTATTGTCAATGATCTCACACTCAGAACTAGTGTCAGGACACTCACGCAAATAGTTGGACTTGTTGATGACGTACAACCATTTATATGTATTTTTCAATGTGTTACATATCTGAAGTAGAGTATATTATAACAATAAATTGTAGTTGCACAGTTCTGTAAGCATGTATTGTACATGCCAATTGTTAAAACATAACTGCATCTAGAGTACCACCTTGGAACTTACTTGTATATGACTCCAAACAGACTCAAAACGAGAGCTCTAGAACCTTAATAGACGTTTGTAGTATCTGAGTAATATTTAAGCACTTTTAATCAGCTATTTTAATGAGATTAGATGAACTGCCTGATTTTTTTTGCTGTTAGGATTTTTATCCAAATTTGTTGTAAGGAACAGGCAATGAATAATCCACTTTTTTTGTCAGCATCCAACTTCAATGATCGAAAATCGAGATCGAGCTCAAGAAACGTGCTGAAAATGTGCTATTTTATTTAGTTATTACAATAATTAATCAATTGAAATATATTGATACGAGTAATAGCAAAAAATATTGATGATTAGTAAAATTCATATAAAAGTATTAGTATTAAGTAAGTTAAATTAAAATTCAAGTAATTTTGTCAGCTTTAAGTTAGAGTATCGTGCATATTATTTTATCATTTATTAGTTTTTTTTTTTTAATAATTCATTAATCATATGGATATTTTTAATTATTTATTAGAATATTATTTTATTATTTCAACATTCTAATCCACTTCTATAGATCATTGACTATATTACAATATTATAAGCAATTAAATATACATATACTATCCATAAAAATCCTTAAACGAGTCAATTCATTCAGAAAAAATATCGGCGGGAGCGGGATGCGAACCGCGGACCTTTGGAACCAACCATTTTTGCCCAGGTAATTATACCGCTCGGCCACCGGCCGATTTCTTCCACCTGAGAAGACTCGGTGCGCGTCGTACTTACAAGAAGTTATTCTCATCCATTTGATCTATAGTTTCGGTTCGAGACCCGAGTGGTACTTACTAAAATAAATAGACTGCCGGAAATAATAATATTAATCTTGTGAATAAATGCATTCTGATTGAATAATAAAAAATAAAAATATACATACTTTGAATATATACTATAGCGACATCTATCATACGATGATAACTTATATAGAGGTTCAGAGACGAGTCTTCTCAGAAGAAATTGTCCGAGCGGTACCTGGGCAAAAATGGTTGGTTCCAAAGGTCCGCGGTTCGCATCCCGCTCCCGCCGATATTTTTTCTGAATGAATTGACTCGTTTAAGGATTTTTATGGATAGTATATGTATATTTAATTGCTTAATTCATTAATCAATTAAGTTTTGATTGTTCTGAGAAACAAAATGTCAAATCAAAACTAAATGTTTTTAATTTGTAATTTTTAAAATTGAAATTAATACCAAATTATAATGATGCAGTTTCACCAAGTAGTTAGTTGATAACCTTAAGGTTATTTGCTAAAGCTCAAATAATATGAATAAAGTTAATCGTCATTTATCTCTGATTAAATGTAAATCAATATTATAGCTTTATAGCGTCTTTGGATCTTATTAATTTTTTTTTTCATATTTTGACAGTTCTAGAAAATTACTAACATACGATTGTGTCTAAAATACTAGAATTAATTTAAAAATTTGAATTACAAATAAACTATAATTTCATATTGATGCCAATATATTGCGGTAATAAATCATAAGCGCTTACTGTATCTATTTTCGTGATACGTTTCACCCACCTCAGACATTACCACAAGGTAATGCTAGCATATCAAGTAATTTATTTCTCCTCTGTACTCCTCGGATAGGCCCCAGTGGACTCGTTCAGGAAACGTGTGACGTCACAGAGGAGGCTTTATGGCCCATACATCAAGAGGCTGTCAAACTAACGTCAGGCTGTGTCAAAGCACAGTGGTCACTCAAATCTGTGACGAAAACTGATGAAGACATGTGGAGCAGGTGTTTCCGGAAAAGGTTTTTGTTTTCTCAATAAGAATTCTTGTTGAAAATTTTAACTCACAAACACATACAGAGAAGTAACAAAAAATATTGTAGTAAATAAAATATATTCTTAATTTCACGGTTTTGTTTTCTTTTTGATTAAATACAAGATGAAAATAAAATCGGTTGAATATTCTGAAACTTATTTTAACGACGTCTAAGTAGAGCGACAGTATATTTGTGACGTTTTTGTAATGGGTAATAAATTTCACAAGTGTACGAGTATTTTAATCTGAGTACTGACAGAAGTTAATTTGATATAAATTTAAGACATAAAACATAGTATACGAATTGATGATCGATGAATTTCCGCTTACATTAAGTGACTTAAGAAAACTTCAGATATGAAAAAGTGTAAGTTTTCCGAATAAATTTGAGAGCGAAAGTTGAACCGTTGCCATTGTGAAAAGCGTCTTTATTCCTTTGTCGCATATTGTAAGATAACTTTATCAGTAGGCAGAATACGATAGGTAATTTTTATGTAAGCTTTTTTTTTGAAAACTCGTACAAAGCGTAATATTAAGGCTAAGTGTGTTAAGACTTTCCAATAAACTTATCAGTCAACATTCTGCACTGTCAGATAGAGCCATTTACGCCTGTACAATGAAGACCGTTTAGAAATACGATTAATTGCAAATATTAATTACTGTGCTTTGTAAAGTAATGCAGATTGTAAGAGTAAATAAAACAGATAATGAAATACCCAAACGGTGTCCCTCTGAAAACAATGCCTTAAAAACGGTACAATATAACCGGCTTATAAAATCTAATCCCGCAAAAAACTCATATCGTTTTATTTTAAATGTAGTGCGTACATATATGGTTCTCGACTTACTCCATGGTTCTGCTCTGTAGTACGTCGAGGACTTGTAAAGACGGCAGCTGTAGTATCCGATGCATACTTTGAGGTGATTTGGTAATCATTTTTTTCAATAGATTGAATGATTACATGACGTTTCGGAGCCTTGGCCATTTGGTCATAAAGAGCGGCTCAAACTGACCAGCAAAAACCGATTAGCAACTGGGGTTGACCTATCCATAATTTCAGTCAGCATATAATGTTGCTTAAATTCAGTGATCTAACGAAAACCGCGCTTGCAATGTGACATTGCGGTTGAACTATTATTGTATGTAATGAGATTTCAAATATATTAATCACAGTGAAATCAAACAGGATCACATTCAGTATATTTTAAACATTAAATATTGACTACTTGCACACAGTGGAGTGCTTTACTATTAGAGCTTGCCCTTCGGCAGATAGTGGTTGGAGTCTGTCTCCCCCTTCCGTCTCCGGGATGCTCTTTGAGTCCCGTAATTCCCATTATCTGGAGGATATTGCTCGAGTTCCCTGATCTTCTCCGCCCTACAGGTGCGTCTATGGGTGGACTGGGTGGGCAGCTCTGGCTATGGATAATTAGAGAGCAAAGCGAATAACATATCAGTGAGAATTATGGTTGCATACAAAATTATAAACGTATTGTAAAAATGTATAGACTTTAAATATAAAAAAAAGGTTTAAGCCAAATTCATTTTCAGAAATATTTTTTTTAGTTTTATTATCAAATAAATGTTTTGCTTTCAACGAGAAAACATTTTCAATTAAGGTTACATTGTCATCATAATGAGTTTACGTTGTAACGTGAGTTGGCCTAAGTTCCGTGCTGATACACATGTTTGTGATAAAGATTTTTACCATTATTTGCTTAAGATTAAACTACTTAATATTGTAAGTAGAATTGTTGTTATGGAATGTACTTAAAAAAGAAAAGTCTACATTCTTAAATGTGTAGCTTTAGATTATACAAAAATGTTATGCGTACATTTATCGATTATTCGTAACTTAGCATTCTTATAAGGATACCAAATAACTTACATTTAGATAACTGATTGTACTTCCATCATGGTTCTTATAGTATATAATATTGTGGACTCGTTAAGGACGCGTTATTTGAATATTCGCGAAAAGTGGCAACAGTACGTTCTAATAAGAGATCGTTACGAAGGAGACTACAAACGAAAAGCAAAACCATATATTGTCCCAGTCTCTCGTAATTTTGAAAATCATGGACTGCAAAAATTATTTATAAAGTTTAACGATAAATGACTTTCCAGTTTGTGTATGTACATCTATTAGAAGACAAGATTTCATAATAATTAGTTTTGTGGCTGTATGCTCCGAATTGTTATAACGATAGATATGCTCACATTGTAATTTACCGAGGAATCGCGTTGTGGGCACTTAAAGTAGCCTGAGACAGCCAGACATCTACGGCCGGAAAATTAAACGCCTCGTCCGTAACGTCCCAAGTACGATCATTAATCCTTGCGAATGAAAGGGAATTGCAGCGAGACGCGCTACGACGTCCAGGAGCGCATGTGCACGCTACGAGGGTCTACGACATATCAGCGTAGACATTTCGTTGAGACAAATAAACAACCGTTTATTTGTAAATGTAAGCTAATATTCTAATCTTCAATTATATAATACAGAAGCAATGACTCATAAACAGTCAAACCACTCGACTGATCATCGTGGAATTTAAAAGATACTCCCAAAAGTTGTTGGCACAATTATATAATCTCTTGAAATAGAGCAGTCACAATATATCTCGACTACTGTAGCTACCATGTTTTCATGTTGGGAAACTTGATTTAGATGTCCTTGAGGATAATATATGTTTCTTTGTACACATTCGGGGGCAGTGATATTTTGCGAGAATGTTTAAAAATGGCAACTGACATAACTCAGTAGCGTAAATTTGAATTAACTGACATCAGCATGATATAGCCCATGCTGACTGGTACCGAAAGCCTCGACCTTTCGTCTCTTATTTCTGTTCGCTTGTCGTACATGTATGTGTCGCCATATTGGCATTTGGACTAGTTACATAGATTGCAAATGGTGGCGCTGTGTGACCAACCGCGGCACCGCACGGCAGTTAGTCGTGTGCCAACGTCGGCGAGATCATATTGTATTGTGGCCCGGCCTGAATGCTGTGACTAGGTCGGGCCATAAGTTTGTAAAGTTCGAAATATATATGTAAATGTGGTTCAGAAATCTGTGTGTTATTAATCTGCTCCCCATCCTGCCACCACGCGACTGAATAACAAACTTTTGAAGAGAGGAAGATGTTATGACCATATACTCGTATATTGAATATACAGTGAATGTGAAAATAAAAAAAGACGAAAATTCAAGCAATGTTTCAAGAAAAATACATAAAACACTTTTACCTTTAATCATAATTTTTTAAATTTCACTATTCTGCCAATTGAATGGAAGCCAATAAGCAATTTTAACCATATTAATGTTTATAAAAGTTTTGGAAAAAATGAAAGATTTTTTTAAGTATACTTAAATACATATTAAATTATATATTTTATATCAGTTATTAATGAATGAATACATAAATAAATATTTATTCTGTTGAATAACAATAGGAAAAATAGCACATATTGTTAGAATGCGAAACAATATAGGCCAATCAGTTGTAGTATTAATCGTCCCAATCGTGTCTACACCACCTCGACTCAAAGTGAATTGCGTGTTCCACTGCTGGAAGCAATTAATCAAATGGTGCTCTAGCGGTGTAGTAAATGCACAATAAACATTGTTAGACGGCAGCGCTACTGAGAGCGGTGGACAAAACTGCAAACTTATTACTGATAACTTTTTTTTCACGATACAGCCTTTTTCAGTGTTCTGTTAAAACCAACGATACTCCACACATGAATATAATTTTAAAATTATGAAATTTATCACAATTCTTTAATGATAAATTTTTAAACAGAAGTGAATTTGAGCCAAACAATATATATTTTGTTAATTGTGTTGAGCAGGCTTTTGAATCAAATAGTCAAGGCCTTGGGAGCGCCAAGATCATCATCCGACCTCCTTTAAAAATTATAAATATATATCCAAATAAAGAGTGGATACTATAGCAGTTGTTTCTGCAAGTCGTAGGCCTTCTCCTCTAGAGATGGTTGGAAACCATATATGTTTTCAGGAATTTCAGGTGTTAATTTTGTATCGGTAAGAGGCATCGATAGCAATGAACAGAAAAGAGTGGCAACATTACTTGTAAGAGTATATACTCCATACATGGAGTACATATTGAAAGTTTTTTTTCGATAAGTTATTACTAATAAAACATGAAATTATTGTCATTTTATATTGAATTCAATTTTACAGCTATGAAAATGAAGCTCATTAGCTTTAAATTTTATGTATCCTTAGCTTTCAGGTTCATCGATACAAGAAGTTCATTTAAAAATAAAAAAGGTAATCTTGCTTTCTGAAAGAAAACAACAGCTGGAAGACATTGCATATTACTCGTAAATGATTTATACTCTCCTGTGCCAAGCATGTGATAGTTGAAGCATATGGCACCTCATATCTTAATTACAAACACCTGGAAGATAAATGGTGAGTTTGCAACATTTTTTGTGATTTCTCGAAGGCTTGTTAGGGCAGAAAAATCAAATGAAAAAAGTATTTTATTTTATTCTATTTTGCGGCATACAAAAAATCATATCCGAGTCTTTTTACCAACTGTGAGATTATGTACGAAATAAGCCTTCTTCATTGGATAACCTTGTCATTCATTAGAAAAAAAAAACTAATTCGTCATATTTTTTGGCTGCATTAATTTTTTATTAAAATTTACAGCTGTTATAAATAATAAAATAATACACGCAATTTAAGAACTGCACATTATTTTTACTACCTAAACCAAATATTCTACACAGATTTTAAAGATATCGAAGCATTTCTAAGAAAAGAAATCGACTGATTTACTGATTTAAAAACACTTTTTAGTATTTATTAGTTTGAATGTAACTGATTCGTGTTTTTTTTGTACGGTAATTTACCCCTCGAGACTGCAGTAAAAGTTTCGGATAGAAGGTGGCCCCGACTTATTATTATTATCGATGGATAAACTTTTATCGACGTTTTCGCTTTTGTATTTTACTTTTCTGCTTAGTCCCGGGTTTCATAATACGCCACATCGGAGTAGACTCAATAATTGTGCGCTTAATCTGACAACTTTACAAAGTGGCTTGCACTTGTAGTTTGCATCGTTTTTAAATGATATTTAAAACCGCATTTTTTAAATAACTATCTGAAAAGTTCGACAAATGAAATTATACTGAAAGTATACTTGTCTTTATGAAGTTTTTTTTTAATATTGTTAACTGAAATATTTTGGTGAAACTGCATAATTAATATAATAAAACAAATGAATATATTTATACATACAATACTATCACCATCTGTCGGTATTCTCCGTATGTGTTTACATAAAAAAAAATATATATTTAAAAAACTGTTTTTATTTTTAAAAAAGGCATTATCTTACCTTTTAAGGAGCATTTTAATTAGTAAAATATTGTATCAAGTTGAATAATTTTCATTTTATTGACATATAATTAAGAAATTCCCACATTAAAATCAAAATGAAAAATATTTTATAAGTTATTTGCACAGTTTAGAGTAAATTTTACAATTTTTGTGTATAATTGTGCAACCGTTAGTGTAAATTTTTATTGATCAAAGTATTTTTTATTGCTCAACTTTTTCATGCAATATAAATTGTTATTTTGAGAAGCCCGTAAAATTTGAAGACATTGCTGCCGAGGCTTATTTTACGTAAATTGTAAGTCATGTTTTTTTAAAGAGATCGGATGATAGCCTGTCATTTTCGTTATTTAGACCATTAGGGTCTTCGATTAGATACCTATGCAATTCAACAAAACTTTAACGCATAATTTAGGTGGCCCCCATACATGAAAAGATTAGAGAAAACCGCCTAAGATGGTATGGGCATGTGACACGGAGAGATGAGGACCACATGGCGAAGAGAGCCCTCAACATACCCACGCTAAAAAGAAGACCTGGAAGACCACAAGCAACCTGGACTGCAACTGTAAGCAAGGATCTGAAAACTCTGGGTTTGACCGAGAATGCAACGCAAGACAGACAGACATGGCGAATGTGCACAAAGAGAGCTGACCCCAGATGATGGGAAATGGTGAAGTTAAAGAGAAAAGAGAGTTCACATCCAATGTTGCTTAACTTCGGTGATTTACTAAGAAGCGCGATTACTTGTTATGGCTTTTCGTATATAGACGTAGATAAAGATTTAGTTCCCAAGCAAATAAAGATATCCAATGCAAATATTAATTGATTATAAATCGTAAAATGGCGATCCTCAGAATACAGAAATGAGCTTTTCAGGTGTATGTGAAAAAATATATACGATCGTTCTAAAAAAAACATAAGCCACTGTAAGGAAATTTATTGCAGTTGGAAAAGACTTCGAGGTCTACTTTCTTATTTATCGGACTCTGTGTAAACAAAAGAGCTGTGAGTTGATGACACTCGGCCCGGGGTCGGGAGGAGGTTCCCTACAATACCTCAGAGGGCCATTGAAAAACTTACAATCGCCGTAATAAAAAAGCAGGGATACTTTCAATCGACCAAAAAATCACGACCAGCCTTCCCCACACAGGGGAGAAATACTTCGTGAGAATTTAGGGAAGAATCAGTGGCCTCCAAACTCAATACAAATTTGTTTAAAACTAGAAAAACTACGAATTAGAAAGACTCCATTCATAGCATTCTGGAGCTGTGATTGATTAGCGAAAATTTGATAAAATTGCATGTTTAATACATATAAAATACGAGTGTTTGTAAGGTAAGCTTCTGAAATGAACACTCAACAACATACTCGTAATTTAGTGCTCTTGACAGATAGCGTATAAGAGAGATATCGCGCTACCTACGTCTTTTGAAATATTGAATCAGTCTAATCGCGTATTACTCTTGTGCAGTAGATGAAGCTATTGATACAATATGCAAAATAATGGTGCTTTATTTAGTCTTTTGTGTATGCTTTATTAGATAAATAAAATTATGAAAATTCACAAACTGGTAGAGAAAGTAAGTCGGTATAAAACATACGATTGTTTAATTAAATTATTCATATAAAGCTGACACCACAAGAAACTTAGAATTATTTTAAAATCAATAAGATGAAGACTACATATTGCATCACTGACTATCCGAGACAAAGTAAAAAATTAAAATCAGAAAATCTTGCGATGTCGATGTCTGAAAGACCAAGAAAACGTTACTCATCACAACTGATGAGTTACCACCTGGAATCTGGATTTCAAAAATATTACATAAAATATGGTGTGCTGACTGATAATCCATGTTCTTAAAACAGGTTATGAGTAATAACATGGTTATATAGTTAACAAAATATGAAGAAAAAGAAGAGTCTACAGCTAAAAAAAATGTGTTTGAATAACAAAATTCAAATGTGAATGTAGTGACTAGAAATTAGCATCCAAAAAAAGTGAACAGTTGAATTATGCTTTGGAAATCTCTGGGTTAAGATTTTGGGGTCATGTTTTTACGCCCATTTTTCAAATATGACATTTTGTTCCATGGGAGAAGTTTTCGATGGCTTTTAGGAAATTATTTCGATATTTGAGGGCACCTCCAAAGTGCATTATCATTTAGGTTATATAAATAAAACTAACTGCATAGATTGATTTTTCAATCAACGAAGTACAGTTTTATAAGAGCAATGTTATTTTTGTTTAAAACGCTTAAATAAATATTTTAATCATATGTTTATAAAAAAATATAGGAACATTGTGTTTTTTTTACTCAATTCATACTTAAGTTGAATTACAAACTATTACAAGCCGGTTGTGAGCGTACTAAAACTTACTACTTTCTTGGGGCCCTAAATTATTTATTATTATAATTGATCATATGATACAGAAAATTAAAAATGAACTATTAAATATTGTATTTTAATATTTTTTATGGTTGTGCATGCTCAAACAGCACAATTTAGTCTGAACAACTGCACCTGATTGCGGATATATAGATCTAAAAAATAACAAGTGATTTTTAATGTTTTTCTAAATAAATATACACCAACACAGTTGCCTAAGACAAATTTTCAAGATCATTTTACATTCTTACACAGATCCAGTGTTCGGCTTAGCTTCTAGTCTTGGCTTTGTGGTCCAGCACGCTCTGTAGTAGAATACCTTAATCCTGAGGAAATTAGTCAGTGGGTAATTTACACGAGGGATTAGGGGTCGCCACAGCGCTGCGCTGTCCTACAGCAAGATAGCTCTTGGGGCTGAATAGAGATGGAACACTCCAGGCGAGAAGCCAGCCCAGACTGTTTCAGAGCGTGCTTTGAGTAACAATATTTGGACATTGGGACGTTACATGTTAGCCGCTAGCTGGATAACTAGATACTTTACCGTCTCAAATAAACTGATTATTTTAAGGCATATTTAACATGATTATAATTTTCCTCTGAGAACAGGACATATCTTTATTCTAGTAGTATAATTAACATCATTATTGCCATGTACACTCGTTGGAGTTATTAAAAAAATGCTAAACGAAAATCGTCGCGTGAACACCACTAGAAGTGTTCATTGAATGACTTTCGAGTGCAGTAAATATTTGGGAATTGGAAAGTTAAGGTCATCCATTGATATTATGACGCTTAACTAGAATGAACAGATTATGTAGTGGTTTTGTAAGTCTACAGGTTTACTTTATTGCAAAGGTTTTATTGCTTATTGTAAAGATTTATAAATGGGAGGAAACATATGCATAGAGAATACTTTAAAAAAATTATCGTAGATTTGTAAGTTGACACGTGTCAACTATGAAGAAATGCTCTAAAAGGGTTTCAAAGATTTAAACTGATGAATTATTAACTGGTTGTATCATTTGAGACAATTCAGAAAATTAGTATGAATGATAGAAGCGATGAAATAGTTTTAGCAAACTGACTTAAAGTGTTCCTAGTCCCTATATATATCGATCTCATATCTACAGAGCCCAACTACCATGCATTTTCTGTATTCGCGGCGACCTTCGGCGAAGAAGTCTAAAAGTGCAAATTTAACGTCTCAATTACTAACTTTTACACCCATGTGTGGTGTTGCTCACCAAAACCAGTCACTTGTATAACGAGAATGTACTCTGAAAACAATGCCTTGGTAAGCGACCGGCCCGGGGGCCTAAGGCCCCAAAAAAAAAAAAAAAAGTCCCTATATATAGAAATTTACAGGTAAAAGCGAAATTGTTTATCAAACGTACTATAATGATATATTTTTTATTAAATTAATCGTAATGTATAAGTGAAATAAAAAAAAAATGCTAAAAAATTCAACGGTTAATGAGAGTAATAAATTAACAAAAACACAATGATCTACAAATTTTAGAGTATTGAAATATATTTTTTGGATATTTTATTTTTTATTTTTAGAATATGTTTTATAAAACTGTGCTCAGAACAGAACTGAGGTGCATAGTTCATGTTCTGAATTTCTGCGTCTGCCGATCCTTTTTCTTCATCAGTCTTCACTTCGAAGTGTCATAAAAATTTGATGTTTGATGTAGATTTATACATGTGTATCAATTTATTATTAAAATATATTTGATAAATACATCAAAAACATTTTAATATGATAATTTTTGGTATTGTTTGCATTCCCTGGCTGTATTAATGGTATTCATGGGATATTATTATACTCCCTACCGTTTTATATCGTCCTATAAAAAGCGTTGACATGAGACTAAATTCGCGTTCTATTTCTGCAGCTGAAATATTATTACCGTATTCGGGAAGGCTTTAAAAACCATTCTCAAAATACTTCAGGAAATTTATCTACCTACTGACCAGAGAAGTGAAAATGTATTCAAATATATTTACAATTATATTTTTTAAATATATATCACTATAATAAAAAAATATAGTTAAAACATGAATTTATAGCATTAACTAACAAAATAATACTAGTTGATTCAAATAATAAAAAAAATATATATTTTATAATAAATGTTATAAATTGATGCTGTCAAGTAGTGGATGCTATACAACGAATAGGCACACTCAAGTGGCAATGGGCAGGACATATCTGTCGAAGAGACGACGGTAGATGGGGAAGAAAAGTACTGGAATGGCGCCCAAGAATTGGCAAACGAAGCATTGGCCGACCCCCTACAAGATGGACTGACGATATAAGAAGAATAGTGGGAGTGACCTGGATGCGGAAGGCGGAGGATCAAAGAGGATGGAGACTCATGCGGGAGGCCTACGTTCATCAGTGGACGGACACAGGCTGATGATGATGATGATGATGAAATTGATGCTGATGATTTTCCATCAGGTTATTTAATTTTGGTGATGACGTATTTGAAAAGCATATATTATTAATAACTCAAAATTATAGAGTATATGAATTGTTTTAATATTTAAATAATACAGTTTTTAATTTTTTTAAATACATTAAAAGCTAATTTTATTAAGTAACTTTATTTGAATATATAGTACTGTATTTTAATATAACATTTTATAAAAATATTTCATATTATTCATAACAACATTTTTCTTTAAGGTGTGATGAAAATCCAATCTTAACGAATATATAATAAACGAAAATGAAAGTAGTAATAATGAAAGAAACTAATGATTTAATTTAAAATCATCCACCTTTAAAAATATTATAAACGTCAAACCGTTATAATAATAATAATAATTTTACTCTGTTTAAAAAAGAAACAATGAGCAAGTGCTGCTTACATTAATATTATCATTTCCTGAAATACATATATAAAATTCAAAATGTTAAACATTTTATGATGAAATATATTTTATTATTTGATATATAAATATTTTAATTAATTTTTGGTAGTAATGCTTAAGTTTAAGAGTTATATTATAAATCTGTAATTATTCGAACAAAAGTTTGGTTAAAATTTCAAAATCTCTAACTTTTTCTATGAATTGAAATAATATATATTAGAATTATATTCAATGCTTTCAACATTCACTTTGAGATCCATTATACAAAATGAATATTTATTTACTTATCTTATTTTTTTTTCAGTTAAAAAAAAACGTTAGATGGCGGACCCATTATATATATATTTTTTTTATTTCTAAGAAAAATTTTTAACTTTTTATTTTTCAATGTAATACATCTAATAATAGTCGTGAATTAATTAAATAAAAATAGCAACCATTTTTTCTTAAAAGTACTCGTGAAATATTTGCATTTATTTGATGTTTTGCGACGTAGTTAACATGGTCGTAAACTCACCTTGACTTTTGTATAAAGCGAAGTACACAAGAAAACAACAGCATTATGCATATGATTAAAATACCAATGGGTGACATTACAAAGTCCAGACTGGTATGGAAAAGGGGTGGCCTTGCTAGACAATGAAGCAGGACCGGTACTGACCTAAATGTGGTCTTGTTTCTGACTTAAGAAATTAATGATATACATATTTGATAATGTCAAAAAGAAAATGTTTATCACATATGAAATAAATTAAACATATAAATTAGAATAAATCTGAATATAGCTCACCATTTGTGATTTTATTATTTAAATTAGTAATTAAAATCATATAGTCTTTTATATACACCAGTCTGGGACATGTATTAAGAATGCCGCAGGATAGCATAAAAATATAGTTGATTTTCTTCAAGCACCCAGGCTCGCGCCATCGTAGAAGGACGTCGGGAACTACAGAATGTACTCGGTGGAACTGACTTGGGATGAAGGGAAGACTATGGCGGCTAAGAGAACTTTGTAGCGGCAGTTCATGAATGCCATATGCTTCAGTTAGGGAAGCGGAATAGTATAATGATGATAAAAAGCTGATTTGTTTTGCTAAATACTCTTGGCGAAAATTGTAATGCTGTTTAAGCTTCTGTTTTTTCTTCGTGAAACAATTTGGGACGATTGTTTTTTCTATGCACAAATAAGAAAGAAATCAGCATGTTCCTTTAATAACTGTATGAAGTTTAACCTGGACGTTGCGGTGGGAAGGATATATAGATACTGTGTGTATGTAAGTATAAAGGGGTTCAAAGTGTTTAAGAAATTCAGGTTGTAAGTATAAAAAAACACAGATACTGGGATAGCATTCAAAGTCTGCTTGATTACGAATATATTAACAAATACGTTAGTAGTTTAATAATACAAGAATTTTTTTTTATCGTAATTGGAACATCAGTGATGATAAAGGCGATAAATAAGCTCAGTTAACCGACTGAACGACTATTTGCATATGTTTCATAGATTCAAATTAAGGTGTTAGAGTGGCATTGCTTAGCATACTTCATTGCTGGAGTAATGAAGAAAAATCATGTTTTGCGATCACGATGACATAAATTATAGTTTTTTTTCGGAATGCAATGCAAGCAAATGTTGATAGGGCAAAGCAAAACAATGGCTTACCGCCGGTTCTGATCGGGAGGGGGTGTTTTTTACCGCGACAGGGGCGGACCAAAACTGGCTCCACAACACTCGCCAAATTACACTTTTAACAGGCGCCGAAAAAATGCCATTCTACCCGCAGGAAATATTCATGAGCTTTGGTCAGAGAACCAACCGCTCGGTCCGCGGATAAATTTCTGAAGGGGCCGGCCAATTTTCAGTCGCAATTTCATATTTTCAGTCGCCGTCGTCGCTGAAATCGGATATCGCGCGGTGCCGCGAAATTGTTTCGCGAAAACCTGTTATTATTTCAGACAATTATTTTTTCAAGTCTCGAGAGTGCCACAGGAAATAAAACGACAATTATGCTTGAGTGAAAATATAATACACGTGAATAAATTATTAAGTTATTCGGAAAAAAAAATGTACTAGAACTTTCAAACGATCATGAATGGTCAAATTACATTTTTTTATGTACACATACAAGAGAATACCGACAGATGGTCATGGTGGAATTCTAATATGCTTACTATGCTGCATAGGGCTAAGCGCTGCATGTGAGGTGTTGATCCGCCAACGTCATAGACAGCCCGAGATTCACGTATCATCCTTAATTATTACAGAAATTTACTATGAATGGGTGGTCTTCACGGGACGATTATCTTCTACCATAAATTTTGATAAATAGTCTATGACTGGCTTTTTACGGATGAGGGATCAAATTCACACCTACCGAAGGTATTTTAGAGCTCAGAAATCGATTAAAAATCTACTTTTTTTTTGATCTTCATCGGGGATTGAACCCACGACCTTTGGCTTGCTAAGAAAACACTTTGACCATTGAGCTATACCCACCGGCGCATATACTTAATTTATTATTGAACTTAGGAGTGTATTTATTGTGTCTTCATTAGTGTCAACTGGTTTTCCAAATCAAAATCGCCAGATCGAAATTTCGAAAACAAAATTTTGACTTTGTTGCTTTATATTAATACAGTCGTTTTTTTAAGCCTTCAGACTCTCACTATCCTGGAAAATCATCAGGAACTAAGCATATAATGTACTCAGTGGAGCTCCGGGTGATAATCGTGAGATAAAATGAGTCAAAGACTATATGATAAAATATATGGCGGCAGCTAGTTTTTACCTTATTTTCAAGTTATATTGGATGGTGATGATATATTTACTTAATAATATATGGCTTCAATTTCCAAACAGATCGAATTTAATATTAAAAAGTGTCTTTATTTATTTTTTCAGTAACTAATTCAAGGTTTTGGAAGTCAGTTAAATCAATTGATAGTAAAATAAATTAATCGGCAGTCAACTAAATAAATAAGAAGTATTCACTGTGTCAGAATGGCTGTGGTCAGTTATAAAATTAAAATGGCAGTAATATATTCAATATTGGTAAAAAATAATGTGAAATTATGAATAATTAACCCATAAAATAGAAACCTAACCTAACCCAACCTTACCGATTATTAATAATCATTCATAAACTATTTCCTGCCAATTTATTAATTTTCTACTGCCAAAAGATTATTATTGACTTACCTTTTAAGGTTTTAATTACAGACCATTTGTTTAATAATTAATGCCCATATATAAATTAAATACTGCCAAATAAATTAAATGCCAAAAAAAAAACTTTCAATCATCGTTAATGAATAATATTAAAATCTTCTGTTAATGTAAATTGAGTGACCATAAATTACAAAAATTATTTCTAAATTAGAAGAACTCATAATATTGTACATTATTTGTTGTTTATTTGAATTCTTTGAAATATGGAAAATAAAATGTTGATGTTTATCCTATATCTTGATTAAATCAGCGATTTTTCTTCATTTTGTTTATTTTCTGCCGCGGAATATTATATTTATTATTTGCATTTTCAGCGTCTGAAAAATCAAACGTCTTGTTGGTATTACGCCTCCACGTGCATGAAAAAAATGTAAAAATAATATATTTAAATATTTATAACCTACAAATAGAAGGGCGAGTTGAAAATATATTTTATTATTTCACCTGACTTTTTCAAATTTTTAACACGTAAAAAAAATAATTTTGCCTATATTACATTGAATGAGAATTTTTTTTCTTGCAAATAACAAAAAAAAGGGAAGGAAAATTTAAATGTTCAGTAACAAATCACGAAGATTTAAAAATATCATTGATTTTTATGATATTGTAGCATTCAGTAAAAATTTCATTCAATTACTTCATTTCCTTCTTTAGTTTATTGATCAAAACATTAAAGATTTTGTAGAACTTATAAAAGATTTATAAAAGTAAAATGTTTATAATTGATTTATCCATATGTGATATAAAGTAGTATTTATAAATTGTCGCCATTAACATTGGTTTGTCCTAAATCAGATTTTCCTAGAACTTTACACGTATATTTCTCAATAATTTTCATTAACTGAAAGACTCTGAAGACTAAAATAATGAGATGCAGTTATTATTTTAATGCATAATCTGGAGTATATTACCCAGCAGAGTTCATTATTCAAAGAGAACCATTTATAGATTTATAAATTTGTACCTTTATATATTTTGTATGATTTCTGTAAAAGGGTTCTAAGACTTATTGCGGAGAAAATAAGTTCTTTGGCAGTCGGTAATACCACTCGATACATTGACTAAACAATTATTTAATATTTTTATTTAGTTAATCAAGCAACTAATTATTCTAATGATCACTGTTAAGCTATTACCTGGAGAGATTAATTTACATACACATTTGTATTCAGGTGTTAATATTACCTTGTACTAATCAATTCTCGTGTTGAATCCACAGTTCGTAATTGCACTCTGTAATGCGTAAGTATGCGATAGAATGTTAGACACAATCATGGATTATGTAATTAACAGCAAATCCTATTGTTTTAATTAACATCAGCTTAACATATTACCAAAGCAATTAACGGTGGATATGATGATAATCATTAAAATTAATTGTTTTATCAATTCAGTGCAGCATGAAGAAATTAATACAATGTATCACACATCTCCTTATTGATAATAAAAAAATAAAGACTGTGATAGTCAAAATAATGTCCACTTTAATGATGATATTTACGACGGAATTCGAAATATAGGAAAACATTTCACCGTATACAGGTCAAAACTACACGTTTGAATTTTATGAAGTAAATTTAAGTAGTAGTTGGCATTATAAACTTGGGGTTATTATTTTACAGAATTTATTTTTTTATCAGATATATATATAGAGTATTTTAGTTCTAATAAAAGAAGCCGAGTAGTTTTACAAACAAAATTCGACTGTAGCTTGTAATATTAAGTATTTATTAAATATTTGTGTAACATAGACTCGATAAAAAATATACTCTTCATATTTTTTATACACATTGGCGTATAACTTGGAGTTTGCTTTAAAAGTTAACTATGGCTAACATGTGACTTTTGTTGTTATTTTCTTAACAAACAAATAAACAGAATTTTCTTTACTTTATAGTTAAATAAATATTATAAGCAATTAATTTTCCAAAGGTCCGCGGTTCGCATACCGCTTCAGCCGATATTTTTTCTGAATGATTTGACTCGTTTAAGGATTTTTATGTATAGTATATGTATATTTAATTGCTTATAATATTGTAATAAAGTCAATGATCTATAAAAGTAGATTAGAATATTGAAATAATAAAAATAATACTCTAAAAAATAATTTAAAATATCCATATTACATAAAAAAAATGCTGCAAAAAAAAACATTTAATATTATCAAAAAAATATGTATTCTAACTATGTTTGTTCATGATTTTTAGAGAAAAAAGGAAACTCGCTATAAATGGCTTAATCATAAAACCATTATTCCAAATCTAATCATGGAAAACTACAAAAATACATTTGTATGCAAAAGTCCAGAAAAAAATAAAATCATGTTGTTTGCTGTAAATGGTATGTTTTTTATTAAAGTATTTAATGCCAGGATATTTCTTATAGTTAATAATTTTGAAAAACATTATAAGAGATAATTAAATTAATGAAATCAAAAAATAAGCTTATAATTTTTTAATTTTTTATTTGATGTAAATTTACTGGTATTACTTTTTAAAATGTGCTTACCACTAAGGTAACCATTTTCTGAATCGGTATTCCAACTTTATTTAATTTCTTAAATTGGAACTAAATATTTAAAAAAGTTATAGTTCGAGCTTTGGTAACGGCGTCGTTACGTTTTGATTTAAGTTTTTAAAACGTGCAACCCGTGAACGTGATTCCTGCTTCCATTATCGTTAACTGAAATAACTGTCTGGATTGCTGGAAAAAAGATATCGGTAATTGGCAAAAAATAAAATGTCACTTAAATGTATTGGATATATGCTTACAGATGTTTCTTAAATGCCAAAACACTAATTTTCTGACATAATGGACCTGAATAACGTAAAGTTTTCCAGATAACTATAATTAAAGTAATGTATTTTTTTAAACTAAAAAATTGAGCTATGAAAAAATTGCACACTAAAACCTACATCTATTATAAAGTGAACAACATAATATATATAGTTTTATAAGCTTTAACTCAATCAAAAAAAAATATTTGATAAAAATATCTGACTCATTTCAGAATATTTATTGTGTTGGTTTATTTGATAAAAAACTGAATTAAATACAAATCGATCAAGAAAATTTATGGTATTTTTCAATCAAAATGCTAAATTTTTATTAATATTGTATGAAATTACAATAAATCTATCACAAGTAAATTATCTTACAAATAAGAATCTAAATAAATTTCAGAATTTAAGTTGACGCTTAATTTTTTTTTCTCTTAATATAACGGTAAATTTTGTTTTTCATGGCTTTTCCAGGTAAGTTTTTTTTTGATGTATATATTTTCTCCGGTATTTTGTGGCTTGATCCCACTGCCAGGATCATCATATTTGAAAATAAATCACCGCACATGGCACAACCAAAAAGCTCTAAATTACAAATCACACAGTTACGATAATTCTTGCAAGGGTATTCGAAATATTGAAGAATATAATAATTAGTATTTAAATATTCACATACTACACATGAAATTTTTACTCATTGACTATCTCCTGCCCAGGGCAATAATGAACAAGATCAACTTGGTTCCAAGACTCGCAGGTTCGCTCCCGCTTCTGCCGATATTTTTTCTGAATGAATTGATGCGTACAAAGAATTTGATGTATAGTATGTGTATATTTAATTACTAATAATATTCTAATAAATATTTAAATCCATGTTATATAAAAATTCGTTTAAATCTATAGACTATTAACTATACAGTTGATATTTTGCTCACGAGGTAAACTTAATTTGAGAGTTAGAAGTACTGGAGATACAAGTATCGTGAACATCACGTACAGACGCTGTAAAGTGAGCAGACACTTGGAGTAATATTTGGTGTTTCTGCACTCTAGCTCATATAGTTGTGTACTTGCTTTCTATGATACGTGATAACACTCACACGAAAGCTATTCTAATTTAAATGAAAAGGTGACCATTATAATATACCCTGATTTTTTATTCTTCATAAATATTGTTTCGAACTTCTTTTAATTATTAAATAAAATTTTAAATGTAAATAAACTCCTATTTTCTTAAGATAAAACTACAAATAAGTTTTAAAATATGACAATATTTTTATGCCATTGATATTAAAAAAATAATGTGTAAGAAATATTTTTTTGTTAGTTAAACAGACCAAAAAATAAATCTTTTGATATATTAATGTCATTCGTATATTTAGAAATAAAGTTCGTTGAAGTGATTTTTAAAAAATATTTTTGTACTATTTTTATTTCCTTTGGTGGTAGGAATAAATATTATTATATTTACGGTTATATATTATAGAGTATGATTACTGTGAAGATTTTAATATTAATGGTAATAACTTTTGGAATAAATAAGTAGAAAGATCAACTTGTTAAGATATTGAGGGTACTTAATAATTGTAATATACCCCTTGAAAAAATTGCAAGATAACCTTTTCATGGAATTTAAAATCTTGTTTTGTTAAATATTTACTTCATTTATTTCAATTAAAAAAATTAAGGTATTTTGGGTTTGTTCTTAATTCACCTTATTTATCATACATAGATATTTTTAATCCTCAATCTATAAATATTTGCCAGCTTTTTCATTATTTAAACTATGAAACTAAGCCAAATATTTAGCAAATTTTAAATTAAATTCCTTCTATATTTAAGCAATTTATTCAAAATATGATGACTACATACATTGTACTTGATTCTAATTTAATGGACACAAAAATATAAAGTTTAGCTAAGATGATGTAGGAAATGTGATGTGTTGATAAATTTAATAGATAAATCATATAATCCAATCATTGATATATACTTTTATTGAATGTATTTATATTTCATGAAAATAAGTGCGACGGTACAAATAAATTCGATTAAATTAATAATATTAAGACATCAATTTCATCGCGGAAATTAAAATATTATGCGTATCATCCATTCTCTTCATTTAAATTATCTTGAAAATATTTGTGATATAGTCATGGCAACTAGCTAACTGTAGACAGTTGTAGACGCTTCTAAAAACATAATGCATTAATCAATTATAAGTTAAAATTTTCACTTAAAGATAAGTAAATAAATCTATGACAAAAAAAACTTACTTTCTGCCTTTTTCGTCGGTGTAGACGATGTGATTTCTGCACGGTGCAGGAGGTGCAGGTTGTCGTGGAGGCAATGGCTTAGTCGCTTGGTTGATACGAGGTGGTCTTCCTAGAGATGAAGGTCTTGGAGGCTCCGTAGGCCTAGGACCTGGAGGCTCTCTGGAGCAGTCTCCGGGGCGAGCTAGATCGAGCGCCCTATGTTCGAGCCCTACCGACGGTTCCATACTAGCTGTTGACGCACTATAATCTCTTTAATATTGTCCCAAAAAAATCATTGCAGCATAAAAACATTAAGATGACAAGTATAAATTTTTTCAGCATTATATTACACTCATTTTTAATATTTAAGTACAATTTATTTTTAACCTGGAGAGACGCCAATCACTATTATGGCCTGAAAAATCAATGTTATTTTTCATTCAAAATTTGCATAGTATTATATCAAAACGCTTTATTTCATTGTGTATGATATTTAACGTGAGGATTATTTATCGATTGATGTTATTGATCATAACATTTTTGATTTGTTTTTTAAAATCATAACTAGTTAAACTATTTTTTACGAATATTTTGTCAAAGTATATATAAAACTAACTGTAATAAAGAAGTTTTTTTTTATAATTGAACCATAGTGTTTTAAAAAAAGTTTAATAAAAATATATTGTAGTTGACAAAATTATACCAAGGCATTTTTTTCGTCTAAGTAAAAGTACATTTTTAATCAATACATATAAAGAAATTTATAATCGTAAGTTTTATTTATTTTCAAGTATTTAAAAAATAAAATATTTATGATGTGATAAGGTAAAGTATTTTGAATTAATTTATGATTTTTAAATAAATATAAAATGTAATTTATTAAAAAGAAATAGAATAAAATTATTATTATTAAAAAATGTATGCGAATATACACATTGCATTTTTTTTTTAATATAGTATGCATTTATCAAAAAGCAAAAGTTTGTTTCAAAAACAAGGATATGGCCACTACAAAAGCTATACCAAAAAACCAAGCTGCTTATTTTTTAAACCATGTATTTCACATAATACTAGTACCATAGGCAGTAGTGGTGGGTAAAAGCATTTTTTTTAAGAATTATTTAATTATCAAATGTCTTAATAGTTATTAGATGAATGTGAATTATTGAACCCAACGCTTTAAAAATTTATTAAGAACAGCTTTCTTTATAATTTGTAAGAAACACCTATGGAATTCCTAACCTAATTAATTGATTTTTCTAATTATAGTAACCTAAGTAACTTGTTATGAATATAAAATTTCAACCAAAATTAATAATTTAAGCTGAAATCTTTTTCATATAAACAGATTTAAAAAAATACTTTTCTTTACTTCTAAAAAACTTTTTTTAATGTCTGTAAATAATTGTAATATAATTTTAATTGAAAATCAGAGATAAATGAACAATAATTTGCATTTTCAGCAATGTTTTCTTGCTTTTTAGTACCTTTTATTCAATAAAGGGAAAGTAAAATAAAACTTGTAAATATATATTTTTTATTATTAATAAATTTAACGAAGTTTTCCTGCGTAAGGAAAAGTTGAGGCTCTATTTAAAAATGTAGATAAAAATAAACAATTACGAGAGAATAATAACTTATAACACACGAAGAAAAAAAATATATTGAGATAATAAAGCTTTAATTTAATATTTTTTCCCGATGAGGTAGTTTTCTCTTCTTTTTGGTAATATAATCCAAATTTATTATAAGTTCGAGTATTTAATATATCGGAACTCGTAAAATAAAATATTTTATATTTCAACAAAATTAATCAATAAACGATAAAATGATTATTCACGATTGATCTTGGTTGAATATTTTTGAATTAAAGTTTTCTTATGTTCATTTTAGAGGAAAACAACTTTGAGTCGTTATATATATAAAATGAATGAGAATGAAAAAGCCCTGCATTGATTTTTATTAACTGAATTTTTGTTATACGCAGGTATCGAGTAAAGTAAAGTTTCAGATAAAGAATATTTACATATATATTCTTTTGTACAACTTCAAATTCAAACATTAAATACATGAATAATGCAATGACTAAGTGTAATACAATAACAAATAAACACAGTATTTCTGTAACTTTGAAATTTGACTGATAAATAGTGTCCAACTTTTGATGATTCATAAGTCAGATAAAAAATCACGGTTTGGCTTAAAATTATACGGCGTTAAAAGCTCAAAGCGTCACAATTTTATTGCGTTTACTTTTTACGTTTACGTTTGCTTATTTCCGGTATGATGAATTTGCGGTATTAATAATTTGTTTCTGCGATCATTAAAACTTGCGTCGGGCCGAGGACTCGTCGCGTGCCGCCGCTAGGCTAAAGTTTCAGTTACAGGAGTCGGAATTTTCAGAAAAGCTTCGCGGCTGCCGATCCGCGGGCTCACGAGCTTTATTAGATAATCCTGAAAGCGCTTTACACCGCCAAGAGTGCCGTGCGGTTTGCCTGAAATTATTATTTCAGCAATCATGGAAAGTCTTACGATCGTGGAAAGCCTGCCATAATGAATGTCTTAGAATATACATATTTTTAGTGTAAAAGCTTCAGTTCTACTATTAAGTTCTGTAATTAATGGATTAAATGAAATAAGATTCTTGTGCCTTTTAAATTAAAAATTCGTTACTTAGTACAAAGTCATCGATAAATATTTACAAAAAAAACTCGTTGACTATATCGTAAAATATTTTTTTAGAAAAGTACCTTTTTACTCAAAAGAAAGAAAAAAATGCCACTTTTAATCAATTGATTATATTGAGTTTTGATTTGAATAATAAATTACATGCCTCTATAACTATATAGAGTAATAAGATATTTATATTGAGAAATTGTTGATACATTGTAAAATACGGTAAAAGTTATAGTTACTTAATTGATATTTATTCTTATTATTGATTGTTTTATAAAAGTTAACGAGAATGAAGTATTTAAAAATCATAAAAACTTTTATATAATTTTCCAAAGTTAACAATTACATGTTCAAATTTTTTCGTAAAATCAAATTTCAAAATTTTACAATATTAATTTAAATTTAACATTTAAAGTTAATACTTTGTGAAACTGAAGACTTGTTTGTAGCTTAATAATGTTTGATTTTCGTATGTATGAAGAGATGCTTAAGTCACCGAAAAAACGATTACCAAACTTTGTGCCTAAAAGCTCTCAAGATTAATATTCATAAGCAATGAAACCGTCACTTTATTAATCATATATAAAACATTAACCGAAAAGCGAGCTCTGAAAAGTTGTAAGAAAATCTGTAATTTTTAGCGGAGGATTTTTGAAATTGTGAAATGTGAAGTTTTACGCGTTTTCGCCAATCCAGAGATAGAAAATATGTGTAACGAAAAGTACAAAGTTTTACAAAAAGTTTTGAATTTTGACTTTCGGCGATCGCGGAGGTTTTCTTCCTACAGCGTCCGGGAGGTAGGGGACCAGTCGACCATCCGTTTCGGTGGATGGCCAGCGACTGATGTCATATGCGCTTTTAAGGGTTACGTTTACTTCGTTATAGCAATTCTCTTGCTGTCTGTATGCCAGCCCCCACGGACCCAAGCTTTTCCAAGAGCGAGTGAAAAGGCATAACTGAGTAAAGGGGAGGTGTAGCTTTTGGGGTGTTACTTTTAGTTGCAGCCAGCGCACGCGCTTTGTGAAATCTAAGCGGGTAGCTTTTTGGGCGATAATGAATAACAAATTCTGATAGTTCTTTCAGCGAGTGGCTTACTCTATCTGGAGGAGCTTTTTTGTAGAGTGCTTTGGATTTTATTCAATGGATGATCTTTCAAAACCGCACAAGGCGTCTGTTTTAAATTGAATCAAAAGAAGGATGATTCACGTGGACTTTGAAAAGTTGATGCGTTTTCGAAAAGCTTTTTAATTTTGCTTTAGATGCTTGTATTTGACTAGCTTTAGAGCTTATTGATATCAATTATGAAGTAAAATAACATAAGATCTTATTATCATGTGGAAGGATTTTAATAATTTTAATGTCCGACATAATATTTGCATAAATTTTATGTTAAAGAATAATACTATTCAATGTTAGCAAATACTCATTACTTAAAATTATTATTGAAAATATGAATTAATTAATTCTTCATTATGAATTCTCACCAAAGTCAACTTACGTGGTTTATCCATAAAGTATTTAATGAACACATTTTTACCAACATAAAAGGATGTTTAATTAAAGAATGGAAAAAAAAACACTTTTATGACACGAGTCGTTCACTATTTCGTTAAATTAAATATGACTGTATGAAGACTGTATCCATGCGTTTTTCTGTGAGTAGTTATTAAAATAAACATTATGTTTAATATAATGTAAGATATTATATGCGTTACTAACGGTGAGGCTTTACATCAAAATACGCTAAGAACGACATAAAATAGAAAAAAATGTACATAGAGATATCATAAAGTACAACGTCTTATCTAAATACTTTTTTAATTGTATAAAGTTGGAAAAAACATATTTTTTTAACTGCCTGAAAATAGAGTAGCAGTATTTTAAGGTAAGCATATGATACGAATACTGAACAGTTATCTTTTTGAGAAAACTCTAGTAGAAAAACGTGAGAAAAGAGGTAATATAATTATAGCTGGCCTTACTGTGTAGTAGAAATTCGGGGCGACATTATTTTAAAAGAGTGACCATCAAAGAGGCATAAAATAAGTAAATAAACCTTTAATTAATTTTCATAACTTGAAAATATTTGCAAGTTAACTAAACTCAATATTTAAAAAGATCTAAATTTTTTGTTTTATAATTTTAGCACAGAAAAAATTGCATTGAAGAAGTCAAAATTCTATAATTTTCTCGAGAGCTTGTGAGCACTGCGGTTGCTTGTCCTCCAGAATATTATTATTTAGAAAATATATTTTATGACACTTGTGTTTGACGAATAGCTGAACAAATGAATGAAACAATTATTGGGCTACTCAGGTATGGAAAGCAAGAAAAATCTTCCAAAAATATTATGTAATAAAATTTAATTCTTTTACTTCATATTGTTAGATAAAATCTTATGACATAATTTGTAAATGTTGTAAATGAAATATGATTTTAAATATATAACTCATCATTTTCTTTATTTACAATATGTACAAATTTTGGGTTTTACCAGAAGCCATTTTTAAGCGTCATACATAATTGAAACGTTTCGGATTCTTCGAGAATGTCTTCATGTCATTAAAAATAAACAGTTGTGGAATATAAACTGACACTTAAAATCATAATTTTCTTAATTCAATTTCAATTGCAATTATCGATTGAAATAATTAATGAAAACGATTAAAATTTTAAATTACTCAATAACTCCGCATAAATTTGGCAGATGTCATAATTTTTTCCATTTTAAGAATGTTAAGATTGAATATAATTATTCAATTTGATGCCATGATTTGTAAATTTATATTATACTTACTAAAAATCTTTTTTATCATATAATTTGACAAAAAAATATGTCTGTTTTCTCCATATGAATATTGCATTCAATAGTGTTTTTGCCATCTGAATATTGCATTCAATAAATTCCAACTACAACTACATGAAGATAAACAGCACAAAAACCTAAGTCATGAGAGTAAGCCGCAATGAGCAGCAGAAAATTAACATATCAATGCTAGGAGTACCCCTAAAAGATGCAAGAGAATTTGTATACCTTGGAAGTACGATCACCTGGGATGGCAGAACAAAAAGAGAAGTCAACAGTCGAATACATCAAGCAAGGCTAGCTTTCAATAAAAAAGCCAAAATTCTTGAGTCAAAGAATATTTCTTTAGGGCTCCGCAAGCAACTTGCCAAAACACTTGTTTGGAGCATCTTAAAGTATGGCTGTGAGACATGGTGCTTATCTGAAAGTGATAAAAAAAGACTAGAAGCCTTTGAGATGTGGTCGTACAGAAGAATTCTCGGAATTTCCTGGAGAGACCACGTCACGAACAATGAGGTTCTCAGAATAATCAAGGAAGATAGGCAACTAATAAGAACCATCTCAGAGAGGCGAGCCCGATGGATCGGCCACATCATGCGCCACGATGGTCTTCTTCACGATATTGTGGAAGGGATGGTTGAGGGTAGAAACTGTAGAGGGCGCCCTAGACGGGAGTATTTACAGCAAGTATTCGAGGACATGAATTGTAGTGCTTATGCTGAGCTGAAAAGGGTTGCGGAGGACCGAGAGGAATGGAGATCGAGATGCAAGATTCTGTTGCTGCAAACCAATCCACCGGATTGATACTACGAAGAAGAATGTTCAATATATGCTTGATAATATGGCTTCATAATTTTTAAGTACCTCTCAAGCAAGATTTCAACCTGGAAGTGATTAGAACTATGCTGTTATGAACTTACTGAAATACGTGCCGTCAATTTTTGTCAACCAAGGAACGGCTACGGAGTAGAATAAATTAATAACCTTATTTAATATTCACAGTGATTCGAACCCGGGAGTCATCGCGTGAGAACCAAGCTCCTTTAATGCTCTGCCAAAAATTATTGTGGAAATTCGTTCTAGTCAGGGTATACAGTGCGGCAAAGCCTAGTCGAACTGTGAGTATTCCTCCCTTCTCACACTCTTTGTCCCGAAATCACTGAGACTTTATGCGCACTTTAATTGGGAGGTTTATCAGAGGTGTTGTGATAGGGTGACCATAAGCGCGTCTACTGTAGAACCTTAATATTGTTTTGGTCTATTTTTATAATAAACCAAATTTTATTTAATACAAACCAAAAATTTATTTAATACAAACTAAAATGTTTGTTTGGTGAAATGTTCATTTTGCTTAATGTCCATTCAGCCAATTCAGTTGTTTCAATGCCTTTTTAGCAAAATGAACATTTTCTATAATGCATTGTCTAGAAACTAAGTACTAAAAGAAGGTTTTATTCTTAATTTATTATTTTAGCAACTAATTTAAAAAAAAACTCAATGTAGAAGTAAATATTTTTATAACGATTTATGTTTTGTAGCGTTTTATCTCACTTTCAATTGACTTTATGTTTTGTTGACTTTAATATTGCTTAATTAAATGAAATTTTATTCATTTATTTACAAGATTTTTCGTACACATCATTATCAAATATCTAATTTACATTTTATATTTGTAATAATTCATCATATATTTTTCTAATGCAATTCTAAATGCATTATAATTAATGTTCACGCATTCAGAATGGTAGTGAACAATATCAACATATGAAAGTAACTATCAAATGGATGAAATTTCAGAGGAACTTTGAAAGATTAATCTTTGAGCGATCAAACGAGATTATAGTAGTTGTTTCACAAAGTTTTGTATGGAGGTTAGTTGGCGTGTGATTTGGTCATCCTAGGTTGCGTGTGAAAGCCTTCAGGAGCTTTCAGCCACTGAATTAGATTTCCGGCGGACGCTCGGCGGCCGGCTGTTTCTTTTATTGTTATTCGCCGTCATTTTTATTTCATTGGATGAATGGCTGATTTATGCCTCCGCGCCTCGCGCCATTGTGGACTGCAGTGCCTTTTGTACCGGTACGAGGATCACTCTTTAGGAAAACAACATAATCCAGAAGGCAAACTGTATAAAACTAAAGAGATTCAACACTATTTGTTCTATAATACATCACAATGTATTTTACTCGTACAAACAATAATTGTTTTAGTAATTGTGGCGTTTAACTTACTTGCACAATACAGATAATCTTATTAATATACGAGAGTCGATGAACAAATACCAGGGGAATCATTATTATCTTGCTAATGGAATCAAAGAAACAATCTAATTTGAATCTTCTAATGTTTTCGTTTTTTGTTAATATCGAAAATGTTTCATCATTATCATCATCAGCCTGTGTCCGTCCACTGTTGAATGTAGGTCTCCCGCATGAGTCTCCATCCTCTTCGATCCTCCGCCTTCCGCATCCAGGTCACTCCCGCTATTCTTCTTATATCGTCAGTCCATCTTGTAGGGGATCAGCCAATGCTTCGTTTGCCAGTTCTTGGGCGCCATTCCAATACTTTTCTTCCCCATCGACCGTCGTCTCTTCGACAGATATGTCCTGCCCATTGCCACTTGAGTGTGCCTATTCGTTGGGTAGCATCCACTACTTGAGTTCTTCTGCGTATTTCCTCGTTTCGGTCTCTATCTTTTAGCGACACTCCGAGCATGGATCTCTCCATAGCACGCTGGGTGACTTTTATTTTATTTGTAAAACTTGCTGTCAGATTTTACGTCTCTCCACCATAAGTTAATACAGGGAAGACTCACTGGTTAAACGCCTTAGTTTTAAGACATTGCGGAATTTTCGCTTTAAAAATTTACTTTAGTTTTCCAAATGATGCCCATCCCAGTTGTATACGCCTGTCGATTTCTTTTGAGAAGTTACTTCGCCCTAGTTGTATTACTTGTCCTAGATAAGTGTAGTCGTTTACAACCTCTATTTTTGTTCCTCCAATGGAAAATGTTTAGTGCTTTGAAACATTATGTATTATTGTATATATGCAATTACATGACGAAATAAAGTCCGAATGCACCACTGAATGGCCTTAAAAGGGTAAATTAAAAAACAAACATTATTTACAAGCATTAAAAAGTGCCTTTGTGGTCTACAAAGTAATTAAATATTGATTTTCGATGGTCATTATGTACATTTTATTTTATAGTGGTTTAAGTTTAAGTTTATGTAATTATAATACTTTTTAATGAAAATATTTTTCATATTTGTTTAAGCTGAGTATTTAAGTTTTGATTATTTATAAAAACACAATTGTTAAGCATTTATTAATAATTTCTTAAATATTTTAGTCAAATCAAAACATTAAGGTCCATATTACGTATATAATATTAACCATTTTAATTTACTCGTTAGTCTTCACTAATGATGTAATATGATAATTGAAATATGATAAGTGATTGAATACTGTAATATAAAATAGTCTGTGCTCTCCTCCATTATTTGAAGTACATGTCCTATCTTCTTCGTAGTATCAATCCGG
The DNA here is from genome assembly GCA_022606575.1 of Glossosoma conforme. NCBI lineage: Eukaryota > Metazoa > Arthropoda > Insecta > Trichoptera > Glossosomatidae > Glossosoma > Glossosoma conforme. Next base: position 313,259 of record JAGTXR010000199.1, on the reverse strand, counting down.
TGGATTGGTTTGCAGCAACAGAATCTTGCATCTCGATCTCCATTCTTCTCGGTCCTATGCAACCCTTTTCAGCTCAGAATAAGCGCTACAATTCATGTCCTATATAAATCATGATTTGTTATATGACCAACTGAAAATAGAATGTAGTCGTGAACGTACCTCATAATTCCTGAAAAAGTAAAATTTTATTATACCTTTAGTTACTTACACGTTGTTGTTTTACTGAATTAAACTTAATTATTTATGTCATTAATTTTAAAATTTTCATAATTATACGGCATGCGAATTTATATTAAAAATAATTAATATTCAGCACTCTCATTGCTATTCAGCAGCCCCTCGCATTTGCATCCCCGTCATTACGATACCTGGCTAATGGAGTGAGAACTTGACTAATAGCAATGTTCTGGCGAGCAGTAATGTTATTGTTATAATAATATAATGCTTTTGATCCAATAATGTCCACTCGGGCTTATGGATTTATAATTCGCATCAGATTCGCTAAGCTCACTCAATGGATTATCATTATAGCGTAGCACTTCATTAAAATCCGAATATTAGTCGTTCAAAATAATGAAAGATAAGTATTTTTGGAATATTTTATTTAATATTTCTTTTTTATTTACGAATATTTTTATAATTGTTGACATGGCACTCTTCATCTTGCTTGCAATCAAAGTAAATCCTGTCAACTGACAGTTGTCACTGAAATAAAGACGTTCCTTTTAGCAACACGCGTATTATCTGATCCACGAAACGTAATCCTAATATTATGGGCCCAGAAAGTACTGAAAAAACCGAGAAACCCTAAGAAACAAACAGTCGTGAATATCGTTTTAGATTCAATGATTTTCTTCGTAGTATCAATCCGGTGGATTGGTTTGCAGCTACAAAATCTTTCATGTCGATCTCTACTCCTCAACGGATTCAATGATATGGAGTCCGAAATTCATCGATCGAATATCGCGGCCGTGGAGTCTCTTAGTTGTCATATTTATGATACATGGCGAATCCACATGGAAGCATTTCTCAACAGAAATGAGGGATGGGAATATTGGCCAACGGCAATTTCATGTTGCATGCGAGATTTTTGTTCTATTCCAGAAGTTAAGCAATATTTGACGATGACCAAAATTTTATTAAATTCACCATTTCATTTCTTTGGTTAAATTGAGTCGCTTCTTAGTACCAAATAGATCAGACCATGGAAGTATTACGTAAGTCATGCCATTAAAAATGAAGATTAACCATCACCTTAATATGACAACGATACTACATTGAAGTTTTTAAAATACCTGGATTTTTGATCTTAAGGCCATCGATAGCAAATATATACGAGAATATTATTTCACCTAGACATTTGAACGTATGAATAATTAAAGATAAATTTTGTAGCTTACAGAACTATGTGGCAACAATATCTTCCAGTTATGAAGTGGATATAGAATAAAATGGAGCATTTCACGAAAACCTTTACCTAAAATTCAATTGATTTAGTTATTTATATCTGTTTCATTTATATATGAGTAAAATAAATAGTTATTACGAACAGATGAAAGAATATCTATGTTTGAACATTCTACAAAGCTAGATACAATAAATGATAGTAATTATTCTCAGCATTAAGAAAATAAAAATACTATAAAAACAATAAATACAAACATAACAATTGTTTTTGTGTTTTAAGCAGATAAGAACTTTAATATAGAAAATAAGTTTAGGTGGCTATAATAAAATGTAACCTTAATTGGCGAAAGGGTTAATTAATTACTTAATATGGAAAATTATGTGACTGTGTTGTGATTACCGTACTTGGTTTGTACGAAGCATTTCATCTATTTAACTCAGTGATTCATAATGTTTTAAAAAAGTATTTTGGATTATGTAAAGTACAGTCAGTGACGCAATCCAATTGTTATTACGCAAATGCAAAATAAAGAAAACTCTAAATATAATAACGAATTTAAAGATAATATTTTCTAAATATGTTTAATTATAGTTTTTTGTTGACTACGAGAAAAAATATACGTTCATTTTTCGATACCATCGAATCAATTGAAACCAAATAAAAACACCATTTACTTTATATTTCACGGTACTTTTAAAAAATGGTGGCACAAAGTTTTACTAAATGCAACTCCATTGTCATTATTAAGTGTAAAATCGAGCCGCATTAATTTTTAATGATATACTAAATATTAAAAAATATATATATCTGATTAAAAAAGGTATCGTGTTTTTAAAAAAAGATCGATATCAATAGGTTCGTAACAATTTCTAAGCTTTCAGGAAAATATAAATTGTTTTTAAATTTCTTAAATTCATTAAATAATATATTTTTTTCTTAGCTTTCCAATTTAATAATCGATAACAAAAAACAAATAATAAAATCAATTTACTCAACGTTTAAAATCAAAGGCATTAAAATGTTGTCACTGTTTTATAATTTTCAAATAGTACTGTATAGTGTACAGAGAATAAACAGGTTAAGCATCACTGACTTAACCCCTCATTCCCGCTGACCATTTCAGCGGACTCCATTAAGAGGGATGAAAATACATTATTAGTTGGAGTGCTCTCTTTCATGCGGAAGAATTTCCCCGACGGATATTGTTATCTTTTTTTTTTAATTTGCAACACAAAGTGAAAATTATTATTGATGCTGAAAAAATCTCTGTAGGAAATTATGGACATCAGTTTAAGTAGTATTTATAAAAGACAACAAAGAGATGTTTTCTTTAGATAGTAATCAGCAAGGATTATTTGAAAATTATTTATTACCTTAAAACGTAACACGTGCAGGAGTCCTCCTAAGTATATTTAACGTATATCAAAAAAGCAGTAGGTAATATGCAGCTTGATCATTATATCTGGATAATGGAATTGAAATATATTGATAATATGATTTATAAAGATTGAAATTATGATTAGATACAACACTAAAAAATATTTAATATTCAATTGAAACAAATAAATGCACAAAATAAAGATTTATATTGAGAAATAAATTCTTTTATTTCTCATTTCATTCCATTACAGGAATATTTGAATGCTGATGTTACATGTTTTAGGCAGATACTACGATATTTAAGTATTTATAGAAACGTAATCTGAACTGCTTCGTGCTAATCAAAAACATAAATTTGAATTATATTTGATTAACAGTAAAACTTGGTTGAACTACAAGCGTACACATGACTTTAATGATGAATAAAATATTGATAATATAAGCGATAAATGGTATGTTGCGGCAATTTGTGCCAAAAATATTATCAAAATTTGGAATAGATCTTAGAGATGTGACAGTTTTTATGTAGCAATGTTCTGATTTAACAACATAAACATTCAAAGAGAACAAAGTGACAATAAAAAGACGAACATAAAAAAATAAAAAATAAAAAAATACTTGTGGCATACTAAAACATATGGAAATAGTTATAACGTGCACTGAAATTAGTTTCAAAAGCGACTAATGAAGAAAATAAATATCACACGCGGTTTCGCAATTTCTTTGTCTCGATTACAGGACAGTGTCGTTGGTATTTTTCATGTAGCAGTCTGAAAAAAAAGCAATAAACATACTGAGGGTGTTCAGGGTATTCGGCACCGGAAGTGCCCGTGAAGCGGCCGAAAGCTCCGCAGAAAAAGTTCAAACACGGCCGCAAAGATAAAGAGATGAAGGGAATATTTCACGTTGCGGGGACTTTTTTCGCAACCGGGCGGACATCGTGAGAAGAATCTAATTCGGGCATTTGCCCCACGCTCCAGGGATTTACACTCGTCACGTACAACTAACGAGTGTGTAGAAAAAACATTAATTTATAATATTTTGATGGAACATTGCCAGACGATGATGGATAGATCTCATCTCTCCAAGAAATTTAAAATAGATGTATAAAGACTGATTTATTTACGTGTAATTTTTTTGTGAATATAGTAGAACTTTGCTGTTAAGGTAGTAGAACACCAATAATGTTTGAGTATATATAATAACTTGACTGTTGAATTATTATGGTGATTAAAAAGTCACCGAACACTTAAAAATTAATAAAAAAAGATGATAATCATAATATTTATGTTATTAAATAAAAAATCTGATATCAAACCTACAACTTCTCAATGAGAGAATGTTCATTTGTACTTAGCCAAAGAGTTGTATAAAAAAGAAACTTATGTTTTTTTCTAAATTAATAGAAGCCGTTTTTTAACAATCATTTATTACATAGTACATCTATAAAGTAAACATAAAATTCTTTTTTCAACGCGTCAATCCAAGCACAAAAATAACGGCAGAAGCGGGATGCGAACCGCGGACTTTGGAAACCAACAATGCCCAGGTATTCATACCGCTCGGCGAATCGCGCCATTGCTATGCCTAGACCGACCCGCGATGAAACTAGTATTTATATCATTGTTATTATCGTACAACAGATGTCGCCATAGTATATATTCAAAGTATGTATATTTTATTGGTATACATTTATTCACAAGCTTAATATTACTTTCCGGCAGTCTATTTATTTTAGTAAGTACTGAATGGATGTGAAACGACTACTTATAGTTCCGACTTTATAACCAATCATTTACCTGTGTTACTGATGGATAATTTTTACCTTCTTGATATTGTCTCGAGGAGACATTATTAATTTTTTTAGAATATTATTTTATTATTTCAATATTCTAATCTACTTTTATAGATCATTGACTATATTACAATATTATTATTACTTAAATATACATATACTAAACATAAAAACCATCAGTAACACAGGTAAATGATTGGTTATAAAGTCCGAGTCGGAACTATAAGTAGTCGTTTCACATCCATTCAGTCTATAGTTTGGTTCGAGACCCGAGTGGTACTTACTAAAATAAATAGACTGCCGGAAAGTAATAATATTAAGCTTGTGAATAAATGTATACTGATAGAATAATAATAAAAATATACATACTTTGAATATATACTATGGCGACATCTGTTGTACGATAATAACAATGATATAAATACTAGTTTCATCGCGGGTCGGTCTAGGCATAGCAATGGCGCGATTCGCCGAGCGGTATGAATACCTGGGCATTGTTGGTTTCCAAAGTCCGCGGTTCGCATCCCGCTTCTGCCGTTATTTTTGTGCTTGGATTGACGCGTTAAAAAAAGAATTTTATGTTTAGTATATGTATATTTAAGTAATAATAATATTGTAATATAGTCAATGATCTATAAAAGTAGATTAGAATATTGAAATAATAAAATAATATTCTAATAAAAATTAAAAAAAAATTAATTAAATCTATAAAGCTTTAAATGTTTCTTTAAGAATTGTTATATAAATAAATACACATCAAAGGCCAAGTTAAATGACATGTTTTTCATCAACAAACCAAAGAAAAAGATGAGACATTCGAATAACAGATAATTTAATATGCCTCGATCACTTCACTCCACGCTGACCAAAAAGCTATTTCTCTACATCATATAATCAATAACTTAATGCATATTGTATTTTATTGTAACTATTAAATATTTTATAGAAGCTAAATGCATTTTAGGCACATTTTTTTCTTTTATAAGTCATTATCGCTTAGCTTGTCTTTTAAATTATATATTTATAATTCGAATAGTTTTAAACTATCAAACTCCAACTTTTATTAATATTACGATGGTTTTCGTACAAAAACTATGTACTTTTGTAAAATAAACTTGAATATTAAATTTTCTACTACAAAGCAACGACAAAGTGAAAGTGCTAGTTCTACGGCGACTCCCATAAAGAAATCGGTTCACGGTACTATCCATTTGGCTGCCTCACCCAGTACAGACCTCGACGTAGGTCGCCGTCTACGCCGTAGCACCGACACGGTCTACGACGGGGATTTCGGTCTGGCGGGGTGCTTCTATTTGTGTGTTTATCTAATGGGCATTATCAATTGAGTGGGTTGCTAATGCTCCGGCGGATCGATGCGGAGCGTTTATAACTTTGCACACCGCTTAGTTGCTTGATTAATTTATTCCTTAATCGATCGAGACGTTTTTCTATAGTTTCATATCTTCTTTACAGAATTTTAAAAATATTATCTATGGAATGTGATAAATTAATAACATTTAAAAAAAGGTTCAAAATGAAATTTGATTTTATATTATAAATATAGTAATTGTAGTCGATCAAAATGCTGTAAATATTAAGAAACGGTGATTTTTTGATAAAAGTTTAGTAATCTTGGATATTTATTAGATATTTTTCTTCATAAGGCTTGCACCGTCTTGTAAACTTACACATAAAATGTACTCGGAGGAGTTGCAGGAGGAAAAACTGACATGGAGTGAAGTTGAAAGTATGGTGGCTGATGAAGCTTTGTGTCGGCAATTCGTGAGTGCTATATGCTCCAATTATTATTAATTAATTTATAATAAATTAACTTGATTATTTTACAATTTGATATTTATAATAATTGTATCAAGTGAGTAGAAATATAAAAATTGTACAAAGAACGAAGTAAACAAATTTCGAATAAATAATAAGCGTGGGTTGCTTTTTTACTGAGCAATACGTTTTTACAAGTTTTGCGTGAGTGGCGTGTTATGTTCATCACACTAAATATCAATTGGCCATTTTTCACGTTAACCGTAGAGGATGCCGGAAAATATATACAGCCCTAACACTTTACCGGAAGCAAAGTACCCTAATTCAGACGGTTACAGATACACACCGGGGCAGTCTAATCCACGACCGCGCAGTGTATGCTTCATAAGAGATAGCTATCGTGGATATACGAGGAAATTATGTAAAAGAGAGATTTTACGCATTGCGTAGATGAAAACCTCTATTTTGATATTCAAGATATGGCCAAAGGTTCCACTTTGTGTGTTGGTTATTATAGGCGGTGCACTTCACGTTATGCCTCCACGAAAGCCCAAGGGGGAGTAATGTAGGCGGGACGTGTGGATGAAAACCGAGTAAAGTGAAAATTTACATATATTTTCGAGGGGGAGCGAAAAAAATGCACTCACGTTCCGCGCGAGATGTGAAATAAATTAAGCGTTTCTGTAGCCATAAAACACTTATTTGTTGTCGAGTTTAATTAATTTAATTATGTAGAGTTGAAAGAAATTTGTTCAACTGCAAGGTAGCGGGGAACTATATGGACAGGTCACGTTTCTAATAAGGGTGCATGTAAAGGATGTTGTAACTAATTACAACAATAAAACATGCCATTTGAATATTTTTATCAAGTATTGTCAACATATATTTATATAATTAATGTTAAAAAAATGTTATAGCTTAATGAATTAACAGTAGTATTTTATAATGTATATCATAGAATTTTATATTTAATGCGCGTGTTTGAAATGTCTTTTGAAACAAATAATTTTTAAAACGATGAATATTTTTTTAACACTTTGGAAGTGACGAAATCATTTTTGATGGCACAACTGCAGTCTTCCACCAAGTGATGAAAGAGTGCCCAGATGTGGATAATTATTTTTTACTTATAAAATATGTATCAACTGAAATAATATATATTTGATATATTGCAAGTAATTTATGAAGAGAAGTAAAAAGCAGCGCGTGGAAAAATAATATAAATACTTTATATCTAGAAAAAAGTAAAAAATGCATTTCAATGGCAAAAACTTAAATTATGTACAGAATATTATATCGATGCATTGCACAATCAAGAGTTTCAGTCGCAAATTTTCTGAAAATACTAAAGTCGTTTTTTAAATTAATGAAAATGCAGCATCGCAAAGACAAAACTTTTTAATTTTCTTGAAATGCACACCCACCGGCGTTCAGCTTTAAGATTTCTCTACACGTTTAAATGCAGCCAAAGTTATTGGCGGTGCGCGCTCAAAGAACTTGTTTCAATTTGAAAATATCAAAGTATTTTAAATCTTTCATATTGAACGGCTTTTACTTTTTGATTGTTTTTCCGCGTGTTTTTTTGTCTTCTTCAAACAAAGATCGGATGGAATTTAAGTCACTTTATGGGAGAATTTTTCTCGTCGTCGTTTATCGAAAAATGTTCGTAAGTAATTGGAAATGTATTTGCGAGTGAAAGAAGTGCCCGTGGAGAAAAAATGAGATGTACCAGGTAAAGAGACAGAACTTCAGTTAGCTCATTGGACCATTAAAATTTAAATGCTGAAATTTATAGATTAAAAAAGTCCTCTTTCAAACGAGTAAATAATATTCCATTTATATATTTACTTATTCATAAGTAAGTGTATTGAATTACTTAAATCATTGTTTATGTAAAGAAATGAAATACCCATTACATTTTTTATGTAAGTATTTTGATGATACGTCAAACAAACTCTATATAACAAAACAAATAAATTGCGTGTGTACTTTTTATTAAATTTACACAGTTCTTAATAATTATAAAATTATTATCTTCTTCTTCTTCAATGTGTTCCAACTTACGGAGCGTATTAACACGAAGACTTTAATAGTATTCTGTAGTATTCGAGACATGTTTGTTGGGTGATTAGTTATTCATTATTTTTAAAGAGATTGAACGATTGACCCGACGCACCCGAAGTCTAGAAAATTTTGTCCAAATGGCGGCTTAAAGTAACCACCAGCCCATAATAAGCAACAGGCAGTGATTTGATCTAATTTTGATCATTATACAATTTATACATATTTATATTAATTGATTATTAACCATATGTATTTATTTATTTCATCATCATCATCATCAGCCTGTGTCCGTCCACTGTTGAACGTAGGCCTCCCGCATGAGTCTCCATCCTCTTCGATCCTCCGCCTTCCGCATCCAGGTCACTCCCGCTATTCTTCTTATATCGTCAGTCCATCTTGTAGGGGGTCGGCCAATGCTTCGTTTGCCAGTTCTTGGGCGCCATTCCAATACTTTTCTTCCCCATCGACCGTCGTCTCTTCGACAGATATGACCTGCCCATTGCCACTTGAGTGTGCCTATTCGTTGGGTAGCATCCACTACTTGAGTTCTTCTGCGTATTTCCTCGTTTCGGATTCTATCTTTTAGCGACACTCCGAGCATGGATCTCTCCATAGCACGCTGGGTGACTTTTATTTTATGGGTAAGACTTGCTGTCAGATTCCACGTCTCTGCGCCATAAGTTAATACAGGGAGGACACATTGGTTAAACGCCTTAGTTTTAAGGCATTGCGGAATTTTCGCTTTAAAAATGTACTTTAGTTTTCCAAATGCTGCCCATCCCAGTTGTATGCGCCTATCGATTTCTTTTGCGAAGTTATTTCGCCCTAGTTGTATTACTTGTCCCAGATATGTATAGTCGTTTACAACCTCTATTTCTGTTCCTCCAATGGAATGAGATGTACCAGGTAAAGATAATTTATTTATTTATTATTATTTAAATATGATTAATTAAATACAATTATTAATTAAATATACATATACTATACATAAAATTCTTTTTCAACGCGTCAATCCAAGCACAAAAATAACGGCAGAAGCGGGATGCGAACCGCGGACCTTGGATTGACGCGTTGAAAAAAGAATTTTATGTATAGTATATGTATATTTAATTAATAATAATATTGTAATATAGTCAATGATCTATAAAAGTAGATTAGAATATTGAAATAATAAAATAATATTCTAATAAAAATAAAAAATTCATATAATTAAATACAATTTTACATACAAACGTGGTTCCTTATAATAATACTAGGTGCAAATATAGATACATGGGATATGTAAACAATTCTATGAATTGCTTGCGTAACAACTGATCTTTATTACTAGTTTCTTTATCGTGATTGGATTAATATTAAAGGCATCCATAAGTAACAAAAAAACATACATACTCGTGCATACACACATTTAAATAAGCAAACTTTTTGTATTCTCTTCTTCGTGTCACCGACGTCAAATTATTTTTTCCCAGAATCTGGCAACATCGATAGCACGTGTGTTGCCCTGCATTATGTCTTGAGATATGCAGCTTGTTGGGCTCACGGAGCCGGATCTTAGATGTGAGGCGGTGTGCAGGTCTCCACAGTCGCACAATACTGACTCTCCCTGCTGAAGCATTTCCACGGCTCGAGGTTGTCCTTTGTTCTACCAACTCCGGTTCTTAATCTGTTCAGGGATTTCCAGGTCCGCCATTCAAGGTTCTTGCCAGTTATGAGGGCTTCGTTTGGAGTAATGAAATCCTCTGATGCGACCTGTTGCCTGAGCTGGAGTCTCTCATTTTCAGGGCCGGATATGAGAGGTTGTGTGGATCTAAGAAAGCTGCTTCGCGAATTCAGTCTGGGTCTTGGGGATATCTGATTATACATGCAGTGGGACGGTTGGTTGATTGGCCTTACGCATTTCTTCGACGTATATAACTTTGCGTCTTATGTTTGGCGGTGCGATACCAGTCAAGAGGTATAGTTTTGAAATGGGTGTTGGTTTGAGGCACCCTGTGACGACTCTGCATGCATCATTCAGGGCTTATCCACTTGATGACAATGAGCTGATCAACTCCATACTGGTGCTGCATTTTTAAATATTGTCACTCATTTTTATGATAATAATATTTTATTATTAGAAAACATGACTAACAGTTCATTTTGCATCGATTTCAAAAGCGTTTTCAACCAAACTTGACAGAAGTACTCCACCGTCACGTGTTTGCTCGAGAGGCTCCATTCTCAGATGGAGGCTCGTGCTGTGGAGCCTCCTTCCTCTAGACAACTTTCAGCAGCTTCAGCCGTGCAGGCTGCCGGGGGCAGCAGCTGAAAGGGGCGCCCGACTGTAATTAACAACGATGTTTTCAGCACTTGCGATTCTATATTTCAGTGCGGCACTGTCTTAAGAAATAATATAAGAATAATAAGAAATATGATCTACAAATATTTTTAATATGACCACATAAAGCAGAATACAGCGATGGAAAATGAAAATTCGCCCTAATAGTTTTTGGTGGATTTTAAATAATATATTTCAGAAAGTCTTTATCAATATTCAACAATTGATACAGATATTTATTTATTTATTTATATACAGAATCGAAATTCCAATTTTTTACAAATATTTAGAAACATGGAGTATACATAAATATACAATAAATAGAGAAAATAATAAAAATAAAAATAACACAAAAGAATAAGAAGATGACACGTGTCAAAGATCACAGAGATCAAGTAGAACAATACCATCGACAAAAGAGGAAAAGGATGTAAGAAAAGGATCGAGGTGTGCTGGTAGGCCATTTAGGAATATACACGTTAACAGCAAGCATTATCTTTTATGACATTTCTTTCATTAATAAATAACCATAAAAATTAACGGCAAATATCACAGCGTCTGACGTTAATTTTTCTTAGATTTAGTGATGAGACTAATATCATATTAGATGATGTTTACTGTAAATTTGTATATGTATTTCAATTGTAACAACATTTTTGAAGAATGGTTAATAGGTATGCATGTGCTAAACGGTTAACCGTAATTAAGTCAGGAATCAAGCCTCCGATCTCTGGCTTGGTAAGAAAAAGTCTTACCTTCTAGTTTTACTCACCGACATAACAAAAACAATTTGTTTACTGTAAACGAATGTTTGAATAAATCAAAAAAATGCTGATATTTTTTTAACATCCTTATACACAAAATAAATTAAATAAAAGCTGTGATTCAGGTTCAAAAACATCGTCCAACAATATTTCAAACACTGAAATTTTATTTTTTATATGTTAATGAATTTTAAAAAATTTAGATAATTTAATAAAAATAAAACCCTTCCATTATTATCATGCGAAGGAAGAAAAATATGTATAAGACGTTCAGTTGTGATCTTTATTTTTATCGGCAAAACAATATTAGATATTCATAAAATATTATCATATGATAATACAATTCAGAAAAAAAGCTTTTATCAATTGTATCTATACCTAGAAAAATCAAATTTAAGATCATAAGATTTTTATAAAATGTGAAATCAATTATTTTAGTCGTAGTAAATGCTTTATACATTTGTCGGTAGGATTTTCTCCAAAGTTATTCCCCCCGCCCATGCCCCAGGCGCCGACTAACTTGTTCCTAAGTGTAACATGTGTATAACGATTTGCTTAAGTGATAATGATTGTTCTGCACAGGACCGTGCCCGTAGGTGAGCCAGAGATGTAAAAATGGCCTGATGGGGCTCATTAGCACGTGCTTCACGGGATATAGGATCTACAATAAGATCTTAATATTACTTTATTCAAAAATATTTAAGGATAATATTTAGTGTTAATAACAGAGTATGTATTGATACCATATTTTTATTCTCATATAAGCGTTTGTGTAAGCATCAAACGCTCCAATGAAAGTTTCATAAAAGGCAGACAATGAAAGCGCGAGGCCTGAAGAAGAGATGGAAAATGTTATGTTTTCTCGCTTTCACGCAGTTAATGGGAAAAACAAAATAAAGTGTATAGCATGAAAATAATGGGAAACAGTAGTACTTTGGCTTTATAATGGATATGTTAAGGTGAGCTAGCCTCGAAAGATATCACTCTTCTCGAAAGTGATCGAGATTCATAGATATTTATCCTGTAGTGAAATTGACCTTCTGGAGGGCTTTAACTAATATAATATAAATATTATTTGTATATTTTAATTTATTTTGTTTTAGGTATGATTAAATTAGTCTTTTAAAATATTTTTCAAATAAAATCTCTTTTGTCGATGGTATTTTTCTACTTGATCTCTGTGATCTTTGACACGTGTCATCTTCTTATTCTATTGTATTATTTTTGTTTTTTATTATTTTCTCTATTTATTGTATATTTATGTATACTCTATGTTTCTAAATATTTGTGAAAAAAAATGGAATTTCGATTCTGTATATAGATAATTAAATAAAATGCTTTGATTTTCTTATGGCATCATCATTACATATCAGATATTGTAAAAACTGTTTATTTTAATTTCATAAATAAAACATCAAATTTCATCAAAGGTTCTATGTTGGCCCAAATGACACTAGCACAAACTGTCATTTTTTCAAACGGATATTTAGCCGAATGGATATTTGGGTGAAAAGTTTTTAAGCCATATAAATACAAAATTTATTTAAAAATGTACCATAACAATCGCGTTAAAAAGTGTCTCGTCCGCGGAACCGGATACGTTTCAATCTAGAACGTGTTTACGTGATAAGTTTTAAAACCTTTTTTAGAAGAAAAGAAAAAATATATTACTGAGCATTTCTTGTGATATGACTTCATATTTTTTCATTCCTTCAAATTTAAATATGTGTTACCAATTAAATGTTTTTTTAATATTGTGTTGTTAGTTCGAAACATTATAAAACAACAATACTACATTTAGAAAGACGTGAAGGAGTTTTGGAAGAAATAGGATCAAAGTGGCTGAAAGTTTAGTTGAGGTAAGCAACACGCCAAACCGTACTTATTGAAATATAATTTGAACCAAGTGGTGGCTGGGAATGTCTTAGAGCTTTCGATCGCAATGATTTATTACAAATACGCAAAGAAAAAGTCCAAAGTTCATACCACTTATGAATATATCAGGAAAATTTCTATGCGATGAATGTAACATTAGTGTTTTACCGAAAAAAACTTTGTTTTTGTTATTGCTAATAGAAAATAAAATGCAGATATTAGAATTTAAAAATATATATTTATGATTTTGATCAATCAAGTGAATAATTCAATTCAGTTGTATACAATTACTAAAAATAACACTAAGAATATTTTACTGAATAAAATAAACTTTTTTTTGACTTTTTTATTTTTTGAATAACCAATGAAAGAAGTAATCAAACCTAATACAGAATTATTACCATTAACGTATCCACTCCCTTATCTGGAGAATATGGTCATCACGAGTTACCGCCACAAAGCTCAGTCAGCCATCTTAGTCCTTGCCTCATCCCTTGCTAGCTCCACCTACCACAGTTCCTCCGAATATATTTCAAGACAGTATAACTAAAAATTATTTATATGCTTTGGGACTACTAAAGAAATTTAAATACAAATACGAGTAGAAAAACAATATTACAATGAAATTTGCTATTTATTTGTATGTTTATTAAAACATTGTGATATCAGCTTGATATAGCTCCTTAAGGCCGATGCCGTAAAGCCTCAACAAGCGATCTTTTGTCTATTATTTTGGTTCGCTTGCGTGACATCTACATCGAATGTTAAGCGGTGTTTGCATACGCCAAAATAATTGTTATGACAGTTGGTCCATTGATAGTTGGTCCATTGACGGTACAACTGTCCTCTTGGCGGGTGGTACCGCCGAAATGTGAGAGCAGGCAAGTAGTCGCAACTCGTCCGTCCTCGTGGTAGGACCGTCCCTCAGGGCGGCCCTTAACGGGCGACGTTATTGAAAAATAAACCTGTATCGTGAAACAGAAACAAGTTTTTTATAATGTGAAACTGATCCTGCATCCTTCATCCAGTAAATCGATGTCCTAAATGGAAGAGCAGGATATCAATTGATAATGTGTTTATCAATTAATATTGATTTATTATTTAAAAAACTCATACTTCCAGTAAGATTCAAACAAAATAATATAAAAATATCTCTTAATATAAAAAGTTTAAAATATGTCTAAAGGTTAATTACACATTGTTTTAGCTTAATTATATGCACACGTTTAGTATATGAGTGTTTTTGTCAGATTTTTTTCAGAATAAGGAACTTAAAAGGTCGTGAAAATAAAATAACCCGTTCTGAAAGCGCATGCAGAAATTTGTTCTTTGACCGCGCGCTGAGGTCCGTTACATTTTTCAATATTTTTCAAACACCAGACGCTGCTAAAAAAAGCTTGAACGTCAAGATATTATTCCTTTGTGGAAAACATAGAGGAGAGCTTAAAAAACGCAGGTAAAACTGCAGACGAACGGGGGAGCTTGGACAATTTTAAATTTTATAGTGATATTATCATCATTCTGTCAACAAGTTTGTCAACACTAATTTACTGTGAATGAAAACGAAATGTTAAAGAATGTTGAGACATTTTTTCTTTTCTTCTCATATATATTTACTAAAAAATCTGTCACTATAAATTGCCACTACGTAGATCTTTCATTTTTCATAACTTGTTTTAAGACATCTGGTGGTCCTGGACTACCTAGACAGCGATCCAAATGGGAACATATATAATTTACGTTGATCTTCGCAGCAAGTGGAATGTCCCTAGTGGAATGGATTAACAAAATGGGATTTGATGGGACGAAAGCAGTTTGTAGCATCTGAGGCATATGTTGAGAGATTTTGTAAGCCGAATTTATAAGAAGGTAAGATGATTAGGTTGACACTTCTGAGACCTGGAACATTTGGTCTAAGGTTAGGTTCAAATCAAGTATATTACGAGCATCAAAATACTCTAAAAGCTAAGCTGAAGTTTGAAGAGCATATCAAAAATAAATACAAGAATAAATAAGCAATTTAAATATTTAAATATTATTATTACTTAAATATACATATACTATACATAAAATTCTTTTTCAACGACTTGCGTTGAAACTAGTAAGTATATCATTGTTATCATCGTAATAGAATAAATAAATATGTATATTTTAAATTATTCTAAGTATAAGTAGTCGTTTTCAATTCATCTAAATTATCGACTGTAATATATTAAGCTTTGTATTTTGTTGGCGAAAAATGAAAGTCTTAATGGCTTCGCCGAATGAATGCCCCTTGGATTGACGCGTTGAAAAGAATTTTATGTATAGTATGTATATTTAAGTAATAATAATATTGAAATATAGTCAATGATCTATAAAAGTAGATTAGAATAGTAATAAAATAATATTCTAATAAAAAACATATTTAAATATTAATATGACAAACTCGTAAGTAATCATTAAATTATCGGTAATTTGATGAACTCGTAAATAAACGTATTTTGTTGGCGAAAAATGAAAGTCTTAATCTAATAACCCCAAGTGTATTTTGCATTCGTGGACGTAGTTCAGTTTTTATGGCTTGGGAAGGCTCTGACGCCTGCATCATAGTGCATGCACGCTCGCCGGGCACTTCTGCCGGCAAATTACACAATATTTATAAGGTTTATTATCCGGAAGCGGCCACCGGAGCGCGAGCGGCGTATGGCAGCCTGCCATCGTATACACCAATATCAGAGATTAAATTGACTGAACTGGTTTTCCTGAAGAAAAAAAAACAAATAATTTGTTTTATTTCTTTTGGAAATATTTATTTTTCATTTAGCGACGACACAACGATAATGACACATTTAAAACACGGTTCTTAACTGATCACCAGAATTAAGGGCAAATAGACGTGGACGGACACATGGAAAGATCACTGTTTGATGTCTACAGCGCTGTTTGAGTCGTGCTATTACAAATCGTTTAATTGTAATACACTGAAACCTATTTAAACATGAAACAAACCACGATTTCATAAATTCAAAATGAATTCGGAATCTTCTTAAATATATTATTCTTCTTCTTTAGTCTCGATATTTCCAATCATCTGGTGTCAGCTCTCTTTGCGAACATTCACGATGTCTGTCTGTCCTACGTTGTTCCTGCGGTCTTCCAGGTCTTCTTCTCAGAATGGATATGTTAAATGGCTTTCTTCACTATGTGGTCCTTATCTCTCCGTGTCGACATGTTCGTACCATCTTCGGCGGTTTTCCCTCATCTTTTCAGGTAAAAATCCTTTATAATAGGTTATAATATAAAATTTACAGCAACTTTTTGTAAGTGAATAAATATTTTGGTGAGAAGAAGATCAAATAAGTCACGGATTTGGATTGTATTATATAGTTTGTCATTTTTTATTTCTAGTACATAAATATAATGTGTATTTTAATTAGACACAATAAAAAATAAAAATAAATATTTTTTGGCACTGGAAAATTCAACGTGAATATTTGTTGGATTTATATAACAAAAAAAAAACGATTTTATTATAATCAATAAGGGTAGAAAGTTATATTGATTTTTTTTTATTGAAAGATAATAATGAGAAACAAATCTAAACAAAGCAGTATTCTCTCGAGAAAATCTGACAGCAAAACATTCAGATACAAAGGAATATTAATCAACCGATGGTAAAAAAAACAGTTCCGAAGGTTTTACGTTTAATGGCGAGTTTCTCATTCACGATTAGTAAAAAAAAAATATCAACGAACATATGCTGTAATAACTATTTCATTACGAAATTTCTTCTATCCATAGAATTTTTTTTTTGTAATTATATTTATTTATCCACCTTTGTCCATGAAATTGGTTTCTCCATATACTTTTATCTAAAATTTGTGTTTTTTTATTTTTTTAAGTTTCCTTATTTTTTGTCGATTCATGTTATTACTATCAAATATTTTCCTTTTTTTGTATTGATATATTAGAACATTTGTACTTTACTTTATACTATAAATATACTTTATTCCACGAGCAACTTATTAAAATTAGGGAAAATTAAAACCTTTCTCTCATTAATTTTCATGGTCATATTGAAATGAAACATTCGAGTACGAGTATATACTCATATATTAAAATTTGAAACTAAGCATTATTATTGTGAATCTGTGTAGTTTATTCTTAATCGAAAATACGACAACATACTACACTAAGTTTTATTATTTCTTATTATAAATTAACCTGTTCGCATCGTACCCGATATATGCCGTGTAATTTGTATTTGTATTCCACCGAGCCGTAATGAAAGGATTAAATGAATGCAAGTGAAACAAAAGAAAACATATTTGTATACTTTTTAGACTAAAAGCTATTAAGAGGTGCAGTTTTTCAAATAATTTATTAAAAACACATACTCGTATGTGATACAATGACGTTTTGATACTATAGGCGCCAAAATCATGTAAAATCAATCCCCGGGCTCTTGTGCAGGAAGGTGTTGTAAGACTACAGAATAAATAAAATATGTACTCGCACCTTTTTCTTCTTATTCTTCTTTTTCTTCTTAGGCTTTATCTAAGACTGCGATTTATTTTGCTCGGAGTCTGTTTCTTTGACACGCTAACACAGCTCTCGCGCCGCATTTAATGTGGTATATAAATAGTGATAACGTTTAAAAGCTTGTGTTATAATTTTCACTGTGGGAAAAGTAAGAAAATTCCATTCCATGCTCTGTGCAGTATCGAACAAGAGCCCACCTCTGAAGCATGCAGCTCCATAAAGATAAACCGAGATTTATTGCGCCGTAATGGTCTAATTAGATGGACATACGATATTTTATCTTTATGGCAGTGGAGTGCCTATAGTCCCGATACCAGCGCCGACCAATAAACATCTGGAGATAAGCCCCGGTAGCCAGTTAACTGACTAAAAGATTAACAGTCTATAATACAGACTATATTATTGATATTGGTGAAATCTAAGCTACGATGTTGCCATACCGTTGAATAATTCAACCTTCAAGGCAGTAAGCCTGGGGACTTGAAGTGACTGCAACTGTACTATTCGCGACATATTTTGAATGTTTTTTTATGAGATTTTTTTTAGTATGTATTTGTATCGCTGCATGTAGATGTTGATTTGCCAACGTCATAGACTACAGCCCGAGATTCACGCATCATCCTTTATTGTTACAGGAATTTACTATGAATGGGAGATCTTCACGGGACGACTTTCGTCTACCACCAATTTTGATTTATAAATGTAAAAGATCAAATTCACACCAACCGGGGGTATTTTAGAGCTCAGAAATCAATTAAAAATCCTTTTTTTTTAATCTCCGTCGGTGATCGAACCTACGACCTTTGACTTGCAAAGCAAACGCTTTGAGCTTTACCCGCCGGTTAAATTGTACAGGGAGCGGCAATAAAGCTGACAGCTTGATTATTTATTTACTAATCAAACCTTAATCTTTTTTGCCGCTCTCTGTATGTCTGACCTGATGTTTCTGATGCATGTTTTGGGTGATTTTATTATTAAGTATAGATTGGGATGTTGAAAGATATGAAGAAAACTAAGTTTACTAGAAAATTAAGGAAATGTTTTTTTACTTACATTGATATTTTTATCAATTTATTAGTCTGATACAATATTATTTTAAAAGCAAAAATTCAACTACAACAAATAAGTTTGACAAATATTTATAACTAATTTTTATACATCATGGAGAGTTCTTAAGAATAAATCTTCTTAGAGTTATATCAATTAGAGCAAAATTCTCAAGTAGCTACAAAAGCTTTAGTGCATACAAAGTTGCATTAGTATTGATAAATAATAGCTTTACTAGCCTTCGAGTATTACTGAGAGTATTTTCATGAAATTATGACTCATAAATACTATTTGTATCAAAAATACAATTTGGCTAAAATTGAAGCGGTCAGATTATATACAATGAGGTGGCCACTGCGTCGTAGTCCACAATACGAGATAAAGTGATCAGCAACCATTTAAAACAAAACGAAAAGCTTCTACATTAGAAGTTAAATATCTTACGCTACGAGAAAATCGATTTTTAAAACATAATACTTTTCATATAGTTACAGAAAGCATTAAATTTTAGTAACATTCAGAATATAATTAAAAATATGTTTTGTTGAAAGATTGGTTCTTTTTTTCTTAAATTCATCTTGCTGAAATAGCAGCCAATTTTCCTGTGATTTTTTGATAAATTGGTTTCTTCAGTAGTGGTGATTATATGTCATTGAGAAGAAATTATTGCTTTCATTATCTTTATTTGACAAAGCTCATAACATATACAATAAACTTATTAAAATTTATTAAGTATTAAGTATAATTTTTCCCAATATCATTTTCTTAACTGGAGTAGATTGTTAGCATAAATATGCACCGCATAATATTGTCGCCTGCCACTATCCATAGTTTGTATTAAGACGCTTTCTTAATCAGGATTATGTTGTTTCTAAGGGACGACTCAACTCAATCAACGCGACGCAGTAAACAACAGGCGGTTACCCATCACGGTGATGGGTTACGAGAACTGCGAAAACAATGTGCTAATGTCGTTGGTCGCACTTGTAAATACTACAAACAAATAAAAATTAGTACTAAATTGACAAATACTCCCAACCTCGTTTCAACTTGTCACTGTATACTGCTTATTCATTTGCTGGAGTACCGCAGTATCATTTTCTATTATTAATCAGAAAAAATATCTAAATTTACAAAAAAATAAATTATTTCCATATACTAAATAGTTAATAACATTTTTACTTCTCCCTTACCTCTTTTAAGCTCCAATTATCCCCTCCTTCTTACTTCCCTACAGACCTGCTATTGTGCCTATCCTTTAAAAAACACTTACTTAATTTCATCCATTAGTAAGTTTATACACGTTGGAAACTGGTGAAAAATTCATTGCGTGAGACCACATTATTATAGCAAGTGAATTAAATATTGTTCAATGTGATCCATATTCATGTTATTAATTGTTATTCTATATCGAAAAAAAAAATAAAAAAAAAAGCAAGGTCTAACCACACTGGTTTAAGAGTCTGGCTTATCAAGGGTGGAGGTTTGAGGGTGGAAAGAAAGAAAATAAAGCCCACTCGAAGGGATGGGGCTGGAGAAAGAGGTCGCCGCGGGCGTTCATTAGATGATTGCGGTTTTATTATTGGATATTGAGACCTCTGCCCCAGGGAGGGGCAGTGGATAATTCATCAAGACTTAAAATAGATTTTTTGTAATCTGTTGTATTTTGGAAATATTTGAAATAAAAAAAACTGCACGAAAAACAGTTCTTATTTCAAGAGAAGAAATTTAATAAATATTTGATTAATGAAATAATATTTTAAGTGAAATAACAAATACTCTTCCGTTCATTTACATCAATAAAGAGATAGGGAATGTTATTGTAATTTTTATACCATATTCGCTCCTTGATTTGAAGCATATAGAAACCGTAAATTGCCAATTTACATTTCTGTAAGCTTAGATTGTCTATACCTTGTCACAAAACACCTGTATACCTGGATATCTTCATGGAAAAATAGATGGTTCCCGAAAGTTTCCAGGGTTACATCCTGCGAACTTACATAGACTGTGGCTGTAGTAATATTCGGGTAATTAATAATCATCGTTTTTTAAGGAGATCGGATGATACGCCTGACGCACCCGAGGCTTGGACATTTTTTTGTTCCTAAAAAGAAGCTAAACTCTACTGGGGGCATACGAGAATATAAAGCTTAGATTTGATTCAATAAATTGTATAAAATCAAGCTTGGTCGGGTTTGAAACCGAAGGCGGCTAAATAACAATCAAACGCTTGACCATTGGACTATGCCACCAGGCTAATAATATTTTTTATTTGATTTCACTGTCACATATTTACTTTTAATTGTTGATTTGTGCAATGTATTTTTAATTGAAATATTGATTGCTGGAAAGAGACTCATTTCTTAATTTCATTTTTCATTTAAATTGATAAATTTAAATTTATTAGTATTAAATGAAATTGATTACATTATTTAGTTTATTTAAATATTTGTAACACTGCACTGTACAGGGGTGATCGCTGAGAAATCTTTATTGAAGCAAAAAAACACCCCCACCAAAGTAAAACCACTTCATTTAAGTAAATGCGCTTATATCTGTGAATGCAATCTGTCGTAAATACTCTACAAACGAGAAGTAGGAAGCTTTTACAGTTTGACTTGGTCAACATGTTGTCATATATTGCAAGAAAGTTACAAATGAAAGGTTATACTCGTATTAATTTTAAATTACAATAAGATTAATACAATTAATATAAAATTGCGACTTATTTACTAATGCAATATTTCATTACTATTCTGAAACATTTTTGTTTTATTTATTGTAAATTTTATTTCGTATTTCAAATTCATATCAATTTAAATTTCCTTGTAATTTTATTTGTTATTGTAATTAAATTACAATAATATTTTATTTAAAAGAGAACGTAGTGTATGCTGAATTATAAAATAAGCTATAGAAACTGTTTTAATAAACATAAATTTATTGAGAAAAAGAAAAAAAGAAAAAAACCTTCATCAAGCGTTGATCTCTTGCATTAGCATTTTCTAGAGAAAAAAGTAAAAAAAACACTACTTTATATCAGTTTACGCTATATGAAAAATCGCCGCCGACACTATAGATTTTTTTTCCGTTGTATCAAAAAAGCGCTTTAAAGTAAACTAAAGTTAATTTTTCTCTTCAGTTTATACGAACTGAAAATATAAAGCAATTGATAAATACTTTTGATGATAATATCTTACTTTTGAGTTATATATAAAGAAGATACGTATATATAGATAATTTAATATATTTAAATCTATAAATAATATATTAATAAAATTACATTATTCTTAACCAAGTTCTCCCAAAGCCCAAGCTGAAGTTACAAAGCAGCTTTTTGAGATCAACAGAGCCACTCACATTCAATCCTGAGACTGAGAGACGTGAGCTCTAGCAGAAAATCGGTCCTATAAGAGAATTTTGTTATACCAAAGAGCCTTCCTATTGTAAAAAATCTTGTCTGGCGGACATGGAAATAACTGAACAGAAAGAGGACCGAAATCGAATGCGATACAGCCTTAACCCATAGGAAGGGCTGCAACAGGGAGAGTTACTACTGTGCGATTGCGGAGACCTCCAAACCACATCACATCTAAAATTCTGTCCCATGTGGCGGCTTCTTCCAGAACTTTACGTTGGGCAATAAACATCCCATTGGTGTTTCAATTCGACGTCGTTGACACAGAGTATAAGAATATTTTGTATGCAAAAAATATTTATTTGATCATTTAATTATTATTTTATTTTGCTAAGTTATCAATCCATTTTTAAAACAGTGATACTCATGTATTTTTAATATTATTCTATGAATTTAAAAATATTTAATTTGATAAAATCACAATGAAAAGTCCATTGCGAGCAAGATTTATACCAAAAACACGCTCATTATAGCGTCATAAATAGTAATCTACAAGAAAGCATATAAAATTGTATTATATGCATCTCGCGCAGTAAAATGGTAGTTCAACATTTAGTGCGACCGTAATCCACGGCAAACACGGAGACGGGACGTTTTTTATTTCCTTCTTTATGTCTTAATCGCTTCCGGAAAAGTTATGGCGTGGCTATTATTGGTTCAGGCGACGCGACCACCTCCACCCTGGGTAACTCCAAGCACCGAGGGTGGCTTTTGAAGGACTATTAACGGACAATGCAGGGAATACGTGAATCGCCACGTCAGTGAAAATAATACTGCGTTAGAAATTAGAAATTAATTGCTTTTAGTGAAAAAATATGTGAAATTTGAATTATATTTGAAACTTTTGTCTTAATCATAATAAATCTGATAAAAATTAACAGGAGACGGGGGAATTTATACGACAAATTTTGTACACCGTGTTCAATTATTTATGTAATATTTTGATCGCATTCTCACATCACTGCTCATGAAGTCAAGAATTAAACACGTATTAAATTACTAATATGTATTTTTATAGATGGCGTTGAATATAAATTACATTCACGTTTACTTAGGCAATGTTCAATAAACTAGTTTATTTGAAAAAACTTTATCTATTATATAGAGTATCCTCCGAATCTCGGTTAAACTATAAGCTATACGCATGTGAAAATATTTTTTTGCTTGGCAGCTAGACGCTACATGCGATATGTTGGTGTTATATTTGGGAATATTAAAGCAGTAATATAATAATTATGTCTTAGCTTAATGTGTTAAGTTTTTTTTTCTTTCACGATTGATTTTAAATTAAAAAATATTTGAATCAGTTTTTTCTGTATACTTATTTTGATATTGAAAATGCTGTTGATTGTATCCGTGATACAATCACTGAAATAAGTTTCCCTTTCTTAACGAATTCAGTATTTTTGCAGTGACAATGGCTGCCCCCTGCTGAAAGAGTTCATTTTTCATTCAAAGATAAACCTGCCCGGAGTGCCTACGGTAACGTTAAACATGGAGCTTCACGAAGAGCGATTCAATTCGTAAAAAGTGATTGAAAATCGACTTCAATCTCTTTATCTGAGATCGCTCCACTACGGTCCGGTTACAATCAAGAGAATCGGACATAAATTTAAAGAGATTTATATAAATTAAGTTAAATTCCGAATAAAATACGATTGAAATTAAGTGTTTTTTTCAAATGTTTTACAAACCCATTAATTTGTAAAAAAAATATGTATTAAAACTGTTAATTTACAAGTATATGTTTGTACTCTCCTAGTTTACTATTTGTTTAAGTATAATATATTTAAGAAACTATTTTTTGAAAACTTTACTTGTAAATATTTTTGACAAAATATTTTTAGAAAAAATCTATAAATCATCACAATATTTGATGAGTGGGTTAAGTTAGCAAAAAATAGTACGCACCCTTCAGAATTTGTACAATCTCTTTACATGTGTTCTCTAGTTTGAATATTAAGTCGCCATGAAGTTCTATCACCGGTCATTTTTATGTAATTCTTACCTCCAGCAATTTCGCGTAGTAATTCTACAGAAAAACAGCTATTGTTTATGCTCTCCTGCAAGTTTACCTCATCAGCTTTTGATAAAGATTTGATTGATTTAGATAATACAGCATAAAAAATTGTCGTATTCGCAACATGATGTCCCATTGACACTCATTTTTAGGCTTAGCTTGGCTTTTGGTAAAATACCTGTAGCAGATATATATTTCGTCTTACGTTCATATTAATACAAATAAGGATCACAAATCATAATATCCATATTTTCCTAAATATATTTTCAAAAACAAGTGTTTTTTTTTTTATCATATTCTGTTATTGTAAGAACTTATTTTTTGTATTATTCTTTTTTCAACGCGTCAATCCAAACACAAAAATAACGTCAGAAGCGGGATGCGAACCGCGGACCTTGGAAACCAACTATGCAACTATGGAAAGTAATAGTATTTAAGCTTGTGAATAAATGAAGACTGATTGAATAATAAAAAAATAAAAATATACATACTTTGAATATATACTATAGCGACATCTATCATACGATGATAACAATGACATGAATACTAGTTTCAACGTGAGTCGGTCTATGAATACCTGGGCATAGTTGGTTTCCAAGGTCCGCGGTTCGCATCCCGCTTCTGCCGTTATTTTTGTGTTTGGATTGACGCGTTGAAAAAAGAATTTTATGTATAGTATATGTATATTTAATTATTAATAATATTATAATATAGTAAAATGATCTATAAAAGTAGATTAGAATATTGAAATAATAAAATAATATTCTAATAAAAATTAAAAAAAAAAATCATTTAAAATCTTATTCAAAAACAGACGATGGCAAAAATTTAAAAGAATAACCAGTATATTATATTATGAAAAAAAATAACTGAACGCAAACAAATGTATCATATACTCAATTGTACACAAATTTTTGTAATATGTAAATATTTTTATTGCTGAATAAATGTATTTCTTAATTTCACATATAAAGCTGTGTGCGCTTGTCTTTACTTGCTTTTCTTTGAATACTCTTTGGATTTTCTTGAGCAAATTTGGACTGAGATTTTTTCAGCCCGAGGGATGACTTTGATGGCATGCATTTATTAAAAGTTTGGCTTTCGATGCGAATAAATCTGTAAGACATTTTTTTTCACAGAGAAACTTTTCCAATGAATCCGTTTGTGGCATAATTATGCGATTAATACCGACAAAACAAAGGATCTCGCAAAAAAAAACCTGAAAAGAGCATTTAATTTGGATTCTTCTAATAAGAACTGTCTCTTAAAAATAAATCTCTCTTTAATTCCTTTTCGTGATTAACGTTCCATTCGGTATACTAATCGATGACGTATTCTACAATGAATAAATTTAATCTCGAATCTTATAGCTTAATTAATACTGAATAAAAAATATAATTTTTATTAACAAACAGCATTATAATTTTTCAATAATTACTGCAATTAAAAGTTAAAATTTTGAAATCATGACCAAGCTAAGATTAAGCGAATTCAAAATACTTAACTTTATTTGAGATTGATCCTTCAATGATATTGATAGAACATACATTAAAACATACAACAATTGTTGTATATTTATCATTTAATTACAATTAAATGATAAATTATCTTGAGATATATCTAATCTTTTATACTGAGAAAGTGCATGCTTAAGTTTTGGAAGCATTGACGGCTAAATAGAGGGTCAAAGAGGTGATGGTAGGAAGCAAATATTTTCAAGAAACATATGTGACTGCATTGACATATAATGCATTGAGAAGGTACTTCGATCTGTCCAGGGTACATACAATCACTCGCAAGGTGGACCTAACGAGAAACAAGAAGAAAATAAAGAAACAATACATTATGATATATATTTTTTTAATAAAGTGTTTCATTCGAAAAGCTATAACGTAAACATTTCCTGTGTATAGAATTAAGCGCTCAAAATTTTAAAAAGCATTTCAGCAAAACACGCCATTTTCTAAAATTTATGCACTCGCTGTTGAAAATACTCATATAATTTTAAATTTCATGTTTTGTTTATCACTTGCACCGTTCGCGGTTGAACAAAAAACCTCCGCGTATTTGACTCATTTATCGTGCAAAACACGCCTCGGTGTATGGGAAGAGTATCCACTGTAAGTCTGCTCACAGCTCGCGAGCTTTTAATAACATTCCTGGTTCCGACTGAAGAGAACTGAATTCGGTCACGCTGCCTTCATCATACAGGCTGAAGAGAAGCCTGCTTTGGCTACGAGGGGCAGACATTTCTCAGCAGTCGAACTGAAGGAACGCCTGACAAATCTTCCCGTATGTGATTTGAGAGCTTCGGCGGCGAGGGAGAACGATTCCGAGCGGCCCGGAGTAGAGGGCAAAGTGTTTTTCGTATAAGATAAAGCTCTAGAGAAGGCCTGTTAAAGCAAACTACGCTGTCCGCAGTACGACTATATACCCATAAAATAAAAATAAAATGTTTTTCATTTTAAAAATATATTTTTTTGTATACACTGACGCTTATATAATAGTTACGAAAATGCAGCCATACAGTTCTGTCAGCTGTTCTTGTCCTATTTCATGCCTTGTCTCAAATCATCTCTACAATCTGAGGTCTATTTAAGTTCATAAATATGGTTCCTTGCTTTTATAGCGATTTCAAAACTTGAATATACGGCAGGTGTATTATTTAAGGATTATTTGAGTGTATATGTTTTCGGATACCGGGTGATTACCACGATGCTTTTGCGGCAATAAAGACACCTGTAAACAATAAGCGGTTACTTATTCATGATTGAGGTGTCATAAAAATAAATTATTAACTATGTTTTTAAATGTTTTGTTCTGAATTACGATGAGTAATTTCACTAGTGCACCATTTCTTATGTTATGCGTTACAAGATTTGAAATACAAAATCAAGAAATTTATACCAATTTTTGCGGCTTACTAATTCAACTCAAGATACTTGAAGTACAAAAGGATTACTCGGGAAATTAGATTAAATAAACTAAAAATATACTATGCCATATATATTTTTTTAAATTTATATATTTGAGAAATTCAAAAAGATCTGGCCGTCTAAAAATCTTCCAAGGCCTGCTTTACGATCCGCGCCGTAGATAATATATGGGGCCGGTCTCTGGCTATAGCAGAATAAATGGTACTGCATAGCTGCATCTGCCGGTGTACGGTTACGTACTCGTATAATACGAGCGCCTGATCCCGCCGAGAAAGACTCGCACAGCCTTTCTTCGTGATACATCGATTGTTCCGAGGATTAATGCGTGTTCCGAATCGATTTGTATTGAGGCTAATACTAAATAATAACGCGAATCCACATAAATCGACGATAAAAATGCTACCCTTTCATAGAAAAGCGCAAGAATTTTTAACACAGATTTCCTTTTTTTAAAATCTGATGCATTTTATTATCTAGCTACGAGTTTAATGCTATTCTCGAGCATTCAAATATTATAAAGTAATAATAATATGAGAATATATTTTTTTTATAATGTGTAACATAAAATATGTTTGGATGTTTAAACTTCCGCATTTAATGTGTATTTATTTCGGCTTAGTCAGTGCTAAATTATTTAATATTTACAACATTATACTGGTTTATATACAAGTACATTAAATTATGCAAAATAATTTGTATACCTTGGAAGTACGATCACCTGGGATGGCAAAACAAAAAGAGAAGTCAACAGTCGAATACATCAAGCAAGGCTAGCTTTTAATAAAAAAGCCAAAATTCTTGAGTCAAAGAATATTTTTTTAGGGCTCCGCAAGCAACTTGCCAAAACACTTGTTTGGAGCATCTTAATGTACGGCTCTGAGACATGGTGCTTCTCTGAAAGTGATAAAAAAGACTAGAGGCCTTTTAAATGTGGTCGTACAGAAGAATTCTCGGAATTTCCTGGAGAGACCACGTCACGAACAATGAGGTTCTCAGAATAATCAAGGAAGATAGGCAACTAATAAGAACCATCTCAGAGAGGCGAGCCCGATGGATTGGTCACATCATGCGCCACGATGGTCTTCTTCACGATATTGTGGAGGGGATGGTTGAGGGTTGAAACTGTAGAGGGCGCCCTAGACGGGAGTATTTGCAGCAAGTATTAGAGGACATGAATTGTAGCGCTTATGCTGAGCTGAAAAGGGTTGCGGAGGACCGAGAGGAATGGAGATCGAGATGCAAGATTCTGTTGCTGCAAACCAATCCACCGGATTGATACTACGAAGAAGAAGACATTAAATATTTTCGCAGTAAGCAATTAATTTTATTAAGAAAATTAAAATATTATAGTCGTCAAAAGTTAATTGTTCAACTTTGACAACAACTAAAAATCATCGTTAATATAAAAAAGGAAATTGTGGAATCGATATCGATCAAAAGAATGGAATGAAATTTTGGTACAAATACATTAAATTCATTAGTTTCTCATGATCATACATTCTGTTTTTGATGGGATATACTTTTATAAATTTAAATAATAATTTGGTAATACTTGATGATACTGCATTTCTTGAGCGACAATTTAATGAAGACATCTACTTATCATTAATGCTTATTTTTCTTACACAATTTATACTTTCTGAAATTTTATTTTGCTTATTTCTTCTCGTTATTAATTTATTTATCAAATGATAAAAGAACAAATATCTCTATTATTTCAACATTGAATGTACGTATAAAATACATTACATGAATTGAGTATAGAAAATAAATTTAAATTAGAATGTTAGTTGTAGTGTTGGAGTTAATATAACGAATATGCCAACGTACGAGTACAATAAGATATATGCCAGATAATGTTCCATGCTGTTTTAATAACAGTAAAGGGTCAGCCAAATAACTTTTTGTTTTTGAAAATGGGGCGCAAAACATCGAGTGTAGCTTCGGCTGTGTGGCACGTAGCGCCGTCGTGTTGGAATAAAATGTTGCCAATATCCTCCTCTTTAATTTTGTGAACAAAAATGGTCCGATAACGATCGCCATTGACTGTAACGGCCACTCCTTGCTCATTTTCGAAAAAAAATGGCCTGATTTTCAAAGTAATGTCGCAATATTTCCCAGCGTTGTTCAAGCATAAACACAACCATATTCTTTTAGCGGAAGGATAAAACTAATTACCTGTCAAATCAAACAGCTAAATGTTACCATTAACGAAATAAACACAAGTTAAAAAAAAACGTTAGATGGCGGACCCATTATAATGTAAAATGTGTGTTTTCAGTTTTAAAAATCTATATGAGCGTATTATGGTGTTGAAACATCCAAAATAAGAGCGAAATATTATATTTACTTGTAACAATTCTTTTTAAGATAAAGAAAATGGGTTTTATTTAACGTGATGTAATTTATTAGGAAGAATATTAATGATAAATAATTCTTATTTTTATTGATTGAAAAGACTATTCATTATTATTATATTCTGTAAAAATAATTAAAGACATCGATAATCATCATCTGCGTCATCGTATATTTAATATTATTTTTTGTAAATGTTCCAAAAAAATAATATTTTTTGGTTAAATTGTTATTTCCCCACAAGCGTAAGGATTTTAATTTGCG
This sequence comes from Glossosoma conforme, assembly GCA_022606575.1. Lineage (NCBI taxonomy): Eukaryota > Metazoa > Arthropoda > Insecta > Trichoptera > Glossosomatidae > Glossosoma > Glossosoma conforme. The sequence goes on along the minus strand of JAGTXR010000199.1, from coordinate 283,310 downwards.
TGGTTTGATTGCATAATATGAGTGATTGTATCAAAGCCTTCTCTAACAATAGACACTGAGGCTACAAACGGCGGGAGCGTTGGTCTGAAAAGCATAAAAACTCTTCACTTAACACAGGCGTATTCGAAATAACAAACATAAAAGTATCTTATTTTTTCATCTTCCAATATAAGCTGTCAAGTTGTAAAGTTCGATGAAAATTATTCGCCAACCTTGTTTTTTAATGATCAACCTGTAGTAATACAAAGTTACGTCGAATATTTAGCTTGAAAGTCAGTATTCATCATCATCAATGTGTGTCCGTCTAATGTTAAACCTAGGCTTTTGGCAAGAAAATTGTCATTCCCAATCTTTCACTTTCAGCAACCAGATTTCTTTCACCGTTCTTATGACGCCATCAGTATATCTTGGTCAGCCAACACTACATTTGAAGTTCTTGAGCGCTATCCAAATTTTTTTCTTTTTCATCAAGCATCGTCTCTTTACTATATATGTCCTGCCCATGACCACTTGAGTATGCCATTTTTTAGAAAACATCCATTATTGTTCAACAATTTGTGTTCTCTTAACAAAGTTCTTAATAAATTGTGAATCAAGACTTATTATTTTAATTTTTATTTTTTTAAGTAAAATTCATTTAAAATTATAATTAACGAAGTTCAGTTTAAGTTACCACGAAATGTTTATATTAATCATAATTTTGGTTGTAATCATGTTTATTTTCAGACCAATTTTGATCGACGCTTTATTGATATTGTAGATACTATTTTCATGATCAATACAAGCCCTATAATCCATGTAATATAAATTAATATACTAGTTTACTTTTAAAAATATAATTAAGACTATGAATGTATTATTCGTATTTACTATAATAATATTGTATTTTCAAATAAATTATTTTTTTCAGATCCGCAACTGTATTTCTGTTCCCAGCGCGGCGCCCGAGTGCACTTAACTGGAATAAAAGCTCATCCAACATCACAATGAATTAAAGATTATCTCTCAATTTTATTCACTTTTCTTCTGGCCGCTGAAAAAATGCATTCCAGACGCTCCTTTTGTCTTGAGAACACTTTTCGCTGCTTTTTTTTCAGTTTTTCCAAACTGGAGTAGATTAGTTGTTAGTCTTCGCTCGGCTGAAATATAATGAACAGACTCTTTTATAAAGAAGAAACTGACTGTGGTGGTATTAATCTTAATAATTTCATGAAACAACTTAATAAATATTCATGATAAAATAATTATTTTATTTTTCTTTGTTTTATTTTAGTTCTTGTTTATCTACAGCATTTGTGTCAGCTGTTTAAATAGTTGCGAAATACGTTGTATGCTACAACTCCGTCGAATACATTATCTATATCACTGTTAATAATGATCATAAGATATTTTGATGGTTCAAAATAAACAAACTACAGTTTTATTAACATTCCTATGCCAACTAGAGAACGTGTCTTAACCATTATTAAATAAGCTCTATACAAAAAACTATTTTTACACAATTCTTTGTTTTTCTTTATGAGTTGCTTTAAAGATCATAGTTAATAGTTTTATGTTAATCTTCTACTAAAGTATTTGGATATAAATAAAAAAAAACTATTTACAAAATATAATTTTATTTTATTATTATTTAAATTAAACACTGTTTCAAAATTATAACTCAAGCATTGAATTACGTCAATTTTACTAGTATGGTAGAAGAATTTCAAAGTAAAAGAAAATAATCTGAAGCATCATCGTTGTTTCTTATGATGGGATTAACAAATATTTTTACGTTAGGGGATATAATATATTAAATTTATTGTGATACATGAAAGTATATTTGATTTCGGCTGAAAAAATATTTTTCAGCGTTAAATTGCTGAAGCCATTTGAATGCCGGTCGCATTCCGTTTATTCGAATGGTGTTGGAGTTAGGAAACCAAAACTAGGGCTGCCGTTCTGTAATACATTGATTAATTTACAAAAAGCAATTGCAGGAAAATACTTCTACAATGAATGAAAATGTTGTGATTTTTGTAACTTTTCTAAATATTTATCAGGTTTTTATGAGGGAGTTGAAATGAAAACATGTAAGATTTTTTAAATCAATTAATAAGTGAAAAAATAAGATTTTTGAGAATAACGACGACATACAATAGAATTTTATCTAGTGTATCATTAATAAACGCAAACATTGACACAATAGCAAGGTATGAAAATTGGTTAAGTAGTTAAAACATAAATTCGAAATCTGCTTGAATTGTAAAGCCTATTGGTTATTAATTTTTCATACATGAGAATCTCAGTCATCGATGTTTGCTTTCGATTGATTTTCGTAACAATTTTAAAAATAGTATTTATATTTCATTAGTATTTTATTAAGTATTAATAATATATTATTATAAAATAACAACACCAAAAAAAAGTTGTAAGTTAAATATAATAATGTCACTTTAATAACGCGAAGTTGTAGGGTTCGCTTTCTTACCTTGCAAACCTTACTTCGATATTAATCATCATCATCATCATCAGCCTGTGTCCGTCCACTGTTGAACGTAGGCCTCCCGTATGAGTCTCCATCCTCTTCGATCCTCCGCCTTCCGCATCCAGGTCACTCCCGCTATTCTTCTTATATCGTCAGTCCATCTTGTAGGGGGTCGGCCAATGCTTCGTTTGCCAGTTCAATTATTAATAAGAATTAGTATCTAATTCATGAAGAGTTTTGAGTTGATTCTTATATTATCCAATAAATAAAAGTAAACTTGTTGTGCCGTGAAAAAACAACGGTGCCGTGGTGACTTTAGTATCATTACTTGTTATTGAAAAAGTTAATTTTATAATATTTATTGGAGAATTCAGTTATGAGTCACCCCTGCAAAGGTGCGGCAGGTAAATCGCCCGAGAAAATCGTTCGAATCGCCAGGTTCGATGTACCGCGCTGGGACTGCACTTTCTGTCCGGCATTCAGCCGATACATTCCTCTTGGGAGAGGCCTCTCTGCACCGAGCCAGCGGTCACTAAAGGAATCCATTGCAAGAACACATGTTTGAAATAAACGGGACAACAATTATGAGAAATCAGACAGAGAATATATGGGTAGTTTAAATGCATCCATCGTGGAGATTCGGGTTAAATCACTTGACCACCTTAGAAATAATATTGATTTTGTATACATCACATTAGATTCTAGGAACATACATATGTTTTATATAATAAACTTAAAATTGTGCTTACCAAGTTTCCACGACTATGGAAGATGATGTCGCAATCTTTTCTGAATGCATTTGCGGTTCTCATCATCCTGAAAAAGCATTGAATTGGATTAATGTCATACTTGTATTGTAATGTATTTATTCAATCTGCCATAGAAAATATTTAAAATGGATTTTCGTGGATATTTTCTTGATATTGGGTGCGTATATGAAATGAAAAGTAGAAAAACCTATTTTTGTCTTGCCAATTGATTACAACTACTGTTAATGTATATAAATTTGATAATTACAGCATATGCTGATATTAATGTATAAATGAGATGTAAGATCATTAAAAAAAAAATTATCTAACAAGTACTTGAGTTTAGTTTAGTCGTTTTAAAAAAATGAATTTTGGTTTTTCAAAACGCACCTGCATTAGAATAACAGAATTAAATCACATATTAGAGTAGAAACCTCGACTATTTTCTAGCTATATAGTGCACAAGTTAAAGTAAACCTACATACTTTACGTTGTATACATGAACGAAGTCATTACCATAAATAACAGACCTGAATCGTTTACCAAAATTATAATTTATATGAGTAGATAGTCATCTTAATTGGATAGATTTGTGTTGTTTTGATATACATCATGAAATTGCATGGTGCTTAGTTGGCATTAAATATTCGTAATAATTGTATTAAGAAAAGTAAGCATACATTTTGTGCGAAAAGAACATAATTTTACTTACCTGTCGTGTGACTTTGTCGTGTGATATTGTTTTTAATTACTTTTCCACCCGATTAAGTTTGTTAGAATATATAGTTTGTTTTGGCGAACAATTATGCTAACCATGACAGTCGAAAATCTCCGTAACGAGATTCTCCATCAGTATTTTTTGAGGGTCGTAATGAAATCTGTTTACCCGGTCGAGGATCCCACCCTCCTCGGTGCAGTCTCTCTTGGTCGATGGGGGTAGTCATGGGCTCACCATTTCCATTCCCTTCCTCTAGATTGGTTACGAAAAAAACTTCTTCATCTCCCCTTCAGATGGGGAGAAACTGAAAACATAAGATCGACGAGCAAGGGTTTAACCACGAAAATATTTGAATTATTTTACATAAAAATATATATATTCTTAAATATTTGCCTCAACCTCGCTAACTCACCTGCCTTTTCATACTTTGCCTTGTCATTACTCAAGCCCGTCATATATTTCATCATCATTATTACATATTTACTCTTAAGATGGAGCATATGGCTGTCATAAGCTGATACCACAACAGTTCTGTCATTCTATGGTTCTCGCTTCGTCACATGCCAGCTCCGCCTATCGAATAACCGCTTATTAAATTTTGTGTATATTTTCCAAGGGCATTTCATAACAACAACAGCCTGAAAGCCTGAAGACAGGCACTTGGAGGTTACATTTACATCTCTTAACCGAATTTAAAGTAAAATTTTACCTTGTCCATTCATTCATTTCGTCATATCTTAGAAGTCAAAACATAGCTACTCTAATGTTTTACGCAAGCATTTATTTTTAAAATAGATTTTATACGGATGTTTTAATTATTGTTAAAATGCCAAGATTTGCAGCCATCAAAAAATATGAAGGTGTAATAAATACAAACGCTGTATACAGCGTTTGTAGCAATTATTTTGGCAGCGCTTTATTTTGATCGCGAAGCTGCGAGCGCCAGCCTCGAATAGGCCACTTTATTTCCTAATGTTAATTTGAAAAAAGAAAACCTGGTACATCTGTAGTTAATTGTACCGTATATTTTTTTGTTTAAATTCATCCATTGCTTAGATTTTTTAGATGTGTAGTTTTATACCAACCCTAGCGTTGTTCACCTACGTAGGGTGCCCTGTATAGTCAGGGTTCCCATGCCTTGGATCGTTGGCGGGCGCCCGGCCCCTCCGGGCGACTTCTCAAGCTCCGAACTTCGCGTACATCTGTTTGTTTTGATCTCAACAATAAGTTTTTGTTCGCGGCGGATATATTGCGGACCGGAGCAACCTTCTCAGCCTCTTACCTCTTACCTTTGAGCCGGCATCTGGAGATACCGAATATTGCTGTTTGCATACGGCGGAATACTCGCTACGAAACACGTTGATTTGAAAAATATGCTCGGAGATTTCCCGCATCAAAATTACTAAATTCGTTCGAAACAAATAAATTTGCCTGCGTGGTCGTTTAAAATAACACTGTGTTTTTTTTGTGCTTATATATAATATTTGTATTTTAATTTTTATTGTAATATTTTTTCAATATTCTAATCTCATATTATAGATCATTGACTATAATTCAATATTATTAGTAATTAAATACACACATACAATTCTTCATCAAATTTTCACGCATCAATACATTATGAAAAAATATCGGCAGACGCGGGATTCGAACCTCGAGCGTTGCACATAATCATAAAAATAAAATAATCATACTCTGAATATAAACTACAGAGACATCTATCGTTATATTATGTTAACAATGGTATATATACATCAAGTTTCACGTATCTATCTAGGCGGATAATGGTCGTGTGGAATACGCGGTGTGTAGGATAGAGCAAAGGTGCAACGCTCGAAGTTCGAATACTGCCGATATTTATTCTGAATGAATTGCTTCATATGAATTTGATGTAGAATTGTATGTGTGTATTTAATTGCCATACATAATATTGTTTTTATTTTTAGTATTCACGGCGAGATACCTTTTAAATTGAGAAATGCTCTTAGCCTCTTTTCGGATTCTATTTTCTAGCGACACTCCGAGCATGGACCCCTCTATAGCACGCTGGGTGACTTTTATGGTTAAGACTTCCTGTTGGGTTCCACGTCTCTCCGCCATAAGTTAATACAGGGAGGATGCATTGGTTAAACGCCTTAGTTTTAAGACATTGCGGAATTTTCGCTTTAAAAATGTACTTTAGTTTTCCAAATGCTCCACATCCCAGTTGCATACGTCAGTCGACAAGCGTATTTTGAAATGTTTTCATCCAATTTCTGACCCAAATCAAATCTTTAGTACACATAAGACTTATTCATTTAGTTCGGAAAAATGATTTTGCAGAGTTAAATGATAGATACATTAAAAATTATAAATTTATTTTTATATTTTATGGAGACCGTACACCAAAGAAATATTCTTTCAATCTCAGAACGATTGTGGTAAAACAATAATATTTGGTGCGAGAATTTCGCGGCGTTAAGGAATGGAATGTCTTCCCGCGGGTCTTTTCAGATTAGTGGCTGAAATGGGAATACTAAAACCCATCCCACTGAGGATCAGGGACTTAAAAATGAAATAGTAATAAAAAGGATAAAAGAAGTAAGCGCAAGACGGGGCAATCTGGTCCTAATCCGCCCCCGACGACTGTAAATAAGCTCCATGATGGCTGAATGTATTATTTTATGCATTGAATAATTATTTTTGATGAATTTTTAACAATTTTGTTGATCTTTCATTTGAGGATTGTTTTATAAGATTCCTCACAAAAAATATAATTAAGGTCAATTTCAACAATAATTTCTAACTTAAAATCACTACCTTGATTTTAATCGGTATAATGAAATCAAAAAACAGCCAGAATTGCTTTTTATCTTTTAGTTGGCTGAAAAATGTACAAGGGATTGAGTGGGATTGTTTTGGAAATACCCCAGAAGAACATACCTTTCAATCATCCACCTTTTTGTCATATTACGACTCGCTTCATTGTAAACTGCAAATTAAAATTAAACATACAAATATACTGACATAATAAAACCCTCGGACTTTTAAAGTACATAGTTTACTAGCACTAAAGTAAAGAAGAATACGATATGATTCTACTCAGTTGTACTTACTTTAACGTATTTTTATAGTATTTGAGTTACTTTTAACGTAAAAACCAAAGTTATGCTTTAGGTGGCTTTCTAAATTTCGATTCAGAATATGATCATCATGTTTTTTATTTATAAAACGGCTTCTTGTTATTCTTGTTAATATCATTGAAAAAACATTTAGAATAAAAAATATTTTTAGATAGCTCAATGGAAATAATACAAATTCTGTAAGGGTATACTAAGACTTTATATGTAGAATTATAATGTCCTCATAATTAATTTATTTATATAAACTGTAATTTTTGTTAACTTTTCAAAATTACCCTTGTTTTGTTTACATTTTTAAAACGTAAATGGTTTTTTTTTTAATGAAATATGAAAAATTAACCTGTTTAAGGCACAATGTGTTTGCGCAGAAACACTCGGTTGAAGTTAATGAAAAATACGTTTTCTTTAAATGTTGGCCTCTTTAACGACCAAATTAACGAAGTGTTTCAAAGGCAATAAATTTTCACCAACTTGATTGCATTATCATTGCAAAGTAGAGCCATAAAAGATGAACGAAGAATGAAAAGAAAATTTTGTAGGTGAAGTATTTTAAAAGAAAATTATTTATATCTAATACTTATGACAAAAAAGTACTTTTTTGAACATAATTAATTCATTATTGATTAAATAAAATAAATATAAGCATAGTATTAAGCTTTTCACTGAGATGACGTTTATTGGATTCATGAATTTTAGATGGATTTTGTAGCCTCATATTACATCTTTATTCCAATGTAAATATAATCATATAAACGGAATATATTCTTCTTCTACGTAGGATTAATCCAGTGGAATGGTTTACAGGAACAAAATCTTGCACCTCAAACTTCACTTTTCTCGATCCTCTGCATTCCTCTTTAGCTCCGCATAAGAGCTACAACTCATGTCCTCGAACACTTGCTGCAAATACTCCCGTCTCGGGCACCCACCGCAGTGTGTATCCTCAACTATCCCTTCCACAATATCGTGAAGAAAACCATCGTGGCGCATTATGTGACCGATTGTCGATCCATCGGGCTTGCCTCTCTGATATGGTTTTAACTAGGCGCCTATTATATTACTTAATCTCAATTTGTTCCCAGTTGAAAAGTGTATTCGAAAATATATTACAATGTTTATTAATTGTCTACAAAACGATTAACAAATGCGTCATCAATTCTAAAATGTTAAATCATACCGTTTGTGCATGTTGTTTGACAGTATTAAAATTGTGTTTATTTTTAACTCATAAAGAACAAATCTATTATAAAAACCGTTATTCACAAAAAATAAATCATTCAATTTTTATGGATACCAATAACCATGACTTATACTAAGATATATTTGCACCTGACACTTCATCTCGGAACAAGTATGGACCCCAGAGACTCTTAAGAGGCGGCAACCATAGTATTCGAGGCATGTTTTAAGTGATTTAAGTTAATCGAATTTTTTACGGAGAGCGAGTGATTACTCCGATGTTCTCGAGACCGTCCTAACCAACAACACGCAGTAAATAACATACGGTTACCCATCCAAGTTTGTGTCGCTTTATATCTTCGGTGATCAAACGAGAATCGATTTTACAGTATCTAATAATATAATATAATCAACTCGATTTTCGATACCGTTTTCACAAAATATACATTTTTATCACCAGAATTTCTGTATATTCTTAATTTAGATCGAAAAACTAAGTATTATAAAATGCACAATGCAAAATACTATACCATTATTGATTTTTTTTATGCACGTGGAATGTTTTTTGAAAATCCTTACAAATTATTTTATTGTATATAATGAAATCCTCCTCTCTAAGTTAGTTATTGAATTGCATGGTGGCAGGATGACAAGCAGATTAACAACACAGACTTATTTTTTGAAGCACATTGACATATATATTTCGATATCTTTACAAATTTCTGGCCCGGACCTAGTCACAGGATTCAGGACGGGCCAACCACAATATGACCTCGCCGCCGTCAGCACACAACTGACTAGGCGCCGTTTTCAGTGACACCTAAGAGCTGCAAGCGGTGATTTTAATAACTAGTCCTCTTAACGGCATTACAAAATGACGCATGCGTGTCTGATGAGTGAACGAAAATAAGAGACGAATGATTGTATATCGTGGTTTTCGGTACCAGTAAGCAAGGGCTATATCATGCTGATGTCAATAACAATAAACAAAACTACAAAACTTGTATGCATGAAGGAGCAGAAGCAAATAAATAAATACACTCAATAGCTTAAAAGCCACCAAAACAATATATTTTGATCTTTCAATAAAATCAATGAGTTTTTTAGTCTGAATAATTTAAATTTTCTTACTAATCGTTAATCCATTAGTTCAATTTTCTGATCCAATCGTTTATTTTAATTTTGTAAGCAAATATAAGCGTTTGATCACCGCTTAGCATTGATTGTGTCGAGTCTGGTTAGTCAAAATGAATAGCAGAACAAAGATAGTCTGCAGCCAGAGGAGAAAGGAAATTTACCAGTATTTAAATCAGTCATTTGTATGCAGACAAAGTAAATAGTTCTTCGGCTTTATTGCGTACCCCCCTCTGAGGACGAGCGCACTAAGTTTTGCTTCAATTTCGCAAAAGTACAAAATTCTTTGTGGCATTTCAACGATGCATTTATCATAATTAATTACGTTAAAAAAAATGGTTCATTACTTACATCTTTATCGTATAATAGTTTTATGTCCAATATTATTTAAACAATATGTATAGAATATATCAACGCAACTGTGCTTATATTTAATTCCAATTATAATCCGAAATATGCGAGTACACAAAATATGTATAATATTTTGTATACGAGTAGTTGATAAAAAGATACTTTACTTATTTTATTTTAATCATTTTTTTAAATTAATTCTGCGGTAGGAAGGAATAATATTTTTACAATATTTTAAATATATGAGAGAATATATCAAAGTGATTAAAAATAATTATGATTTGAGAGTTTAATTTTAAGTAATGCTTTTAATATTTTTACTTTAAGAAAAATTTGAGTTCAATGAATATATATATAATCGTGTCGGAAACAACAGGGTCAGATCCTGTATGCCTAAAAGTGGGCGAAGTCGATGGCGTTACTCCCGGCCATCATCAGGTCTTCCTGGGTGCAGCTACTCGGACACAGCGCACACTCCAGAAGGTGTGACAGGGTCTGCTCCTCGCCGCAGTCATAATTAGTCGGTCCGCTGTAAAACTGCTAGGCTTTCATTTGTGTCCTCGTTTTGCATACTCTGGTCCGAAGTCTGTTGATGGACCTCCATATATTCCACCCCTGGTCGTGTCCAGGAGCTAGGTGCTGTGAATTATTCAAATTTAAGATTCATACGGAGATGCGCAGAAAATACAAATTATCGTGTAGTATATTTATTTCATCAATTTATCAGAACTAAAGATTTCGTAAGACTTAAGATTCGAACATGATTTCTTCATTTCATCACTGGATGAATGAAGAAAGCTTAACTCTTTTACACAATTTTAGTTTAATCACTGACGCAGACTATAAAAGACATACAAAACTAAACATTGTTTTATGGAAATCGTCCTTCAAAAATAAAAAATAAATATTAACGAGTTATCACACAAATAAATAAGTTACGAAAATCTTATTGGAATAAAAATAATGCATAAGATTTATAAATAAAGCTAACCATCTTTTAAATAAAAAAACATATAAATGCAGTGTACAACATGAAATCACTGTATAAAAACCAGTAATATACTTAGCTATTGGTGTTGATTTTACTCGTGTTTGCTTTTACTCTACTGTATCACTGAATACTTTATTTACCCTTTCATCTACCACAATACAACCTTTACTTTTCTTGACTGATTGTGTGTTAATGATACCTCTTCATTTCTACCTGTGGCTCAGCAAACAACAATAGTGTCTAACGAAGCGTGGACCAAAGTCTAGGCCTTTCTTCTCTTGGATTTTAGAGGCGAGTGGCCGACACGTACAAGAATTCCCTTTGTTTACCGATGGACAACAGATCTAAAGGACCACTATTATTACGAGACAAAAATACTGCCCTGAAAAAACGTTTAAATTTAATATTTTTGTAGAAAAAAGAAGGTTCAAAGAAAATGTAACATAAACCAAATAAAATTTAGTAAAAAAGTTTCTAGTTTTTGCGAAAAAATATCTTTGTTTTGTGATATTACTGATAAAAGCGTTTTTAAAACATACCTTTTATTTTTCTTTATGAAACGTGTAATGTTTCTTAGTGGCTGATAAAAAAATGCGTCCCAGGCTAAAAATGCCAATGCAACCGTATAATGCAATTTGAAGACTACCTGCGTAGAATACTGGGTGTACGATGGTTTCACTATGTGAGGAAAACACGAAGTGCTAGTCGGATAAGTCTTCTTTCCATACTACAACCGATAGAGATGAAAAGGAACCTGGCTGAGGCATGTTAATGTGATTTCACAGGAATATATAGACTACTGCTGCTTTTTTCGGTTTACAGGCTCTCGGAGTTTTGGAAAGTCTTCAAAAATAATATATATGTTTCTATTTATTCAGCAGTAATCTAGGAGTTAGATTTGACATATAATGAGGCGAGGACCATGGCAGCTAACAGATCTGATCATATGCTCAAGTATGGAATGATGATGATGAATTTTTAAATTCTTAATATGGTTATGAAAAATAAACACAAGCTTATACTTTTTGCTGGAAATTTAAAACCAATTGTTATGATCCCCCGTGTGATCCCTTAAAATTTCCAATTATTTATACTATATATTTCTGAACAATTAAACGATGTTCCAGTTTATCGGATTTTTTCTTCAGGAAGGTGTGTCTCTCCTTTACAGTTTGTGCTAGTACACAGAAGTAAGATCTGCTAAATAATGCATTATTACATTTGCGGGAATGATGTATGGCCCAAGTTTTTTCCCGAACATAAATCACGGGAAGGATTTTCAGTACTACGGAGCTCTGGCAACTTACTGTCAGTACTGTACTGAGAACCTGAATATCATTTCACATATTCAAGCGCCATAATAATATCTATGTATGTGATAAAATAATAACTAAACAAAAAAATATTAAATTTGTTAAATTATGATTGATTAATATATTTTCTTATTTAAAATGAAGATATATCGGGGCATCTAAAAACTATAAACAAATTGTTACTTTAGTGATTACAAGATAGTTACGAGTTGATGCGTAGATTCAATTTGGGTGGGAATATTCTATAGAAATAATATGGAGTATGCTAGAATATTTTACTATGGATACAATACTCTAGATAGGTAAATTGACATAATTTAAAGAAGGTATATAGCGGTTAAGAATAATCAATTGAATAAAAAATAAAAGATTTTTATTTCTTTATATGTAGGAAAATTCAAGTCCAATATTTTAAAAAATAAAGCAATAAATAAATGTACGGTAAACAAACTATTATTATAAATAAACAGTATGTTTAATTAAAGCAAATTAATTTAATAATTTGACAACGATACAGGACGTATATTATCAAAAAAATATTACATTTCTATATAATATTAATAAAGTAATATGTATATATTTAATTATTATTTATATATTGATTATTTATTTTCTCCTGATTACAATGAAATTAATAATAAATATATAGTGTGTATTATTTAATTATACAATCAGCATTTTTTTTTACTATGATTATCTTAATCATTGTATTATTTTGATTTAATTAAAAATACAAAGCTATGGCATTTTACGGAGATTGTATATAATTACATAAAAAATATTTACTCGTATAAAAGATTGCTATATGGCACTTATTTTAATGAATTGGAAGAAATGTACAACCTTGATTTATACTCGTACATTGTGTCCATACAGCTGCATTCATTAAATCACTTGCATTATTTGTTAAAACGAAACTGACAATGAAAATTGTTGAATCCATCAACTTCAGTTCAGAAGTAAACAATATCTGATCGAATCGATAAAAAATAATATGAATTTTCCACCGTAGTATTTCACATTTTTTATGTGTGCATAATTTTTCTGCATGTGTTCTTTGTTGTTCAGGAGCGTTTTATTTTTCCTGTCCGCCTACAGGAGCACTCTGAAACAATATTGAATGAAGCGACTCTCCGGGAACAAATTGATTATTTGTTCAAATCAAACGACAGGCGCTAAACTCAACACACTTTCAACTAAATCAACAAGGGCCTGAAAATCACAATAAACTTTTTCTCGCAATAAAAATGTGTCTGAATACATAACCTGGATATAATATAAAACATGCCCTTTATAATAAGCGACTGAATTAGATTGATTTTAATTAAAATATCAACATATATAATACAAATTGATAGTAAAAAGTCAAGAGAGTAAGCCGCAATGAGCGGCAGAAAATTAATAAATCAATTATAGGAGTAACCCTTAAAGATGAAAAAGAGTTTGTATACCTTAGAAGTACGATCATCTGGGATGGCAGAACAAAAAAATTGTCAAAAGACGCATACATCAAGCAATTCAATAAAAAAACGAAAATTTTTGAGTCAAAAAATATTAATTTTAAGCTCCACAAGCAACTTTCCAAAATATTTGCTTGAAGCATCTTGATGTACGGCTATGAGACATGGTGCTTATCTGAAAGTGATAAAAAAGACTAGAGGCCTTTGAGATGTGGTCATACAGAAGAATTCTCCGAATTTCCTGGAGAGACCACGTCACGAAACTAGAAGTGACTCTGCGTTTAGTAGAGGTGACTCTAAAATAGAAATCTTTTCAAAAATGCCATGTGCGGTTAAAAAAATTGGAGTGAAGAAAAATTTCACCACAAACGGCTTAACCCAAAAGCCACGATTAAAAATTTGGTGATAAAAACATACCACATGATGTAAATTAAAGTGTACATTAATGTATGTAAAAATATATTTTAAATGGTTGTGAGCTTTTGATCCCTGTTAACGTCTACTCTGCATGCGGCTACTTGTTAATATAAAACACCCTAGGCCGATAAGACTCGCACGTAATAAATTTAGGAGAGATGTTCACAAATCCACTCAAGAACTCGCAAGCGGCTTAATGCACCTGAGATAACCAGCAAAAAACATTTTGTCGTGACTTGAGCACGCAAGAGTTTTTCATAGCCACTTTATACTGTGTATTTTTTTAGTTTACTTCTAATGTGTTATTCTTTATGTAAACGCGTGAAGGGGGAACGAAAATAAAGGAGTGGCACTGAAGTGAATATCACTTAAGGCACTGCATGCGGTAAAAATATGCTGTGATTACGGTAACAAGTGTTTTGCTAGGTTAATTCTTGACTATGTTCAAATTATGTGAGTCAAGATATTTCTACGAGTGTGTAAACACTTATAAATACTAACTTATATATTAATGATTGCCATTTGATTTCAATTTCATCAGATGAAACGCATACGTCTAAATAAAATATTATTTATTTGATTAAATAAATTTAAATTATTTAATTACATACAAGTTGTAAGTATACAACTGGGATAGGCAGCATTTGGAAAAGTAAAGTACATTTTTAAAGCGAAAATTCCGCAATGTCTTAAAACTAAGGCGTTTAACCAATGCATCCTCCCTGTATTAACTTATGGCGCAGAGACGTGGAATCTGACAGCAAGTCTTACCCATAAAATAAAGGTGGTGACCCAGCGTGCTATGGAGAGATCCATGCTCGGAGTGTCGCTAAAGGCTAGAATCCGAAACGAGGAAATACGCAGAAGAACTCAAGTAGTGGATGCTACTCAACGAATAGCCACACTCAAGTGGCATTGGGCAGGACATATATGTCGAAGAGACGACGGTCAATGGGGAAGAAAAGTATTCGAATGGCGCCCAAGAACTAGCAAACGAAGCATTGGCCGACCTCCTGCAAGATGGCTGACGACATAAAAAGAATAGGGGGAGTGACCTGGATGCGGAAGGCGGAGGATCGAAGAGGATGGAGATTTATGCGGGAGGCTTACGTTCAACAGTGGACGGATACAGGCTGATGATGAGGATGTCAGTTTATAACATTATATAGTTTAAAATAATTAAATTTTAAATAATTTCACACTTTAGTGTGGTCAAATATTGCATTTTGATGTGTTTTTTTATTCATATGTAGGAAAAATCTGATGGTGATGGATCTCATTTTGTGAATTTTATGACGCTTGGTATCACCGTACATCCCAGCATGGTCATACCACCTGTTTTAAAGAAGATAAAAATGAATTAGCTTGTGTTCACGGAGACACTTTTATCCATCACCAATTTAGATAAGATTTGAAGACAGGTTGTATATTTAAAAGCTTCGAATAACTAAGGGGTCAAACCCGCTTCAGGCAAAGTTACTTAAAATGAAATTTATTATACTCGTACTTGTGCCTCATAGTAAATAATCTTTAGTGTATGAGTTTTTTTTTTATTAAGTTGAGTTAAATTATTTACGTGCCATTGAAATTAAGATAAAATATACTTCATTATGTATTCATCTTCTTCGTAGTATCAATCCGGTGGATTGCTTTGCAGCAACAGAATCTTGCATCTCGATCTCCATTCCTGTCGGTCCTCCGCAACCTTTTTCAGCTATTCATATAAGATACATAATATATTCAATTTTTCATTGTGAATTTTAAAAGGTAAATGGTGAATATTATGTGAGACTTATGAATTAAATTAAAAAATACTTTTCGTTCTAATGTTTTATCTACATTTATAAAAGGAGTGTTAAATAGTTATTATATATAATGTTATATATATTATTATATAATGTTAATATTTTCATTTATTTATTAATATTTATTTATTAATTCTACCATACACAAGTACCTAGCATCATTTTGGTGTCTCTTACAGTATGAAATAATATATGTTCATAAATTAATTGTTTATATAATAATATCTAGAAAAATATGAATTCTTATCCTGTACATATTTACAGGTAAATACTCGAATATTTTTTGATGCATTCATTTTTCTTTTCAAGCGTCATAGAATCCAGTGTTTTTTGTTTCATTTTTATCTGTATTTTCCTGTAACTTTCTACATTGTAACGAATATAATTATTCTCTATTATTTTAGACGTTAATAATAATGATATATGTAGACGACCAGTCAGCCTCGACTGTTCGAACCGCTCTACGGGCGGTGGGTGCGGTCCTTGTCTTCTCGGCTCAGGTCCCGGACAGCTGGTTGTAAGGCAGCTGTTGTTCCGCTCTGCTGGCCGGCACGAAGTCTGCTACCTCAAAGCAGGTTATCCGTCCAGCGCTGAGAGCCGGAAGCGTCGAGAAGTCCAGAGGTCCAGGGAAGGAGAGAGTAAAACTCGAAAGTATTTTCAGCTCTGTTTATTTTGGTTTTCAATACGTATACTTATACCATAACCCACACGGGGAGGCTTGCCCCGGTTAGGAACGCGGACCAATCAGCGCACTCCCATTTGGCGCGTCGCCGGCCGCCTTTTGCCTGGGTCTACGCGTCGAGGCTCGGGAGCTCTCACACGCACGTCTCGCAACTTCGAGAGCGCAATTTGTATTGTGTACATATACCCAATTTATCAAGTTTACCTATATCCTATTTCGGTGCCTGCGCGTTACGGCAGTCGTCGAGCCTTAACCATGAATGTTTCTTTATTCAGGCTCGACAGACCGCCTAACAGTACCGGGCGCCTAGAAGCTAAATAATTAAATAATCAACTTATTTCTACTTATTTCTCGGATATTAGTCGGACGTCCGTAACAATATAAATTTGAATAAAATTGAAAAATAAATAAACTTCTTAAAAAAAGATTGATATTGTTCTGTAGCGTGTGATATGTTAATAAATTTATTATTTGAGAGAGTTTAATATTCAGGAAAAGTATTCTGAAATCATGTATTTGTAACAAGTTAAGTCGATTTTTTAAAATTTTGTTCCAAAATTTTATACAGCAATAGTATCATTTTATTGCATTTGAACATCCATTACGTGAATAAATATCAAAGAAATAAACAATGCAAATAAATAATTAACAGTTTTTATTAAATAGTAATGCAAATGAAAAATATACCTTGCAAATCAATTATCCGAATTGAAATAAAAGTGAATTACAATAATAAAATAAAAATGATTGATTTTTTATCGTATTTCATTGTTTAATTGTAAGGTAAAAGCTCAATCCTAAAACAGAATGAAATATAATTTAATATCATAATTTACACTTGTCCATTTGTACTGAGCACCGCTAATATCGGTACTTGTTTGTTTGCAATGCTGTTGTGCGCTGTTTGTTCCCAACTCGTGAATATTAGCGTAGCGTCCAGTGAATCAATTGTCTTCGTTAATTCAAGAATGCTTATCTTAATACTGACAACATCTTCCACTGAAGCCATCTACTTCAGAGCAGACGATACTCAGTACATGGCAAATATAACCGCTGACAGTGAATTGATATCTGACGTTTGAGATAGAACTGGACTATAGAATTGAATTCAAATGTCTTAACGCAAAACAATCAAAATAGGACTAGCCACATAATTGTAAAGATGAAAAACTTATATGAAAATATAGAATAAAGAATAAAACAGTAAAAATCAAATTTGTTTCAGATAATTCGTCCAATCGTAATAAATAATGTGAAATATTCATTATTATTAATCATCATCATCATTGTCAACATCCTGTGTCCGTCCACTGTTGAACATAGGCCTCCCGCATATTCTCTTTGATCCTATAAAAAGAGCTGGTACAGAATGTTATAACATTAAGGTGACTGACATTACTTGGTAAAACTGCATGTTATAATAAATAAAATAATGAGAGGAAATAAGTGCAATTTCCTATTCGCAGTGATCGAAACTGTGTGCAAAAAAGCCGCATATAAAAGTGTGAAGCTACAGCATATGAATTAAATTTCAAATCTCCAGTCCCGCCATACATGCGATAATAAATTTGGTGTGTTAATTTGCCGTTGGAATTTTAAATATGACGCAGACCGGGGCCGGCCGATCGCCGCGAGGGAGGAACACGCAGAAGAAATATTGCTATTAACTAAATTTGCGTGGAATTTATCTCGCCCATTAAATTCTAGCATGTGGCTAAATTTTCACCCACCTGACTGAAGCTAGAACTGGACAGGCCTAACAGAAAACAAGGTAACTTGCTAAATGTAAAAAATATATACAGTTTTTACTTTGTTTTAGTGTTGAGCATTGTTTATTCTCACACTTGACTATGGCAGTTTCGCTTTCAATGTACATTTTTAAGTGTACAATGTTTTATAAAATCAAATTTTTGGTTCATTGTGGCTTGTTAATATATAAACTGTCATCAGCATGATATAGCCCTTCCTGACTGGTACCGAAAACCTCGATACACAATCTTTCGTCTCTTATTGCTGTTCGCTTGTCGTATATGTATGTGTCGCCATATTGGCATTTTGGACAAGTCCGGTCACGGGTGTGACGTTAGTTATATAGATCGCTGCTTGTGGCGTTGGGGCGACAACCCATCACGAGCGTGCTGAGTTGTGTACCGACCGCGAAACAGGTCGTATTGTGGCCCGTCCTGAATACTGTGATCCGAGCCAGAAGTTTGTAAAGTTATCGAAATATATATGGCAATGTGCTTCAGAAAAAATCTTTGTGTTGTTAATTTGTTCCTCATCCTGCCCCCACGCGATGGAATAACAACATTTAAAAGAAAGGAGGATGTTAAAACGTACTTAAAATAAAGAATAGAAAAAATAAATGGATTTTAAAGTGAATGGTAAGAACTGAAAAACGTAATTTATTTCGTAACATTTCTAATCTTAAAATTTTAAATTCATTTTAATTAAAAAAAAAATCAAATATTTAGTTTTGATTCACATTTATTCAAACTGATTACATGTTTCGGCCTCCTGGAGACCATTTTCATTGAAGGTGGTCTCCAGGGAGGCCGAAACATGTAATCAGTTAAAATAAATGTGAATCAAAACTAAAAAAAAATCAATTATTAATTTTTTAATGAAAAATAATTTAAAATTATAATTAGGCAGTTTCACCAAGTATTGACAGTTGATAACCTTAGTGTTATTTCTAAACTTAATCAGATTTTTTTTTCAAAATTATTTATGTGCAATTGTGGTGTGAGGTAAATGATAAATGTAAAATGTAAATATAAGGATAGTTAAAATTATTATTGGGGCTATACATAATTATTTTCTTAAAATATCAATGATGATTACATATACGAGTATATTGGAACATTGTTGAGATGTTTAAATTAACATAGTGGTTAACATTGAGTGCAATAAACACTAGGTATGGGTATGTTTTTGGCAGTTCAATAACTCACAGTTATTGTTTATTTTTTTCTGATTAATTGATAAAATAAATGTCATATATAAATATATATATATATAATCGTGTCGGAAACAACAGGGTCAGATCCTGTCTGCCCAGAAGTGGGCGACGTCGATGGCGTTACTTCTGGCCATCATCAGGTCTTCCTGGGTGCAGCTATTCGGGCACAGCGCACACTCCAGAAGGTGTGACAGGGTCTGCTCCACGCCGCAGTCACATTCAGTCGGTCCGCTGTAAAACTGCCAGGCCCTCATTTGTGTCCTCGTCTTGCATACTCCGGTCCGAAGTCTGTTAAGGGACCTCCATATATTCCACCCTTGGTCATGTCCAGGGGCTAGGTCCTCTTTTTACTCATATAACATCATACATGTTAGTCATATAACATCACACATATTAGTCATATAACATCGTACATGCTTTAAATTTATACGTGTCTACATTATTGTAATTTGTAAAGAAAAGCTTGTTAAATGTATGCAGACAAACTGCTGAGATTCTCGAAAAGAGTAAAATTTTACGAAAAACCGTTTTTATTTCACGTATTCGTATCCTATTTTACTGCTTAAAATTGGAAGTTACCATGCTAATTGTTTAGTGCACTGTAAACTAGAGGCTTCATAAAATTGATAGTATACTTAGTTTTTCGACCGTTCTCTCGAACAAGGGCCAGAATTCTTAACAACAAATCAATTTTAGTATCCAGTATGTTCAAAAAGTTATTATGAACATAATCAATTTTTATTAAACATCCAAAAGCCATTTGAGAAATTGTTATAATAACTTTCTATCTTATATGGAATCTGTCAAATCATACAGTCGGGTACGACACAGGGAATTTTCGCCACTCTATGTAAGTTGAGGGGATCGAGGTCCAAAACAACAGGTATTGAGGAACTTGCTGTGTATGAAATTCAATGTATTAATATAATTAAAGAATTCTTACGCATCGATCCGGAGCATTGAACATCCCAATAATCTGCCACTCTATGTAAATTGAAGAGATCAAGGTCCGAAACGGTATGGAGGAATTTGCAGTGGATGAAATTTGATGTATTAATTTTATAAATGCTTACTCATGTTGTAGACTTAGATATAATAAGAGGTCTCTTATTAAATAATTAAGCATCAATTCAACTCCGGTCTTTGGATTTATCCTCAGTGCCGGAACCTTGGTATTCCGGCATCACCATTTTAAGCTGATCAACCTCGGTTCCGGAACAAGTACGTATATTGGGCGTTTCTTTATTAGTATCTTAACTTGATCTGATGATAAGCTCAATGCATCCAAGAGGCTGCAAAAGTCAAGTATGGTGAATGTTAAAGCTAAGTTTAAAAAAAATGTATAATATTAAAGACTCAGTTTTTTTTTCGATTTTATTTCGTAATCAACCTTTTGAAATTCGAATACAGTTTGTAAAATATATAAAGTATATCAAAACCATGTTTTGTCTCGCTGCAGATGATCTTTTGGTAACTCTACTAGTAGTGTTACCACGTTTGGTATTTTAATCCTTATCTGGTGGCTTGTTTCTCCCCAGGGAGCGCGGGGTTGTGGTGGCGGTCAGGCTGGACAACCAAGTTTATAGTCAGTGGTGAGGGAGCTTTATGAAACTAGAGGAATATCCCTGATTTCCTTACGTGCAAGCTCATGAGCTTTTTGAAGTTTATACGACCATAACCAGTGATGTTATCGTAAATCTGCTGATGATTGATGGCAAATCGTAGAATAATATATAGTATCAAATAGTATTAAAAGTTATTTACACTATTTTAATAGTATTGTTCAATGTAAAACTTTTTTGTAGCAGTTGATATTCTCCTATCTAAGTTTTATAATGAATTACTGGATGACAGGATGCAGGAGCAGGTTGAAAATACAGAGAACTTTTTTCGGCTTACAACTCGCGTTTATTTTCTTAGATACTTGCTTTTACTGCCAACTGACGGACCACTCTGACATCTAGCGGTGTTAAGACAGTCACGGCAAAAATGAATATTAAAGATGACAGTTGCACCAACATGAAATGGAGCAACTGTCAAAAGAAATAAATTGGCGTATGCAAACGCCTGCGTAATATTCTATATTTAAAACATACATTATTAGATGTGCATGTCAGGCGAGCGAATATATATAATCGTGTCGGAAACAACAGGGTCTGATCCTGTCTGCCCAGAAGTGGGTGACGTCGATGGCGTTACTTCTGGCCATCATCAGGTCTTCCTGGGTGCAGCTATTCGGGCACAGCGCACACTCCAGAAGGTGTGACAGGGTCTGCTCCACGCCGCAGTCACATTCAGTCGGTCCGCTGTAAAACTGCCAGGCCCTCATTTGTGTCCTCGTCTTGCATACTCCGGTCCGAAGTCTGTTAAGGGACCTCCATATATTCCACCCTTGGTCATTTCCAGGGGCTAGGTCCTCTTTCGGGGCAATCCAAGTATTCCCCTCAGTTGCGCTTCTCCACATGTTCAGCCGCAGGGTGGCCTCAGGTATCTCCAGTTCCGTTGTCGACTGTAGGAAACTTCTTCTTGATTTTAGCCGTGTTGTTATCTTTTAGTACCCAAACATAGGGTGGAGTGCGTCGTGGGTTGCTTTGGTGAGTTCCTTCTTGGTAGTAACTTCTCGCCGTATGTTTGGTGGGGCAATGCCCGAGAGTTGATGTAGCTTTGATATTGGGGTAGGTTTTAGGCACCCCGTAACCACCCGGCACGTTTCATTCAGAGCAATATCCACTTTCTTGGTATGGGCAGACCTCGCCCATACTGGCGCAGCATACTCGCCAGCAGAGAAACAGAGGCGAGCGAATAAAAATAAGAGACAAAAGATCGTTTTTCGAGGCTTTACGGCATCAGCCTAAAAGTGCTATATTAAGCTGATTTCAGTATATATTTTCAGAGATGGCACTAGCTTTTTTTTAATATGACTGTTTTTACGTAATGGTCTACGGGTTTGCTTTCAATGAGATCATAGTGTATCCAAAAATATGACTAAAACTTTTTCAAGTTGTGAAATATTAGCAAATGTAGACATATTATATGCACAAAATTTTAAGATATTCGAAATTATATAAAATTATCTTAATTTTTGTATAAATTCCGTAATTTCTCTAAACGTATCTAGTAATTGTTTTTTCTCACAAATTTATTTTATACGTAGAAAATATGGTCAACATAATTTGCTCAATAAGGTCATCACACCGTTTTGTTACTTTTTTAATGTACACACGATGGCTAGCTTACATGTTTTCCAACGACCTCCAGGACAGGAGCCTAGAAACTTAAATTTATGGCAAATCTATTCGAGATATATTTTAAATGATTGAGATCTTAAAGTAGATCGAATGATTAGTTCCATGTTCCCGAGACATGGACTTCTTAGTTTTTAGTAGAAACTCAACTCAATAAATGCACGCGGTACGCAACAGGCGGTGATCAATGCAAGTTTTGGTTCGCGTCCAGTGTTGGTTTACTTCAGCGATGTAATGAGAACTACGCATAGAAATTTTCCATAGTAGTTGGTCAGTAAATGTTACAATAAAAAACAATATCTTTTTCTTTTATTAGAAACGTGAAACATGGTTTTTAACGAATGAGGTGGAATAAAACTGGTTACTTTTAGCTGTGGTACTTAAAAAAAAATAGAAATATCCTGGAGCACGAATTACGATGCTAAAAAATAATCATATGATTTGTTTTGTTGACGCTAAAAAAATATTAATATTGATTCTGCACAGGAAGACAAGTGATATATATTTGTTTGTGATTATAACTATTTTTTAATTGCAGTTCATGGTACACACGATGCAGAATTACGTAATTCAGACTCGCGAACTCCTGACAGTTAAAAACACAAGCGAGGGCAAAAAGTACGAGAATAAATGAGACCGCAGCTAAAACTCAATTTTTAGCCGGCCTGGGAACACTTTGCGGAACGTATGGGCGGTTTAGGGCCTGCTAATTTATGTGTTGTCCCTGCGAAACTTCTTTTGGCGCGAAACTTTCGCGCCATCGGCCGCCATTATTTTATTTTCGCGCCAGATTTATTCCACCTGAGGCGCAAAACAATTTTAATTTTTAATTTTCGGCCCGCCGTTCGCTGCGATGAAAATTAACCGGGGAATAATTAAAGCGGGAATTATATAATTTATGCAGATTTACGCGGGATACGTTGGGGCACATCTAGCGTAAGTAACGAATTGGTATCGCGTAACGAAGCGTAAGTCACCCACGTCAAATTATTACTAGCCATACGAACAAATAAAACTTTTTAATTTTACCTATTAATCCAATAATACATAGTTTATAATCAATAGTTCTTATAACGGAATGATCCAGGCACCGGGAAAGTCAGGTCAACCATAAAATATCTATTAAAAGAATTAGACAATTAACCAAAAATATGTCTTAAATACAATTCCCGTCTGTTAAGGACCCGGGCTTTTGCCCTGGATATTGTCAGTAACCAAATATGTTCCCAGGTGGTATACAAGTTAAGATATATTTTATGATGAAGGCATGGACTGTAACGTCTGATTTACTTCGCTTCAAAATTTAATGAAATTATTTAGAACGCATTTTATATAATAGGTGATTATTGAAATAAATTTATAGTTTTTTTTGCATCAATTAAGTAAAACATTAATCAGATATGATTAAACATAAATATTACATGCAAGAATTTCAATAACCAATGTGTTTTTTTCGTGAGTTACTGAAAATACATAAACAATATCAATAGTGACCATAGTGTTGCGATACATATTTTTAGATAGATAAATTCTGAAAAGGAAAAAGTAATAACAAATAATTCCTTATGTTGAGATTTATCGAACAAACCTTAAAAAATCATTTACAAAACATCCATCCATTTTTCAGTATTTTTAGTACGGGAGTGAGCACAAAAAGAGTTATTTTCAGACGTGGTTTTATTAACCCTGCAATAGGTTGATGACGCATTCCACCTAAGATTAAACATTGAATTGGAAATCGGGCCAGCGTTGTAAATGGAATTGAATAAAAGTGGAAAGCTTGCGGTTAGAATCCCAGCGTCTGCTGTTTCATTTTTTTCGATTTTGACGAGAGAAATGTCTCTAAATATAGTATTTGCTGTAAATTTGTATAAATAAATAAATTTATTAAAAAATATCGGTATCGAATATAGATTCTCAATTATCTATCAAGTATTAAAATATTAAACTTTTTCGTAGTATCAATCCGGTGGATTGGTTTGCAGCAACAGAATCTTGCATCTCGATCTCCATTCCTCTCGGTCCTCCGCAACCCTTTTCAGCTCAGCATAAGCACTACAATTCATGTCCTCGAATACTTGCTGCATATACTCCCATCTAGGGCGCCCTCTACAGTTTCTACCCTCAACCATCCCCTCCACAATATCGTGAAGAAGACCATCGTGGCGCATGATGTGACCAATCCATCGGGCTCGCCTCTCTGAGATTAAACTATTTTCTAATAAATCTGTAAACAATTTATAATCGTAAATTAGAAAGCCGTTACTAAGCGTCAAAAAATCAACAGATGAGATCTGTTCATCACCGTATGGTAGTATTCTTCTATATGTGCTTAAAGAAAAAAATCGGGACGATGGGGTTGGGGTGGAGTCCCGGTTGTTGGGCCTCCGAGACCGCAAAGTGCGCACAAATCAAAGGGCCCGCGAAAGGAGGTTATTAAAAAAATCTTTGTTCTCACTGACAATGGCGGTTCGGAAGTATTCGAAGCCATTGTGGTAACGAAAAATCCGAAGAAGAAAACGATTAAAAACGACAACAGTCAGCTAACCAGTATGGAATCTATCATTATTTCAATAAATGTTTACTTTACAACTACATATATTTTTATCATTCTTTCCCATTTCTGCAACATATGGTAACTACAAATTGTCGCCACACGGTTTTGTAATCTGCCACTTTTCATTAGTTTTCCCAAGATATTCAAGAGCCTGAAGACTTGAAGATATAGCAAATTGTGGTATCCGAAACATATTTGGGTGTTTGATAACGAGTATTTTTATGGAAAACAGATGACTAAGCCAACTCTTCCTGAGTTCTAGCATTTTTGTCCTAATATAGAGGGAGAAGTCTCAACAAAGTCCATTTCCATTTCGTCGGCGGGTAGTGGTAGTGCGTTTACTTAGCATACCAAAGGTCATGAGTACAATGTCCGACGAAGATGAAAATTAAAATGATTTTCAATCGATTTATTTGCTCTGTAAATACCCCCGAATGGTGTGAATTTAATAATTCACACGTTAAACGCCTGTCGTAGTCAAAATTAAAATTGTTGCTAGACGAAAATCGTCTCGTAAGCACTAATCATTCAAAATAAATTTCTGTTAAAAATGTGTAATAATATGAGTGAAAGTCGCATTATAAAATATGTTATTATAAAACAAGTAAATCTCTTGTTAAATGAACGATAAATGGCTATAAATATTAACTATAGAATCCTTTATTTCTTGAACATCAAAATGTAAAGCACGATATAAAGTTTAAAAAAACAATACTTGAACGACTACTTTGAGTTGAGGAACGATTGGGAAATTATTATGGAATACTTTTCCATGACATTTCTTCAAAGAAGTAGATCCTTTTTTTTAAAGAGGATTAGTAGATACTCATAATCGAGTAAGATGTATGATATGACTTTAAATTGTGGTGTCGTTACGCTTATGGATCTGTAGGTATGGGCCAGGGTGAGAGGGGAAGGACACAGGAAGCTGCGGGGCGAGGGGGAGGCAGAGATGAGAAAAAAGGCGACGGATAATGAATATGCATATAAGATAGATTGTACCCTTTCGATTTAAATATCTGTTGTGTATATACAGAGAAGTGTTGGAGTGGAACACAATGGGAAACGAGCGACTTGTACGGAGACAGTCGCGGAAATAGAAAAAATGCAACCCGCACCATAATTTATGAACAAAATATATTTAATATCCTTTCAAAGCAGCAAATGATTAATTTATATTCGATAGAAAAAATGTTTTTTAAAATGGCGTCGTGCGAATGTGATAGGGCAACATAATGTTTCATTTCTCGCTCAGTTTCAGAAGGCTTTCAATCTTGAAAGTGTCGCCTTCGATTTACGCATTATGCTCATTTTAAGTGAGTAAATGCGTCTTACTTTCACACGTCAAACATGGCATACTAGAGAAATTTGTGTTTTTCACTCACATTAAAGCATACGAGTGAGATTTCACGCTACTGAAGCATTCGTAATTAATTGTTTCTTCCAATTCAACATAATATATATTTATTGTCTTATTATTTATAACACGTTACTATTTTGATCTTTGCGGGGTTTTGTATAAATATATAACATAACGTCTAAAACTATATTAAACGTAATGTTATGAAGTAATTTTCTTTTTTTGCGTTGAATTTATTAATGTATTAATGCAATGCATCCAAAAATATAATTAGAAAATTAGTTCATATTGTTTTCAGTTTGTGAAGACTATACAAAAAATTGTAAATAAATTTAAAATTAATGTTAACAGGTATAAAATATTTATATCAAAATAAATAAATATAAAATATAATGAGCAAGTAAATATCATAATCCATGTTAAATATGAGAGTTTTGATGTGTAATATTACTTCCATAATATTTAAATGCACTTCTGACGAAAATTATCATTTATTGTAGAACGTCCTTAAAGTAATGTTATTTTCTTATTTTAAAAATTCAAAATGAGTTATTTCTTTGGAATACATTTTCTTTGATCAGTGCCAAAAAAAACTGAAAGTCGAAATATATCATAAGCTTTAATATAGGCCCCTTACTTAGTGTTTTGCATCACGCCGAGAGTTTTTTTTTCGAATTAAAACAGAAACACCTTGATTAGGGCTGAAAATTAAAAATGTAAATGATGATTTCTCAAGCATTTTAGTGGACGACAAACAAACAGTACTGAAAAATGAAAAAAAATCACTTTCTTTGTAATTAACAACATGTTCCAGGAATATTAAAAAAATGCAAAACTTTTTCAGGAAAGTAAACACTGCAAAGGAAATGAAAAGTATTTTGGTCTTTAGGCAATATTTCATTTCAAACATATAAATCATTACAGTTCTTTAAAAGCCTAGAAAAAACAACTAGCATTATTATGAATATATTTTTATTTAACGTTACCATGTGTGGCTGAAAATGTGTTTTCTTGCATAAATTTTTCCAAGACTGCAAATAGATAACAAAAAATATATTTTACATGGTTTAAAATAATGACAAACATTTGATTAAAATCACATTATTTTCACTTAGATACCAAGGATTTTTATTATGAAAGCTATTTTCACTAAGTGTCACACAAGTTCACAAGTTGCCGGCGGGTGTAGCTCAATGGTCAAAGCGTTTGCTTTGCAAGCCAAAAGTCGTGGGTTCGATCCCCAACGGAGATTAAAAGTGTCACAAATCGAACTTCATTATTATTTAAGATTGTCTTTAAATTGTAAGATGATACATATTTTAATATTTTTAAATACTATTTGAATATTGATTTGGATACGTTATAGAAGAAAAATAAAAAATATTTTTCAATAATTTTACCATTTATTTACATTTTTCTATGATGTTGATTGCAATTATGACCCTTTACACCGATAAAATAAGTGCAGTTTGAGCGATTTGGGGACAAATGAGAAATAAAAAACAATATCTGAAAGTAAATGCTTAAAATAAAGAATTATATCAATTCAAAAAACGTTTTTTACCTGAAAATATACCTTGACTTCATAATGAATGAGTGATTTTGCATTATAGTTTCATATCAAATGTGTTCGAAACTTTGTAAGAGACATAAACCACCTTTGCATGATTTATTTATAGTATCTCATATTGCAATAAAGTATGATTTATAAAAAAAAAACTTAAAAACAAATCTTGGTAATCACTTAAAATATCCCCACAGATATTAAAAAAGGTACTTACTTAACACAAAGGTGCTAAGGTGGGCTAAAGATTTCTTTGAAGGCTGGTTTTAATCATCACCTGACAAAAACTCCACACATCCCCTCATTATTTTTAAGACACGGATTATTATTCCGTCTTAAAATGCCTCCGCAAACCTCAAAACAACGAGCTTTGAGGCCAAAAATTCAGAATATTGGAAGAAAAAACGCGTTGTTTTTGCGATTTTTGGAAATGCCCACTGAAAAAAGACACATTTTTCAAATTCACATTTATTATTGAATTTTAAGCTTTATAATTTTATAAGATAAAATATTATACAAGTATCTAAAAGAATACTGTATAACGTTAAGGTTATCAACTGACAATACTTGATGAAAATGCATAATTATAATCTTATGATTAAATGTTTTGGACACTCAGATAAAAATACATTTTGTAAGTTACAAATATACATTTTTGCTTTCAATATAACTTTACGTATATTTTAATTATAAAATTACTAAAAAAAGTAACAAAACAGTTCTGTGTAAGTATTATTTGGTTTTGTGGTTTAGGGATCAGCAATATTAAGACACCTTATATTTATTGATTCAAAATGAATCATCAAATTGAATTCTTTCAATAAAATTAAAATTATATGTCATTTTTATTGCTTTACTTTTTAGTTTTGAAAATCGAAAAATTGGTA
The DNA here is from genome assembly GCA_022606575.1 of Glossosoma conforme. NCBI lineage: Eukaryota > Metazoa > Arthropoda > Insecta > Trichoptera > Glossosomatidae > Glossosoma > Glossosoma conforme. The sequence goes on along the minus strand of JAGTXR010000199.1, from coordinate 254,347 downwards.
TGCAAAAATTCATTTTGTTAAAATGTGCTTTATTGTGATCTATTAGAGAACAATTTCAATAGAACGATTCATAAATGTTAGTAAAAAATGTCTTCTATACAAAAAAAAATATTTTTCAAATCAATATAAAAGTTTTCTATACTTAAGTCGCACTGAGAATAACATTTCTAAAACAAAACGTCAAATATATATGTGTAAATATCATTTAGTTTCCGGTTTAGGATTCATCCATATTTGAACGCTTTTTAAAATTCAATCAAAATGAATCATGAAAGTGAATGCTATCAAAAATTTGTTATTTTAAATAGTTTTTATTGTTTTAGTTATTATATTTGAAAATCAGAAAGATATTGAAAACATTGTTTAATTTTATTTATTCGTGTAAATTGAAACGATTCTTAAATGAACAAAAACGCACTTAAATAAAACAATATTGTTTCTGCCCCATATACAAAGCGCCTCGATCCGAAGTATCAATAAACAATACGCAAATAATAACAGATAATATTTTTATAAGCTTTGCGAGATTTCGTACTGGCGCTAGGGCCGCATTATTTTTTTACACGATCGTGCAAATTGAAGCAGCGCACTAGTATGAATATTCATGGAATGATGAGGGCAGGAGGGCTCAGGGATTCCACCAGTCACTAGTTTGAATAACTTGCCACGTTCACCAAAACCCCACTATCGCTAACTAGGTTGTTAGACTTATGTAATAGGATGAAATAAAAATTATGGCATGAACTTGTAACATAAGTGTGTAGTAAGAATAAATTCATAATTTGTTATTGCAATTGGATATATGTAAGATTAAATTAGGCAACTTATTATTTTGTCAGTATTTAATTTAATTAATGACCTGTAAATATTTAAGAAATGGTCAGTAATAAAACCATAAAAAATTAAATAAATAAATTAGCAGCATTAAATTGTAAATTGGTAGTAGAAAAATAATAAATCGGCAGTAAATAATTAATGAATGATAATTAATAATAGGTTAGGTAAGGTTAGGTTAGGTGAGGTGATAATAGGTTAGCTTTCCATTTTATGTGCTAATTATTCATTGTCCTGGTCATAAATTTGAATGTTATGACCATCTTCTCACTAGCTGTCAAGATAAAACTGGCTATTTATTTTAAAAACTCATAGTTTACGGCAAAACATTAAATAATTTTCATCCATAAATGATTAATGAAATGAAATCCTTGAATTCGTTACTGAACGAATAAATAGAAACCTTTAAGGTAAGCGGAAATGGGTAAGATGATACGAAATCCATATGAAATACATATAATTTTACCTTTTTAACACTCTAAAACAATAAAGAAATGCTTATGCAATTAATTGATAAGATAAATGTTAAATAAACAGGTGCTTTTTTATGTATTTCAGTTATTGAGTATTGAATAAACATCTTTAGTGTTTACGAATGTAGATAAATATTTAAATATATTCTTACCAAAAAATAATATTATAGTGATTTACAGACAAAAAAATAGTAAGGTTCATCAATACATAGTGAACAAGTGGTCTATTTATAAAACAACAAAAACTTATTTCCATATAGTTTGTAGATTATTCGAGACCCCTGAATACGCAAAATAATCAGATCTTCTGTAAAATAGTATACTTGTGAATGAATTAATTGTACCTTGTAAAAATAAATTAACATGAAGTAATGAAATTAATATGAACAAGTGCCATTCAAAAATAAGACTTAAAAATAACGTATTAAATGTAAATTTTTCTATTAAATAAGCAGGGTGTGTGGCCGAGTGCTCAGCGTAGGCTTAAGAAATATACACTGCTTATATGAAGGTCGTGGTTTGAATCCCCACGTACGGCATTTATTTTCCTCAGATTTATTGATACCACAAATGTAATACAATATGTGGTCTTTACTGCTAATTTCTATGTGTATCTGTTGTTAAAAATAATTATTTTAAATTGATCATAATAATTATTTATTTATTTGACTTTGATAGAATCACGGCGTATATTCAGAAGAGTAATTCTGCTTAAATATTCAGAGCATCTTGTAGGTTGTTGTGATGTATAAAAAGGTTGGTCAAAAATAGTTGTTGCAATTTGCAAAAGTTGCTTGATCAAAAGTTGGTCTTTGGACGGCTGCGTTTTTGTTCGACTAAAATTCAAAAGCGAAAAGTTGGAAAAGTTTCACCGAAGAAAACTTTATCAGAAAAAGCATTTACGGAAACAGAGAAAAATGTGCGATGATTATGAAACGTACAAAAGAAATTAATAAATACATCTGTAATAAATGTTTAATTACAATACAAATGTATACATAACTATTCACTTGTCACTATTAAGTATATTACAGTAAATGTTAAAAGTACAATATAATAGTAATTTAAATTATTGTATGTATTTTCAAAAACAATATATTTAATTAAATATATATATAATTTAAGCATTGTAGTATTTTAAATAACGTTGATCACTCTTTATTCAAAAAGTGCATGACAGTGTTTTCAATTTCAATGAGAGTTTCGTCCGTTCGTCACATGCGCAATAGTGCTTAACGTGTTCTTTATTAGAACAAACAAAAATTTTAACCGATTTAATATTTAAAATAAACCAATAAAAAATAAAAAAAAAACATATAAAACAAAATTTATAATTTAATACCATGTATATATATAATCGTGTTGGAAACAACAGGGTCAGATCCTGTCTGACCAAAAGTGGGCGACGTCGATGGCGTTACTTCTGGCCATCATCATGTTTTCCTGGGTGCAGCTGCATTTAATACCATAAAGGTTAGTTATTCAAATTGGTAGTAAAATAATAAGTAAAAGTTATTAACAAAAATATCTATTTTTGAAATAATTTAAGACAATGCAATTACTATCTTAAATAATTAAAAATTGTCAAATCGAAAAGCCATTCAATGTGGTCACGAAAGCTTAACAAGAGATAAAATTTATTTTCATTTTAATTATTGTAATAATCTTGTAATGATAAAGAAGAAAAATTAAAAAATATTTATAATAGCTAAGTTGTAAGTACTATATTCTTCGGGTGAGTAGAATCAAATATTTTCAGTGCTTTATTTTTGTTTTGCTGTAACCCAACTGAAAAACTGCTACCTTTAGGTCTCCAAAAATGTGAGGCGGATGGGCTTCCAAACAATAATGAAAAACTCTGGTCGCATTTGGCTTTGTTGTTCATTGATTACAGGCGCAGAATGAGTATCGAGTTTTCAGCTTTCACCACTCTCGAGAGGGCTGACAAATTGACGTGAGAGCAACACCGCAATTGAAAAAAAGTCGAACTTTTAATTCAGGTTCTAGACATTGTATGTTTCCCAATATATGTCATGAAATATTTCCAGTACTTCGATGCAAAGAAACACCTTCTGTATTTCAGGATCTACATATTAAAATTAAAATATATGATAATTTCGAGAATATAAAATTCTCTTACTTAGTTATAATTACCGTATTGTTTTGAACTTTTTAATAGCCTAATATGTTCTTTGTTAAATTTTGTTTAAAACTTTCTCTCTTTTAATTTGTATAGTTTATTAAATGATTAACAGTTGAAATATATGAATATTTTAGAATAGTTGCACATTCCATCACATATTAAATGTATCGAGAAATACATTTGTTTCTAAGATCTCTCTAATAAAGAGTTGTTTTTTATTGTTAAAGTTTATTTTTACATTGTAAAAAACAAAGATTTCTTATATTAATTTCGGCAGGCAATCATTTGATTAAATATAAGTATTTATTTTAACTGGAGTAATAATATTAAGAATTACTTTAAAGTGAAGATTAATATATTTATTTACATTTAAGAAGTCGTTATATAAATACATAATATAAAATCAAAATGGTATATTATTATCTTAATGTTTTTTAAATTTATTGTTTTAATCTTGTATTATGACAAAAAGTGCGTTTTTTAGGTGTATATCCTAAAATTTTTGTTTATAAATTACATAGAAAACTGATTATGATATTGTGGCTTTTGGGCTTAGCCGTGTGTGGCGAGTTACTTCTTTCCAATATTTCGACCGCCATTGCAGGGGTCTTCTTCAGGGTTGATGACTTAGACATGCAATGGCGGTCAAATTATTAGAAATAAGTATTTCGCCACACACGGCTAAGCCCAAAAGCTACAATATCAAATCTGGACGTGAAAACCTAAGAAGTTATTTAAGACTGATTATGTTTTATTTTACATCAATGAAAAACCAGTGATATTCGTTTTGGATAATATATATATGTACAATAAAGTGATATTAGTGCTTGTAATATATATATATATATATACATTTAAGGTATTTTCATGATCTCAAAAAAGTGGTAAAATTCAGTTGATATTTTATGGGATATTTTTTAAGCACACGTGGAGAAAATAATATTGCTTGAAATGGGCAATGTTTCTAGCATCAGAAACAAATAACAAAAAGGCCCCTGAGAAAATAATGTCTGAAAGAGCGTCTCTCTGCGTTGGTTCCAACAACAACATTATAAAACGTCGCATTCGGCGCTTTTTGATGGGACTAGAGCGGCTGCTGAACGAAGGACCGGAACACATCCAAAGATTTTTGAATTAATTTTTACCACAGCAAAAAAAAAATGACACAGATCATGGTATCGTTTCAAATTGAAAAACCAAACAGAAAGTATAAACAATAACGTGTAAATTTGTCTGTCACATGTGCGTTACTAAAACGTTCAACCGATTGTGATAAAACCAAGAAGAAGAGTGTGTCGAGATTTTTTATGTATGAAAATAAATCTCAAATTAATTCGGTGGCATTGTTGCACATGAGTTCACTGTATGTACATGATCATTCATTTGTCAGACAATATGTTCCGAGTTTTAATATATTCACAATACGGTATTTTATGAAACTGTTAATAAATAGTTATAAATGTAACTATATTAGTTGAATAACTTAAGTGATTTTATTGTATGTAGCTTTAAAATACACAAACTAATTAGTCGATCTATATAATGTTTTTCTGAACATTTGTACAAAAAAAATGCAAAATAAGTTTTTTGCTTCATAGTATATTTTCTGAAACCCACCAATGCGAGAAATAATTTTACATTAAAAAAATGTGTTTAAAATGCATAGAAAACTTATTGAAAATATTTTAGTGAATCAATTAGATATTTGTGAAGAGTACCAATTTTTATCATGGAAATGATTATTTACTCCCTAGACGTGAGTATTTGCAGCAAGTGTTCGAGGACATGAGTTGTAGCTCTTATACTGAGTTGAAGAGGGTTGCGGGGACCGAGAGAAATGGAGATTGAGATGCAAGATTCTGTTGCTGCAAACCAATCCACCGGATTGATACTACGAAGAAAGATTATTTATATTGATATTTGTCATCTCGACAGTTTTGTATCACAAATTGTACATGATTTTGAAGCATCAATATATTTTTTGGCATCATGTGTTTCATGAAATTTCAAGACAGTCAAATAAGCTAAAATGCGTGTAAATAAAAAAATCAAATATGTATTCGGTTGAAAAAAAATACCCAAACAACAGAGAGTGTCAATCAAAATCCTTGATGCATTGTTAGAGGATCCGTGGAATTTGGCCCATTTCCTGTTACGGCCCATACTTTTCGTGTACCTGGGCCGATGCCACCAGGTGTATGAGGGGCGCCAAGATTAGATTTCCAAAGAAAACAATCTGGTCTCACCGCACCGTCTTGATAGATGTTCCGGAGGGAGTACAAGAGGAGAAGCTGCTAGTCTGAAACTGAAAGAAACGGATATAAACTAAAATATACCGAATTTCATGTAAGTAAAGGACTATTGTGAGAGGCTTACGTTAAACGGTGAAAAAATACAAGCATATTATGAAATCATATTACATTTTGTGTTGAATATTATTATATATTTTTTTGGTTTTTTTTTTTAACATTGGCATGATTCTTATTGATATAAGCTTGCTTTACATTCATGATGATTATTGAGTTAATTGTAAATATTTATTTAATTACATAATATACTACAAGGAATTTTCTTATTCACATTATCAATATAGCTAATTGTTTTTTATTTTTAATTAATTCATTCCACTATAAGGTTGTGTATATAAATATTATTTGTAAATTTGACTCTATGGCTGGCCGTTTTATTCAGGCCTCCAAGCTCTCGTCGTTCTGTAAGGTTGTTGAAAGCTATACATTAAATGTATTTATATGCAATGTTATACGATACTACATATGGTGTTTCAAAATATCATTTTTTTAATCGACAGCTTGTAACGACTAGAAGAAAGTTGATTTTAAATAGAAATTATGGCGAGTAATATAAAATTTAATTTTTCTCATTTTCTTTCAACTTAATACATTTAAAGGGATACCATTTATGACTGTAATATAATCTACTCACTGATCTTCTTTTATTGAATTTATCGAATTCCTCTGTATTGAGAGAAAATTATGACAAATTAAAGAAGACTTAATGCGGCTTAAGTGGCCTTCATGATTAAATATCAGGTATTTTTATAATCCGTTGTATATGCTGATAGTATCTCAGTTCATATTTATCAAGCACAAAGTTTTGTTGATAAAAATAAGGTAAGCATCTTTATGATTCTTAATTGTGTCATTTTACTTCCGGCGATATGTTGCAGAAGCCCGCTCCATTTTTTTCCATATCCAGAGCTTGAGTCGGTGGGATGGGTGGCCGCTGATTTTGTATTGGTCGACTGACTTTAAGGGACATATTTTTAGTATGCTGGAAATATGTATTTTTTCCTCTCTATTTTCCAAAGTACCCCCCGAAAGGGCTCATAGCAGACTGAAGACGGTGAGGAAAAATTTGTTATATTTTATACTTTGCCAATTTTTTTTGAATGTTGAGATTTATTCATCAATGTAATACCACCGTTAAGATTTGTTGAATCAAATATATATTTGAATTAACTGAAGTTTACTGAACAAATATGAATAAATGAACAACGAACTTATACTCGCATATGTATTAGGAGAATGTATAGGAATATTTAGATTACTAAGGATATGTTTTATATATATTGTCTACAGAGTGTTAAGCTGACCATGATTTCATTGATTCCCTTTAAAATTATAATTTAAAAATATATATAAAACAGATTTAGCGCTTTCTTTGTGGAACAAAATCACGATACTCTTTCTTCGTGTCGCCGGGGTTTTTCCATGTTCTATTATCTTGTTGAATAGTTTTTTAAGCTCTTACAACAGAGGTGTTCCTCCTACTTTGAAGAAGCTCAGATGTAATTCCGTCTTCTCAAAGGCTTTGTTATTTTTAAGTTGTTATGTCTTGGATTACTACAGCTGCTGTCTCATCAAGTCCCCGGGCTCTCGTCTTGGAGGTCGGGTTCAGAGTTGTTTTAAGACAAGAAATTTATAAAAGAAACTGATAGAATCATATGGCAGCAATTTAAGGTAACCATATGTTCAAGACACAAAACGGAATGAAAAAAAAAAACAGAAAAATAGCTAACTTTCGAAAAGGAAGAATGTTTATTCGTAGTCTTATAATTAAATTAAATTTATGGAATTTGCTGGCTTGATTGATTAATAATAACTTTATGCATTAAAACTCAAATTAATGTCGTGATTTGATGTTTTTCATTAAACTGAAATCAATTTTGTTGAACTTAAAATTTATAACCCTTGAGAGCCGTTTGAAAGGCGTTTATGCCATAATAAGATAGCGCTCGGAGTTATATTGGATCTTTTATGTTCGAGCTGTTAGGAGCAAGCGACCACTCAATAACCGCATACCGTATCATAGATGCCAATAACCGAGTAACGAACGTTCGGAAAATTTTGCATAACTTTAACAAAACTCTCCTATTTGTTCTCTTTATAATAATTTTTCTTCCTGTGAATGCCACTCAAAATTCATTACAAATACTCATATCTCTTCCAAATACATAGTCCATTATAAAAGTAACCTGTATTTTTCTGGGAAAGATAGATTTGATTAGACATGTACAAATGCTTAATAATTGTTGTCTTCCCCTGGATCAATATACATACGGAGATTTGCCATGCCAAGAATACATGCCCAAAATATTCTACCAGAATGTCTCTCAAGAACGTTGTAACATGTTTTTGGATGTATCTACGATCTCGCAATGGTTTTAAGCTCTCTATTCGGTACGGAAAACAGAAAAAAGTCACATAAAGCTGTGAGGCGGCTGGAGGACCACCGGGCCAGGAAGTTGGTAACGATGAAAGACGCATTACTTTTTAATGAACGACGGTACATTATAAAAGTAATGCGCATGATTTAATTGTGACGCGACTATCCATAGCAGCACGGTAAGACCGGATGGAAAATCCGAGTAACTTTTTTATAGGTCATGTTTTTTTTCTCATTTTAAAATGACTGTGGCTAACACAACACACATAAAAGTATTAAGAAACACGCTTTTCTCCGCGAAATCATTACAGTTATATTTTAGGATTGTTAGTTCTTCAATGAGTAGAATGGCCCTCATATCAAAACATTCTACTTCAAAAATTACATATTATAATTATTACAAAAATAAAATATAAAACACCAACAATAGCACGTTGTAAACACGCCTTATGTTTGATGTGCAAATTTAGTAATGTTCATCGCGTACCAAAATATTTTTGGGTCACCGCCTAGCCAGCGTTGTTGGATTAATCCAAATAATCAAAGTCTCGAGGTAGTTGGACACATCATATTATCTTTTTTTTTAAAAATGCTGGTTAATAAACGTATAAATATGTTTTGGATATAACAGTTGCTTTTTCTTCAATATCACTAGAATGTTCACAGGTGGAAGTCTGCTGCAGATATATTTTGCAGTTTGTAGTACAAATATGGAAAATCCATAAAGTTGTTTGATTCATTCGTCATGAAAAGGCATATTAGGTCAAGGTTTTTCAAACTTCACAGCTCTAACGAGGTGACTCGAATAGTTTTAACAGGTGAATCGATGGCCTGCATAGATTCCACTATCGGCTGGAGTTTACCTGTTGTGGCAGCGTGAAGTTTAACGTATCTGCATCACCACCTGTCCAGGCTGCTAGAACTCCCAGCAAGAGGAACGAAGCGAAAGCTGACGTGGGCGAAGGATCTCTTCATAGAATCAACGATCGATTAGTTAGATACCTTTATGATTAGTATATTTATAGCGAAACTATCTTGTTTGGTTGATACTAATAAGATCTATTAAAAATACAAGTATTTAGTTTTTAACCTCAGTTGTTAAATTAGATAGAAAAGAGTATAAAATAATAATTTATCTTTGTATTTTTTTCATATAAGGACACAGAAAGCAATCATAAGTGGTTTTAACTCTAAAAATAATTATATGACGCTCTACTAGTGATTGTATGTGGGAATAATATTGAGTTATTGAACGCCATTAAGAACTGAGGAGATGAAATTGTAGATGATTTACATTGTATGAAAGAAAAATCACAGATAAGAGAGCGTGTTCAAAAAATTACGTGTTGTGTAAAAGAACGACCTGGAGAATCTATAAGACCTGATATATGTCAGCCGTGTAAGGATGCTCAGAAAAAAAATCACAGGTCTGGGAAAACTAATATTCCCCAAAAGTAGCGATAAAATAGGCTTACGAAACTGACTGCATGTCTTTGTTCCACAGATTAGAAAATAAACGTTAGCGATTCATTCATTGTATGGCGTAATGCTTTTATTGATCTTAATAAATATCAGAAATCATGTATATTCACAAGTAAATTATAAGTGAAGAGATGTGTGTTCCAGAAATGGAACAAATATAATAAAGAGAGGTTATTTTTTTAGGATATTAGAATGAATTTCAATATTCTAATATTTTTTAAACTACCGAAGATTTAAACCATTATTCAACAACCATACACTTATAAATTAAGACGTAAATGTTCTAGTGATCAACGTGTAGGGTAAATGAACATAGTGTACATATGATTCGTGGTTCAAATACCTGTTTCCGCCGTATTTTTCTCCGATTTATTTATGACAAAAATGTTATACTATGAATTAAAAATATATATTAAATGTCATTGTACGGAAAATAATATTTTTTGTTCGTAGTATAGAACTCAATATCCACGCTATAATGGTAAAGTCATCCTCCGTAATACAAGTGAGCGTCGATACTCCAGTGAGGATGGTAAGGAAATGTTCTAGCGCGCCTCGCCCCAGTCCCGCCGCTAGATGTGCATCGCCGGGCCCCGCTTAACGTATGCAGCGATCATTGAAGGCCTATTCAATTTCACGCTTCGGCTAAGTGAGATATTTATTATCGGAGAAGCGGGCGGCACTTTTGTGGGGGCGCCGGAATTCGAGAGACTCTCGAGTGCCGCCAATTTTGTTTTATAACCACATATTTTTATAATGGACTCAATTTATAATAAAATTATATATGAGGCAGGCTAAGCATTCGTTCTTACATATTTAGATCGCGACGCTTTTGTGACAGATTTTTAAATATGTTATTATTTGTCGATGGTATTGTTCTCCTTGATCTCTGTGATCTTTGACACGTGTCATCTTCTTTATTTTATGTTCTTTCATGTTTTTTTTTCATTTTTGTATGTTTTGTATGTTTTGTATGTTTATGTATACTCTATGCTTCTTATTTTTTGTACCTTCGAACTGCGGTTCTGTTAATTAAATAAATAAAAAATATATTTAAGGAAATTTTGCACGATGCCTGACTAAATAGTTTTTTTTTTGTAGGTTTTCACGAATATATTATTTATTGATTATATGCATTTAATTAAGTTTCAAACCCCTATGGCGCACCCTTCCAGACCTCAGAGCACATTTTCTGGGACTGTCAGTTCCTCTTGTTAGAAAGTGGAGTTCTTTTCGATGCAGTACGACGGAATCGCCTCGGCCCTATCGGGCATGCAGACTTTGTGGCCACTAAAAAAAGTTCTACGCACATTTTTGCTTGCATTTTCGGTAAGAAAATCTATCTTCCATTTGCATCTCTTTACAACCCGTGACTGCTATTTTAATCTCTTTCACGGGTTCTTTCTTTCAGCACTTCTGTGCAGTGGCCTCAATTGCTTAGAGAGGACTCCCACTGGAATTAACAGTTGCTAACTGATCATAATCTGAATGAGCGCGTCATCAAGGAGACTTAACTGTCCTCCGGTGTGATGCGGGTGTGAGGCGGGTAAAGTCCAGATTTTAACGTAGATTTAGAATTATTGCTTTTGGGTTGTGATATCTGAGGTGAATCATCAACCTTGTGAATGGCCGCTGCAATGGCGCGCTAAGATCAACCCAAATGCCACAATTTTAACTAAATGAAATATATTTTCATAATTTTCCGAGCATATATAACAGTTAAAATACTTGAAATATCTGAAAGCAGGTATAGGTGATAGTTATTTTGGGTAAACATATAAAACATTTTTTAGATAAATACTCATGAGTTATGCTATATTTTTTTTTAATATTGGCATAAACTTCGTTTTTATACAATAACTGAGGGTATTCCACAATTTCAATATTGTATCCTCTTTGAATCCAGTCTTACACTTAAATTTTGGAAACTATGGAATATATATGTACTAAATATGCTTTTTAATTGTCAATATTGTAATAGATTACAATATATTTTTTTATTTACAAGTTAATCAGCAGTCACATATTTTTTACTTAAGCTTAATGGATATAAATACTATGAATGCGACTTACAAAAACCAATATAAAAACCACAACGGTTTTTTATGTTATCCATAGTAATGTATATACCCCTCTCAAAAGTTAATAAACTATTTTTATCAAGTCTCTAGCTGTCGTTCTTCTGAAGGTCTGTCAAGAACTACAAGTTTATATTAACTTATTTACGTACCTTCAGATGCATTGATTTTTTATCAGATCGAATGAGTCTGTTTTTTCAAAAATTTAAACATTTCAGACATTATTTTTTATTCCATTTAACGAAAATGTATCACTTAATAAAATTTCAAAGGTGACTCTTTGTTCTATAAATACCAGAGAGACTCTGCCAAATTTATATGATAACGTATTAATTTACTTACTTCGGCTCAATATTGATAAAGTGTTACCCAAACGGCGCCATTACGGGTAATATGCAAACGTCAAATGTGATTTTAATAATGATTAATCAACTCGCACGCAGAGACAATTAAATAGATTAAATTCCGCCAGGGTTATCGTATCTGATTACAATATTAATTCTAATGTAACAACATAATTACTGCGTTGTTAGCAAAAGCTGCGTGTGTGTGTGTGTGTGATAACAACGAATTAATAATTTAATATGCTAATTACTCGTACTCGTATAGAGCGATTTTTTATGTATGCAAAATAATACATATGAATATAGTGATGAATATTGTTCTTTTATATAATATAATACTTATCATTTAAACTCCAGCAATAATAGCACATATTTACATCATCGAAGTTAAGCAAAATTGCTCGCGGACCAAAGCTTGGATGTGTCACCGCCTGTTGCTAACCACGTGTCGATGTGCAAATCGAGTGGTTCACATAAGATAAGTCTTATGGAGTGTCAGATTGATCATAAAATATATTTAATCATTCCAATTAAAAATCACGAAAATATGCTTCAGATACTAATGCTGGCGTTACAGAAAGTGTCCGTGATTCTGTTCTAGAGGCCGTCTGCAACAAAATATGTTTTATAAAAATATATTCATATAAAGTTAGTTTTTTATTTATTGTTATTAAAGTAGTATGAAATGTTTTTATTTTATTATATTTTCTAAAAGAGATTTATTTTTATTTCCATTGAACACCAAAAAAAAAACCTTCAAAAAGCATTGTTTGTCATTCAATTAAGCCGGGTTTTATCAGCAAAGCTTACATTTCTGGGAATTTCAAGTAATTTTCCGATCCAATTTACCAGTTCGTTGATACGCCACAAAAACTTTATTTGTTGAAATCAGTCCAATTTTTTGTTCTTATCGGAAAATCTGCAACATTTACAGCTAAGGGCGTTGAAGATGTCGTGATGAAAGTCCTAGAAAAATAAGTAAAAAACGATATCAGATTTATATACACATCTTTGGATTGAGCAGTTTTGTATTACCAAATGATCTAGGTATATAAAAGTCTGTCAAGCTAACAATGAAAAAAGTAACATAGAAAAATATATTTAGTTTTTTGTATCTATTTATTTCATTAATAAAACGTGCATTTTATTTTATATTTTGGTGGCTGTTAGTTATAAATAAAATAACTGTTTCAGATATATTGATATAATATATTAAATCTAATTACCTAGATTGAAACCACAATGGTTCCAAAACATCGTGGGATATGCGCCGGATAAATTCATTTCATACGACAGCGGATTTATTCCGCGCCGGTGTTAAGTTGCAGGTAGCCGGGACTTGTTCATAAGTTAATTATGATAAATGAAAGGTAATTTGGGTTAAATATTGTGTACAAATGTTAATGATATCCCATCCTCGCCCCACCGCCCGCCATCCAGCGCCAGCCCTGGCAAACTATACAGAGTGTTATTTTATTTTTGAATATTTATTTTTTAATTTTATTTTTGTATTAAATATCTGTCTTTAGAATATTAAATAGACAAATATTTTCCTAATCGATTGATATACTCGTACATGCTTCTTTTAAGTATTTGATTAAAATGAAAAGAGTGTGGAATATTTTAAGAATCGTCATTTATGTACCATTATTTCCAGATTTCTTAACTCAATTTTTTTTATTGCAATGAAGCTTTACATAGTATTCTAAGAACTTTTATCGTTTTATTGTCTTAGACCTTCTTCACATTTTACAGTTTGAATTATTAAAATACCATAATAAAAATAAGACTGTCACTTAAAAATAATACTACAAAATTAAAGAAATATGTATATTTTTAATCATTTTGTATAGATAATATTGTCACACAAAGGAAATCACCCGAAGAACCACAGGCAACCTGGAATGCAACTGTAGACGAGGATTTGAAAACTCTGGGCTTGACCGATAGTGCAGTGCAGGACAGACAAACACGGCGAATGTGCACAAAAAGAGCCGACCCCAGATGATGGGAAATGGCGAGGCTGAAGAGAATATTGTCACACAAAATATTTTGTAGTTTTACAAACTATTCAACATCAATAAATAAAGTTCTTAAAATTCATTATACGGCTACATTTGCTTTTGGTAAGATGTTCAGTCAAAGTATGAATTCTTAAAATAAAATGCAGTGCAATTTAATTTTGATATATAATGTTTTTCTTGTTCCACCCTTGTTTAAATACTGTGGTGATTACAGCTTGCACAACTACAGGGTGTTTTGAATGTGTTACGCCGCTAGCCAGGTGCTTTAAATTACATCCATTTATTAATGGTTTTAACTCAAATGTTTTACCGTTTCACCTGTTATTATCAGCGTTTTGTGTGGCGTTTTTCAGCCACCCGGTAGCCGGTGCAGCACGAGCAGGTAGGGAGGAAGGGGGGAGTACTTTAAATTTGAAACAAATTGTTTATGTAACAATAAATTGAAGCCTCTGAATACTAAATCTGGTGGTAAAACCCACAGAGAGTCGTTGGGTTGAATTAAATGCAACGAGTTGCATATTTTTCGTTATTTTGTTAAATTGTAGATTACCTTTGTTGCGTTGTTCTTACCAAGTACCCGGTATTCATATATGACGTGAAAGTGAATGAAAAGTAATAATTAAAACCTCCAATTTTTTTTTGTCTTATAATATAAAGAAGCTAGGTATCTAAATTAAAATACGGTCAGTAAAAAGTTAACTTAACACATTGTTTGCGGGCATTGATTTATGCTGATTGCAGCCTGGCGCGGGCGATTTTTGGGTTCTCACGCGAGTTTTTTATAATTTTTTAAAAGTCTATAACTTTTGAAATATTCACGATAATTTATATTATGGTATGTATTATGTATTAATGTGTTAAGAGAGATAGATGATGAAAAATTACAGTTAAAAAATGCAGACACATTTATAGAACTTTTTCTATAATATCAAATACGTTTCTTACAGCTTAGCTTTTTTTTGAAGCCATTAGTATCGGAAGCTTTATATGCTATAGAAATTTTCTTTGTACGGAACGAAAATAAATATATACCCAAAAAAGGATATTGTACGTATAGATTTTTATAGTAAGATATTCAATTCAGTATAAAAAGGTGAACGTGAGTGGCCGAGATATAATAAAATTAACCTTTCCACGGCGCATAAGGTACCTCGCGAAAAAAACATTCACAAAAGCAAAATGCAAATGGACAGGTTCGTGTTTTCTTTGATATTTACATCACCATCTACTTTCCTTTCCGCGGACGTGGCAAAAAAATTCAAACGATTCTAAAACTATAGAAAAACCTACAGAAAACTATAGAAAAAAATATTAAAGAAAAAATTAAGTGAATCAGACGTTATATGATAAGTTTTTGGATAAAGAATTTATTTTTATCATATAAGTTTAATGGATGGTTTCAAATGCATTTAAGAGTACGTCGGTGAAAAGAATAATACTACATATTTGTTGCTTGTGGTTTGTTTATTGGTAATTCTATATATTTATAAGAGAAAGCCAACATAATAAAATTAGGTAAAAAATGATTACAAGAATAGAAAACTTATAATGAGAAATAGAAACACCATCCGTTCAAGTCATCGGGCTCTTAGTTGAAAACCGACAGCAAACAAATACGTTTGCAAGTGGATTTCCGGGTGCAGTTTTGTCTTGGAATGCATGGGCAATTGCAGCTGCCTAAACTTTAAACGGCTATTTGTAGCGACAGTATGCTGTAGATTTGGAATATATATGTGAAAAAGGAGCCAGATGAAGACCGATGATCTGCAAAAAAATATTAAACTGCAGCGTAGTATTTACGCATTTTAAATATATATTATAAAGGTTAGTGAGTTATGTTCAAAGAGTTACTTTTATGCACATATATTTTATTAATAGGTTTTTAGCAGGAAATTTTATAGATAAGAAATCAGTGTAACAATATCCTAAAGTTTGCTTTCAATTATATTTTTTATTAAATTTGTGGAGATCAAAACCACAATCTTCTTCATGAAAATCGACCAGTTTACTTTAAGTCATACTCGTCGGCAGTCTAATGTTGTTCTCGGAGGGTTGAGAATAACTGTAATGTCGTATTGATTTACCTTTCTTTCATGAAGGCTTTATCGCTGTACATGTTATTGTCGGCCACACCTTAGAAGGCGATCTGACATTTTCATAACCTTATCAGCAAAGATCAAAAACGGCTTCGGAGGCAAAATATTGAGTGTCGATAATCATAAGACGTTATCCTGAAACATGTGTGAGGCATATTTTTTTTTCTGAAATATTTTTTCAAAAAATATTTATCGTTATTATTCATTGTATAATTACTCTAATGAAAATTGATTTTCCGAACTTTTTGAACATATTTATTCAGCATATATTTATTTCTAGATGGTTGACATGATTATAAGTATGCTAAGAGCTTCTCTAGATCCCTCATCAAAAACAAACTGTATTCTGACAAAAAGTCGCATCAGAGGATTTCATTACTCCAAAGGAAAGCCTCCCAACTGTCAAAAATCTTGACTGGTGGACCTGAAAATCCCTGAACAGATTTAGAATCGGCGATGGTAGAACAAAGGACAGTTTCGAGCGGTGGGGAATACTTCGGTAGGGAGAGTCACTATATGTGCCTTACAAGCTGCACATCTCAAGACCTAATGCTGGGCAACACATAGGCTATCGATGTTGCCAGATACTGGACAAAAATAATTTGATGTGATTGACACCAAGAACAAGAAGAAGATAAAAAACAAAACCAGATCTTATAATGATCATCCAGTATTTGTGATTTTTATTTCATAAAATTTGAGTATTACTTAAAAGGAGATTAAAAGAAGTAGATACGTCAATGAAGAATATTATCTATAATAAATATGTAATATTCAAAATGACTTCTTTATGTAGTGTACATTATATTTTTTTAACAAGTTTGTCATATTATTTAAAATTGATCATATCAGGATTAATGTGAAAATATAGTATTATTTGCGTGTTCACACATCAGGTAATCTTATAAGTTTGTAGGCCGCCTATGAATATAATAACGTATGGGAGTTTTTCATGGCTAAAGGTGGCAAGATCGTGACTAGACTGAAAGATTCCTGGTCTACTGAAGTCAGAATGTGGTTCCAAGATTTTGAATATAGTTCCAGGATATTTAAATTCAAGTAATTTAATTTTTTTTTTCATCTCTTTACTTGGATAATTTTATAAGCAAAATATAATTTCTCAAGAAATATTGCTATACTTCATAAGTATAAAATTACGTCAGTTAGTCTAAGTCCACCATAAGTAAAAATAAATATCTAACGTAACATACAGGCATATTTTATTCAATTTAAATATTATTTAATGATGTATGAGAATAAGAGAAAAAAAGGAGACGGGGTGGTCAGTTTCTTCTCCTTTTTTGTATCTGGAATTTTAAAATTATGCCATCTAGCAATATCACTATCTGCGTGTAATAAAAAAAAAATATGTAAGGGAGCGTGTCTAACATATTAATCAAGATATTTGATGTAATGAAAACTAGTGAAAGATTGTTTTATTAAGAGTATGGTGGCTTAGATATATTAAATAACCATGTATTTATAGATTTTTGTAGTAAAATTTTCTCAAACATAATAATGATAAAAATTAGTAATATCATTCTGTGTGAAAAAAGAGAAACAATCTTTTGAATACTTTAGATCATAGTCATTTTTAAGTATGAATAGTGACAAAGTATTTTAAATATTTTTATAGTTAGAATATAGTATCTTTAAACAAGTAAATTAATTTAGATAAATTTTTATATTTAACAACCGTTTCGCATATAAATTCAAAGTAAAAAGTATTTTAGAAGATTATTTTTCTTTTCAATTAATTGGAGAATAATTAACTAGATTCAAACTACAGACCTGTATACCTTCTCGTGATTATTGCTTAACGCACTGACTAATGTTATGTATGATTTTGCAAATGTATCAGTTGATAAAAATATGCAGTTTTCTACGTGAAAATGCAAAGGTATTTTTAAGTTTTAAAGTATCTGTATTTTTATGAGAGAATCTTGAATATTTCCTTGTGTATGGATAGAACGTTTATGATTCGTAGTGTATCAGTATGACAGAAGGGGCAGTTGTGGAGTAAGGGGAACAAGAAGGGCGGGTAGTCAGGAGGCTGCGGCGGGGAAAAGATTCAGCGAGAAACTCAGAGGTTCTACGTTTAAGGATGATAAATGTTGATATTTTTGTCTTAACAAACAACAAATAAACATTCAGAGCCGGTGAAAATAAGTGTTTTTAGCACGACGAAGAATTTATCAAACAGTTAATCAAAGATAACGCTGCATATGCATTTTTGTGTAACGTAATACGCCTTAAGAAAAATCAGATAGAAAAATTATCCTTTCCGAAACAGAAAACAAATCCAAACTCTTCAATATTTATTTTGTATTCAAGAATTGTATGTTTGAATGTTTAAGCCAATCAAATTAGCTGCAAAAACAAAGAGAAACATTCATATTTTCTTCGTAAAAATACCATCAATACGGGTTGTAATTTTTTGTTGTTTTGATAGAGTATTTGGGATACGATAGCATAATTTTATGAGGAAGGACGAGTTGTACAATCGCAATAAAACAGCCTTTAATATACCACTGGCATAAGAGACGAACATCTGCGTGAAGCTTATCCAGAAAGAATTATAGGAAAAAATAAAAAGGAACATTGATTTCTTATGATTTCTGTGTCCCAGCCCTTTTAAAGTTCTTTTTGACACTGACTAACGAAAAAGCTGATAAGAAAGCATTGGGAATCCGTCTAAAACATCGAAAAGTCCAAAGTCATACAAACATTTTTGGCAGTCATTCCCGTCGCGGACTTTTAGGATACCTTTCAAGAATGGAAGAAATGTCTGCGCATGTGTATTAATGCAGAGAGGGAGTATTTTGAATTTTTTTAAAGCATAAGTACAATTTCGGTCAATAAATTTATTTTAAAGTAAATACGAATTATGTTTGTAAAATAAAGTAATCTGTTATTACTCGTATATAAATGCAAAAATGAGAATATACACTTAATATTGTTCATTGTGATCTACAAAACTGTTTTTTTTTGTAAAGGTAACGAAGGTTGATATGTCCTGGCTCAGGTAGGCGGCCGAGTCCCGCCCGCCGCGGGAATTCCTCCAAGATTAGGTTCGCTTTGTGCGGGCGGCCTTCAGCATATTGAAAAACGCGGCGTGGGTGGAAGTGGGCGGAAAGAGGAGGACGTGGGCGGTCGACACCAAGCTAGAATATTGTTTTTTGCAGACGAAGATTGAAAAAAACTACTTTAGATTAATGGATATATGACTTACACTACCTATAATCAATGTGAATTAAAATTAAATGTTATACGCAGTGATTAAATATAATAAAGATAAGATAAATTAACTAATATGTAAGATTCTTTTGCTTGCTTAGAATAGTGGAGGTACGATGGTTACTTTGTGAAGAATGACGAGGTGAGAGAGCAAAAGGGCACCCTTCAATATTATATTTGGCCACGAAGTAAAGGTGGATATTGTTAGTACATATACAAAGGATGCTTCAGAAGAGCATAAACTACAACCATATTGTCCTCAGACCCCCGGGATCGCGCTGTTCTTGATGGCCGTCAGGAATTATAACATTTAATTGAGCTGCGGAGGCAGAGCTGACGGCAGCTGACAAAGCTTTGTGGCGTAAATTCGTAACAGCCATATGCTCTAGGTAAGAATAGCAGATATTGTAGTGATGATGATGAAGTTGAAGATACTTCCACCACGAATCAATCAATCAATCTTTAACATTCTATCAATATATTAATAAAATAACAAAAAGCAATTGAACGTCTTATTTCGCAGTTAAAATGATGAAATAATATGATGTTTTTTTACTCGTTAAGTACTATCACTACTATGTTTTCTTCCCACATTCATTATATATCTGAAAAATTTGGTCATCTCCTATTACCACCATTTAATTCTGTCGGTTGTTACTGTGCATTTCTTTTCCTAGGACATTTCTGCACGTGAAGGTTCACTTGAGTGACTTTAATAATCAGACTAAATCATAATAATTGTAAGACAATATAATAATGAAAATATATTTATTAAGTAAATTATTTTGGTGAATGGATCCACTAATCAAATTGGTTAAGTATCATCGACTCCATGGAGAACCAAACTTTCTACTGGAACTTTCAAATGTATGCCAAAAAAATACTTCCTATAAGGTTTACTGGCCGGTAAAGTTTTGAAATAAGGCTACTATATGTAAGCATTCAAAACATTGTAATAAATTCCACGTGTCTCATACTTAACTCATTCGAAATAGTTTTATTTGTTTGATATCGGAGAGTTTTATAACTATTTTCCAATTTCGCCGGCACTTTGTAGGCTTAAAGACCGAGTAATGTTATGAGCCTGGCTTGTCATTCTACACGTTGATTACAAAGTCGTAGATTGAATTAATAAATTGCCATTATTGAAGGGAATAAAAAGCTTATATTTCATTTTATAGAGAGTTCATAGTCAATACTATTGTATAATGTAGAGTACAACTGGGTTGTCTAAATCAGATCATTTGAAATGGCAAAAATTCATTATAACGTTTCAAAGAAAAAATAATTGGTAATTTTTTATCATATTCCAAGAATCCTATCGCTTAAAATTTAGGTAAATAATAAAAAATATAAAATATTAAGAACCATCTCAGAGAGGCGAGCCCGATGGATTGGTCACATCATACGCCACGATGGTCTTCTTCACGATATTGTGGAGGGGATGGTTGAGGGTAGAAACTGTAGAGGGCGCCCTAGACGGGAGTATTTGCAGCAAGTATTCGAGGACATGAATTGTAGTGCTTCTACTGAGCTGAAAAGGGTTGCGGCGGACCGAGAGGAACGGAGATCGAGATGCAAGATTCTGTTGCTGCAAACCAATCCACCGGATTGATACTACGAAGAAAAGAAGAAAATATTAATTCATAAACCTAGAAATTGAGTTGAGCTCTCCTCAATCCTTACAAAATAAGAAAAAACAATGTTGTTTAGTAAGATAAGTAGAAGTTAATCAGAAAGTTCATTTTATTATTGAAAGCGATTGAAGAAAAAGTAAAAAATATATTATCCATACCGGAATTCAGTTATACTTAAGTCAATTGATATTAATAAAATGTAAAAGCAATTTGTGATTCTTTTGTAATCGCACGGTACCCAAGCAGCAGAGGTATGTTACTATGTGAGCTCTGTCTTAAAATATATTACAGGTAACTAATTTAAATTTTCGTATGAAAGAAACAGGAAGGAAGAATGTTCTCGCTCCGGATACAGGCAATTGCTGCCGAAGCGGAACTCTGCCGGCGCGGATGATAATGTGTGGGCTACGGGTACTACGAGCTACAGTTACAGCTACGAGCCACGGAATATAACAACGAGCTACCTGTCTGGCTTTTTCAGAGAATTATGCGGCTTTTAACCCCTACCTTAACGGATAAGAAATCATTGCTTTTTTTATAACACTGTAGACGAGTAAACGAAAATTGTTGAACTATTTATTTACGTAATTCATTAAAC
The DNA here is from genome assembly GCA_022606575.1 of Glossosoma conforme. Lineage (NCBI taxonomy): Eukaryota > Metazoa > Arthropoda > Insecta > Trichoptera > Glossosomatidae > Glossosoma > Glossosoma conforme. The sequence goes on along the minus strand of JAGTXR010000199.1, from coordinate 232,715 downwards.
TATTACCTATATTAGCTTTTGGTATATACTGGTGTTTTTATAATATCATCTATATACAAGATGAAGTTTATTTTAATTTCATATCTGACACATATATGGAACATATAGCCACTAAGAAATTTCACCGATACCTTGGTACAAGGTATGAAAATTTCCACTGTCCATGCCTGTACTAAAGCATATAAGTGATTTTTCTCAATCGATTAATATTAAAGGTTAAATATTTTCTTTTCACTGTATATTTGAGGCTTATTTTTTTTTGTTTGAATATGTCACGATTCCATATCCGCTTCCTAGCTGGAGCATAAAGTAGTTCCACAACATTAACCATAAAATTCTGTCATCCCATGCCAGCTCTGCCTCTCGGAGCTCCTCCGAGTACATTTATTGTAAAGCACCCAAAAACTCTTAAAACGACGAGAGTTTGGGAGGCAACTGTAATTTATGGTCCCCTGCGGCATTCGAAGAACATGTTTTTTTTTATTCTTTTGACTGACTTAATATACGAATATATTAAGCATTTTAAATATGAATAATAAAGCAATCAGTTAGATTATAACAATACTGCCAAATTTAAATAATTAATTATTTCGATTTTCTCGATCGATATTTCTTGGTGGAATTCTATAATATCATATATAAAATAAAAGATTCTTTAGAATTTATTCCACATATATTTTTTTTGACGACATGTTTCAGCCAGGTCGGATGGCTATTTTCAAGTCTTCAAGTTTTCAAGACTTGAAAATAGCCATCCGACCTGGCTGAAACATGTCGTCAAAAAAATATATGTGGAATAAATTCTAAAGAATCTTTTATTTTATATCTGAAATAAGTAATAGTTCAAAAACAAAGAACCGAAGACTAATTTAACAACAATTACAATATTTAGAGTATTAATTTGACAGTGTTAACATAATACAGTGGTTTCAAAAGGCATCATGTCCATACATTCATTGCCTGAAAAATAATATTAAAAATTTCAGCGGAGGCATATTTTCAGTTGGCTCACAGGCTGCGCAGCAAGGCGCACTTTCCGGTTATATTAAAGCAAGATGTGTCTCGGTTGCATGGAAGAATTTCCTACAAATTTATTGTTCCCAATAATGATTCGCCCCTCCACCCCTCCTGAAGCGATCCGCTTTGTGTGTAAACTTTCCTTCGGGAGACTAGCGAGTCTCTCCCCTGAACGTTTCATTCGACCACCGCTTAAAGCCTTCAAGAATTTTCAGGTATTGAAGGAAACTATGCGACGGCAAAATTTTTACGAGCTTAACTGATGGTAATTTTATTACAAATTTAAAACGCCATTGAAAAAGTTATAAAATAAAGATTAAAAAGACATTAATGGTTTTTGGACATTTAAATCTAAAAATTAGAAATACTTCACAATTTTCAAAATATAAATTTAATTTATAAATATACACATAAATGATTTTTTTTCATACGTATCAACTCATTCAAAAAAAATATTGGCAGAAGCGGGATTCGAACCACGAGCTTGAGAACCAACTTTGCTCAGGTCTTGTGCACCGCCTAGTCCACTCGACCATTTCTTTACCTTAAAGGACACGCGTAAGAAGATGAATTTATACCATTTTTACCATCGTATAACGATAGATCTCTCTATAATATATATTCAGAGTATGTATATTATATTTTTGTATTCTTCAATCAGTCAACGTTTATTCCGAAGCTTTTTAAAAATATTATTGCATTCCGACATATATATATTTTAATTTTAACTAATGCTATTAACACTCAACTTAATTGACATTTACTTGAGTGTATAACAAAAGGTATATATTTTTTCTAATTAATTCAATTATAAAAATATTTGGTTAATATTCCTAAATTTATTTATTTTCTTTAAGTTGTCATATTAACATAAAAAAAAAATTGAATACTTACTATATATGAACTGTATAAAATGAATGAGAAGGAATCAAATAAAAATACAAACGATTTTCCCGATATAAAAACGCTTAAGGAAAATCTCGAAGGTTCTAATAATATTGTTGTTGGTAAGATGTATTCAATATTCTCCCATTCGGTTCTCAGCTGGGAAATCAACTGAAATTCAGGAACTCGGCGTTTGCTTTTTCATCCAGAAGTGAGCGTAAATAATGAAACAATTTTTCAGTAGCAGTTTCAATCACAGCTTACAGCATATTATTCAGAACTTTTCTGTAGAAACAAAGCTCTTTATTTTATTTTACGATAAAGAATAATGGTAAAACGTATAATTCATCATCATCATCAGTCTGTATCCGTTCACTGTCGAACGTAAGCCCGCATGAGTTTCCATCCTCTTCGATCCTCTGCCTTTCGCATCCAGGTCACTTCGGCTATTCTTCTTATATCGTCAGTTCATCTTGCAGGGCTCAGCTAATGCTTCACTTGCCAGTTCTTGGGTGCGATTCCAATACTTTTCTTCCCCATCGACCGTCGTCTCTTCGATAGATATGTCTTGCCCATTGCCACTTGAGTGTACCTATTCATTGGGTAGCATCCACTACTTGAGTACTTCTGCGTATTTCGTCGTTTCGGATTCTATCTTTTAGCGACACTCCGAGCATGGATCTCTTCATAGCACGTTGGGTGATCTTTATTTTATGAGTAAGACTTCCTGTCAGATTCCACGTTTCTGCGCCATAAGTCAATACAGAGAGGTTGCATTGGTTAAATGTCTTAGTCTTTAGACATTGCGGAATTTTCGCTTTAAAAATGTACTTTTGTTTTCCAAATGCTGCCCATCCCAGTTGTATACGCCTGTCGATTTCTTTTGAGAAGTTACTTCGTCCCAGTTTAATTACTTGTCGCAGATAGGTAAAGTCGTTTACAACCTCTATTTGTGTGCCTCAAGTGGAAATAGCGTTGAAGGTGTGGGAATGTATAATTATCGTAATAATAAATAATAAAAACGTAATATTATCTCAATTTAATTTAATATTGTCACACGTAGGAGAGCACTACCGGTCGAGAACAGACTCTATAACGCTCAGCTAGAGAAGTTGGACGCTGCATGTGGGAAACGTGTGTTGTGTTCGTGTTTGTATGTGGGTTGGGAAGATTGCAAGTGTATATTTATATGTTTCTTCAAGAGATCCATATTATTAGAAGGAGTAAGCACACGCTGGAAGACCATTCCAAAGCTTGCCGGTAGCATTTAGGAAGGAACTTTGGAAACCGCCAGTTCTTGATTGACATACATTAACCATGTATGGATGTTTGCCAAGTGTAATACGTTATTTAGGTTCCGAAGAGCAGCGACCGTGGTAATAGTGGTAGAAAAGACTATGTCAACCAATCTTACGCCTGTGTTCCATTTATTGCAGGAAACTGTAAGTTTGTCGGTTGTGGACAATGAAATGAAAAACTTAATTTGTGGATATTTCTGTAATTATTATGTGTAAAGGAAACGTATCCTGAAGGTCATTGAAATGTTGATTGTCAATAATAAATAGCGAGTATACAAGTACTGTAGTTCATTATTCATAACAGTCATAAATGTCTTATTTTTTCCCATCATATCAATATAAATTTAATTTTTGGCAATACAAATACAGTTGTGTATACAGAAAAAAATTAATCACTACTTAATACATATATTTATATAAGTACTTTATATCCGTATTATTGATAAAAATAATTGCCTCACTCAGTGAAATCAACGGTCAGTATCCATGCCAACAAAATACCGAATGTACGATACTCAAGAATGCAACATTATAGACATCGTCATATTTACATCAAAATTGATAATAAAATTCTACAATTTTATAAAATTAAATCATTCATAGAGTAATTATTCATCGCTACCAATAATCGTCACAAAGATGTGCCAGCCATCACTATAAACTAAGTACATTTTTGGATGATTTTCATTAAAAAAAAATCAAGTTCTAGAGCGAAGTCTGTTGAAGTTGTATGCACTCTTAGAAAAGTATGTTTCAGCCAGGTCTCATTTCACCATCTGTGTGATGAAATTTTAACGTTTCCTCCTAAATATATTATAAATAAAATTAAGCGTACAACTGATAATAAGCACAGGTACATCTCTAGCTGTATTATATTATATTTAACATTATACTTTAGTGGGTTAGTACAACTTTGATGATATCAATTGACGAACTTATGATTTAACCCATTAACATGCTGAAAGCATTTCTCCGGTATCTCGTCACGATAATAGCCAACACAGTTCCAAGTGCCGCTTAACCCCTTTGAGCCGGGCACTCTGCGTAATGTACCCCACGGCAAAGAAGCGATTATCAATAAGTTCCCGTACAATGGCCGCGAAACAATTATTATCAGGAGCAGAGATGCCGTCGCCGGCTGCGGCATTATCTCCTTTGACAGACCGCCAGGAGGCCGCTGGCCATTCAGCAGATAAGCCTTCTTATACCCCACTTAGTGTTGAAAGGGTTGTCCAAGAATTAGTTTTCTAATTTAATATTTAATAGTTTATTATCAACCATCATCATCATTATCATTATATCCTTAGCTGGAGAATTGGTCGTCATAATTGTCGACATAAACTTATATCAGCCGCCATGATTCATAATGTTTTATCAAATATCAGATTGGCCTATTTTAACTCCACAAACTGCATTATTTTTTAGCCTCGCCATCATCTGGGGTTGGCTCTTCTTGTGCACATTCAACATGTCTGTCTGTCCTGCGCTGCATTCTCGGCCAAGCCCAGAGTTTTCAGATCCTTGTCTACAGTTGCAGTCCAGGTTGCCTGTGGTCTTTCAGGTCTTCTTCTCAGTCTCGGTATGTTGAAGGCATTCTTTACCATGTGGTCCGCAAACTACGTTATTTTTAAAAATATTATATTTGTTTCATTCGACAGTAAAAATATTTATTTGTTTATTATATATTGTAGCGTTCATTTTGAGATGCATTTTAATTACTAAATAAGTAAAGCATGTGAACGAAAGAATTTCCTTTCAACTAATTTCTCAGTATAGTAGATATATAGAGTCTGTCTTCATTGGTGACAATTTCCTTATATTGAGTGAATGAATTATATTAAAAAACTTATACTTTAATTAAAAATCAGACAAAAATAAGACCTTAGGATTTTTGCCCTAAAACAATTTGGCTAGAGAATATACTGACGAACTTACGCTAGCAAATGTTTTTTTTTAAAGTGAATTAAATTATTAAACGAGATTTCAAATGTACAGACTTTTTGAAAGGGGCATGCTAAACTGTTGTGATAGTTATAATAATTCAGTGACATCGATAAAATTTAAAATTGTTTGTGAGGCTAAGTGTCAGTCCGGCTAAAAGTGCAATCGGTCATATGTTATTCAGTCATATGTCTTTTAGCAACAAAAAAAACTGTGAACAAAAGAAAGTAGTACACCAAAGAATTCACATAAAGAATATAAAAGTCTAGCTTTAAATATTTACTTTACATAAAAAAAAAAAAAACCTTCATGGATACATTATATCGTCTTATTATCAGTAACTAAATATACACATACAATACATCATATTCTTTATACGCATCAATTCGTTCAGAAAAAATATCGGCTGAAGCGGGATGTGAACCTGTGAGCCTTGGAACCAACCGTTGCTCAAGTTCATTACCCTAGACCACTCGACCATCTCCTGCCCGAACTGTTGCGAGGAATAAGTTGTATTTATACCATAGTTACCATCATATAACGATAGATGTCTCTATAGTATATATTCAGAGTGTGTATATGTATTTTTTTTTATTATTCAATCAGTCAACACTTATTCACAAGCTTTATATGTCTTATTATCCGTTATAATTAATTGAATTACTCTTGTTATGTTAGCGCCCCTGACTTGAGGATCTTCGCGCTGCCCTCGCTAGCACCTGATTTCCCCGGGGAAGTCCACCGGAGCCTACGCGCCCCTAGGTCAAGCCTAAGGTGGTTCAAGGGAAGGCGCGCATTACATGTACAGGGGAAGCTTGAGACATCTAAGGAGCTTCTGACACATACTGGACTATGTATAACTTATTAAAGTACTTGAGACTTACTTAAATATCTAAAATGTGGTTAAATATAGACATTTTTAGTGTCTGAGGCTTATTAGAGTAGTATTAATTCAGTAACATTAATAACAGTATAAATGTTACTGAAATTTTCATATAAAGATAAAACATATGTCGATATCAATATACGAGGCAACTAATTTTTTTTTCAGTAATTAATTTATATTATGGGCAGTAGCTATTTATGAAATGGTGAGTAATAAATACATTAAAAAAAGGAAAAATAATAATTTGGAAGTAGAAAATAGAAGAAAAATTAGCATTAAATGATTAATTGATGGTTAAAAATAATAGGATAGGTAAGATTAGGTTTACAATTTATGTGATAAATATTACTTAATTGTACATTAATTACTGGAAATATCGAATATATTACCGCAATTTAATTTTATAACTAAGCACACTCGTACTGACACAGTAGATGCTGTAAATTTATTTAATCTACTGCCAGTTTATTAAATTTACTAGCAAAATCTATAACGGGTAACAAAAATATCGATTTCAATTTATAAGCACTGGAGCGTTAGAAAATATATATTATTGATAAATCTAAAGAAACAACGCTTTAAAGCATGCAATTTTCGTACAATCAGTTATTTGCACGTTTTTTGCTAAGTTTGCGAGTGTGAGAGGAATAGCACGATTACCACGCGCTTTCATTGGCTTATATTTTCTACTTGTTCGAGAAAGCTTGAGCTCAAATTTTTCAGAGATAGATTAATTTATCTTTTGTATGAAAGATAAATGTAAGAAGATGAAATAACATGATGAAAATTTCTGAGATCATGAATTGTATTTTCTCTACATTTAAAATTTTTAATTATTACAAAAAAATACATTCTTTACAAGATTTATATCGTCTCAGAAAGTGTACTTTTTATTTTTATTTTTTATGTAAGCACATACAGGAGAATACCGACAGATGAAGATAGTAATTCTGAAGTCTCGTCTGTGGAATTCTATGACGCTTACTATGGTGCATATGGCTAAACGCTGCATGTAGTGTGTTGATCCGCTAACGTCATAGACTTCAGCCCGAGTTTCATGCATCATCCTTATTATTACACGAATTTACTATGAATGGGTGGTCTTCACGGGACAACTTTCGTCTACAACCAATTTTAATTAATAGGCTATGATTGTCATTGTACGGGTGAGGGATCAAATTCTCACCAACTCGATCTCAGAAATATATTACAAATCCATTTTTTTTAAATCTCCGTCGAGGATCGAACCCACGACCTTTGGCATGCAAAGCAAATGCTTTGACCATTGAGCTATACCCGCTAGCATATTAATTAATTTTCAATATACTTTTACATCGCTAAAATTGTGTTATCAAAAATTTTTAGAACACGGTATTATTTTTTCAAACATTATCACAACATAGGATTTTAAATGTTGGTACATTGAAATTTATGATATTTAGGAATATATTAATAATACCATTTATACTCGTATTTTAAACAAAGTATTTGAGCGAGAGCTTGATAGATAAGTACGCGATGTTTCCACACAAGGAAACGTAAATAGGTCGAAGGCTTTTCCAGCCCACTCCCTTCAACCCTTAACTCCCTTCTTCTACTGATCACGCGCTCTTAGCTGGTTATATATTTCGATGCAGGGGGAAGCATGAATCCTGTGTACTAGCGATATTCTTAAATATAATTTAAATTTTTCGCAACATTCAATATTTTTTAAATTAAAAATTATGTTTTATTTCATTAGATAAGCACGTACTTAAAAATAAAAAGGATATTTTGTAAGATAATTTTGGTGAATTTTTTTCAAATGATATCATTTAAAAAAAGTTTTTTAGCTTAACAAATATTATTTATATCTAATTTTCAAACAGACATCTTTATCGGAACAATTAATTTCAGTAATAATCGTTTTCTGCGACGTATTTTTCTGCTCTCTTTAAATCAGTTTACTTTTAATGAAAATTTAATACATATAATCGTGTCGGAAGCAACAGGGTCAGATCCTGTGTGTCCAGAAGTGGGGGATGTCGATGGCGTTACTCCCGGCTATCATCAGGTCTTCCTGGGAGCAGCTAATCGGACACAGTGCGCACTCCAGAATGTGTGACAAAATTTTATCAATGAAATCAACATTAATAAAAATGTTAAAATAATTAATTAATTATTCATTCAAAATCAATATTTAAGCACATAAAACGCTCAACAGGAGGTATTATATCTATCAGATAGAAATAAAATCATTTTTAAAATTTATCCCACGATATATTTGTTGACGACGTGTTTCAGCCACGTCGAATGGCCATTTTCAAATCAGTTAGTAAAGTGAGTGTTGACTCTATATAAAGCAAAGAGTGAGTGAAAAGGTGGATATGAATTGTGTGATGGGTATATGTGTTTTCTAAAAATTCTTTTATTTATATCTGATATTATGGAATTACACCAAGAATTATCTATCGAAAAAATCAAAATTATTATATATATGATAAACGCAAATATTTTTTTATAAATAATAATATATTTATACAAAAGTTTTATAATTTAATTTTGTATTTTCCAAATATTTTCCTTATTATACGCGGCTTTTATATACGAGTACAATTGAAAGAAGTATAAATACATTTTTCATCAAGGCTTTCAGTTAAACCTGAAACAATCTTGCAGAGCACCTGTTCTCTGCGGTGCATCTGGTAAGAACCCCTGGTCTAATCACTCGATTCGTGAAGTGGTTATCTAGATGTTAGTAAGTGATCTGTGAAGCTCGCTGCATTTGAATAATAAAGGGTCGTTCGGACTCTCAAAGCTCTCATTAAAGCCTCCGATGCATCGACTGAAGCCTTCGCCCCGAAGCTGAAGGTTCCATCCGGGAGCTGAATCCTCGTTCACGCGGACAGTGGTTTCGGTCAAGGTGGTTTTAGTACGCAAATAAACATTAAACCTGCTCGCTAATGTGGCTTAGAACTAGTTTATTAGAGTGTGAATTCTGCTGCATCTTTCTTGATTGTAAAATATAGTACAAGTTTGTAGAAATTGATGGATTAGTTTCATTTTGTAATCTCTTAAACATTAACTGCATTAGTAAATTCCACGTAGTTTATAATTTAAATTCTACTATTTATTTTGCCCTTTGAGCAGGTATATAAAAACGGCTTTATTTCGTTAAAAAACTCTCGAGTCATATCGATTCACCTTTACGCTACGTAGCTCTACTGACTTTTATATTGTCAGTATAATTAACAATGTATTTAAAAAGCATCTCATGTTAAACAAGAACAATCATTCAATTTATATGTAAAATATTTGATAGTTATGGTGAATACTAAGATGAAGGAATTGTGATTTTTCTGATATTTGTTTAGTTATTTGTGTTTAATTCATTAATGTCTAATAAGTTTAGTTTAGTTATAATGTATATAAATAAAATAAAAAATATAAAACAAAACTGCTAGATTGAAATATAATGAGCATTACTGCGAATGATTTTCTAGAATTGTTTCATTATGTTTGGAGGTTTTATCTACATAAATCCATTCTCATTAAGCCTGAAGGCTTAATGGTTGATAATAATCCACGTCACAAACAACGAGGCTCTCAGTATAATCAAGGAAGATAAGCACCTTGTTAGAACCACCTCAGAGAGGCGAGCCTGATAGATAAGTCACATCATGCGCCTCCATGGTCTTCTTCATGACATTGTGGAAGGGTTGGTTTATGGTAGAAACTGCAGAGCGCACCCTAGATGGAAGTATTTGCAGCAAGTGTTCGAGAACATGAGTTGTAGCTCTTATGCTGAGCTAAAAAGGGTTGGAGAAGATGGAGAAGAGTGGAGATCAAGATGCAAGAATTTTTTTTTGAAGAAGAATATTTAATTTTATTTAATTATTATATAATATACGTTTCTCAATCATCTAGCGTGTTTTGTTTTATGTTACGTTCATTTTGTAATTTGTTTATATACTGTGTTTTTTTTAATAATTTAATTCACTGACAATGCTCTTTATAACTGACCGTGAGCTTGAATCATAACGATCTCCGACAATCGGCATCTTTGATGGGCCAACCAATGTCTGCGCTATTTACGTGAACGTGACGGGTTGAAAATCTACGTGATGGAACTGGCAGATGATTCCATCGCGAATGAATAATGTAAGAAAGCGTCAGTCATCAGATTGACACTAAAAATAGTTGCGTGTTGTATGGTGCAGCTGTTAGTTTACTATTTTTCATAATGTTTTTGTACATTTCAACCGTTTCATTATTTTGTAGGTGAGTTCTATAAAATATGCAATCCCTTTGCAGTATGTGTCAGTAAAGTCTTGACGATAACGTGGTAAATAAAAAAACATAAATATTCTTAAAATCAATACAAATGATGTTTTAAATGATTTAAGTAACAAAAAGTCATTCATAATTATGATATTGCAAATACCACTAGAAGTGATCCAGAGGGTACACTTAAGTAAATAGATGATCGGTAAGAATTATTATTATTTGTGAAAAAAAAAAATTATAGAATCTTAATAATAAATGAACATACAATTTACAACAAGCGCCAACTGTAAAAATAATGCAAATAAATAATATAATATGCGTTAATTTCTTGAGTCAACATGCGGAGCAAATAGTCGTGAATCCAGACTGAACTTCGGGTTTTGCAAAAGTTTCAAGTTCGAATCCCAGCGTCCGCGGTTTTTCTTCCTCTGATATTGCTTAGAGATGTGATTATAAGGATGATATTTTCTGTAAATTTGTATATATACAGGTATATATCAATTTAATAAAAAATATACAAACTAAAAATTATTTAATATGAGAAGTGTTTATTATTTATTATTTATTATGCACTATGTACAGTTTTAAAACATAATTGTCGCGAACCGTCGCATAACATTATATTACATTCTTACCATAAAACAATATGTTATGGCCTGGAGCGCGGACAAAAGACTTTGCCCTCAGTTAGTATGAGGGTAAATAAAGCAAAACTCTGCAAATCCCAAAAACAAACTTAAACCTTTATGTCCAAGATATGGCCGGATGAATATTTAATTTTCGAAACATAAAACTGAAAAGGTACATGATAAATAAAGGATTTCAAGAGCTTATGAATTTTCCAGCACTCTTCAAACCTTGCATTTTTTAGTAATGTTTCTTTATTGCCAAGAGTAATGACAAAATATAACTTGCTTGTGACGCAAGGACTCATTGATTCGCATTCTGCATACTATAATTATAAATCTCCCCCTGTTTAGTCAATCCGTCAGCCATTAAAATTGTGGGGATGTATTATTGATCAATATGTTTAGACACCAATGTTTTTAGTCTTTTTCTTGAAAAAAAATGTCGTGCTAATAATTTTTTGACCGCTCTTGGATTAACATTTCATATGAAGAGTGACAAAATGATGAAATTAAGAAGCGTCATAGATTCAAGAGGGTCTTTCCTCTTTATATTATCGTATCTTACGTTTTTGTTTTTCTTATTGTTTTTTTTTTTCATTATTTAAATATTTTTATGTAAACATACTTTAAGTCGATCAAATTCAAAGAAGGTCAAAGAAATTGGACATCTTTTTAAAAACACAGCGTTTTCACTAACGTGGAAAAACTCAGTACAAACTTAAAAATATATATATTTTTTTATTTTTTTTTATTTAATCAAATATAAAAAGATACATTTTTTACATTCCATCTTTCTTTTTTAATTTTTTTTTCTTTTTTTTTTAAATTCGCTTACCACACCACTTAAAGATAAGATCTTGTGTGTGGCGTGGGATATAATAATAATATCATATAAATACACTTATCAATTAACTAATATATACAATCGATGAAACTTAAATAAGAGCAGTCCAAATAATAAGTAATAGCTCTCTAATTTCAGATCTTTAATGCATCGAATAAAAAAAACGTACGGTTAGTCGGTACACAAAGATATATTTTTCAGTACTACCATGTAAACTTTAACCTTTTTTATAAAAGTTTCCCCAAACCAACCTAACTAAGCCTAACTTTGTTACTTGTTCCCGTTGCTAAAAGCTGTGAATATTTAATTTAGCTGTATTAATATAGTGCATCTCAATTACCTGAAATGCAATATCTGGTATTTATAGTCACCACACAGCTGCCATAGATCATGCCTTGTCCCAAGACATCACCGAATGTAAAGAGATACCTGTGAACACATATAGTTCCCAACGATCTCCAGGGCAGAAGCCCGAAACTTGAAGGATAGCATTTGTGCATGAGTTTTTTTGGAAGAAATTGGATTAAAAGCCCTGTGCTCTCGAAACTTGGACCATTTGGTGTGAACCAAATGTTAAAACTCCATTTTTTAAAATAGGTAAACTATTAAGATATTTTGTTGATGTTGATATTTTGACATTCAAAAAAATGTACAGTTTGACATTTCCGGGGTCCCGCCGCATAAGTCGTACACACAATATGGCGCGCAAAGTGTAAAAGCGGGGTGCGCTTTCGTTCATAAATAATGGCGCCCCTCCGCGCCCGCGCCCATCAGCCCCACTTAATTAGAACTTAATCTTGGATGCGGCGGCGCCGGACCCGGCCGGCCCTGTCCTGAATATTTCATACTCGCTCCGGCCCTGTTAATGACAATAACATTAACGCGCGGGACCTTAACCCCTTCTGTGCTGATTTTTCATGCGCTTTTACGTCGTCATTTGTTGGCATTTGTCACGAACGCAAAATTTAAGGCTCCGCAAGCAACTTGCCAAAACATTTGTTTGGAGCATCTTGATGTACGGCTGTGAGACATGATGATTATCTGAAAGTGATAAAAAAAGACTAGAGGCCTTTGAGATATGGTCATACATAAGAATTCTTGAAATTTTCTGCAGAAACCACGTCACAAGCAATGAGGTTCTCAAGATAATCAAGGAAGATAGGCACCTAATAAGAACCATCTCAGAGAGGCGAGCCCGATGGATTGGTTTTCAAGTGCCACGATGGTTTTCTTCACGACATTGTAGAGGGGATGGTTGAGGGTTGAAACTGTAGAGGGCGCCCTAGACGGGAGTATTTGCAGTAAGTGTTCATGGACACGAATTGTAGCTCTAATGCTGAGCTGAAAAGGGTTGCGGAGGACCGAGAGGAATGGAGATTGAGATGCAAGATTCTGTTGCTGCAAACCAATCCACCGAACTGATACTACGAAGGAGAAGTCACAAACGCACTGTTTAGTTTAAACGTATATTCTAGGAAAGAAAATAGATATTTTTATACTTGAAACATAAAAGTATTTTGTCATTTTCATACATAATGCATTTGAGAAATTCACTTTTGTATTTATATTGAGTTTGCAAGAAAGTACACTTTTAATTATATACAATGAATTTTGGTTTGAGAGTATATTTATTTTACACTCTTAGAGGAAGAAAAAGCTAGCAGGAGATTGATCTGTTTATTTTTACTTATTTTATTTGTATTAATTAGAGTATTAAATTAAAATTACGAGTATTTACATAATTTTTCATTTTATTGAGAGTTCGCAAATACAAATAGCACTGTTGTATTTATATATTTATTGCAAGAAATTACACCATACATACAAAAATATAAAAACAGTCTACTGATGTATTTATAAAGGTACAGTCTTGTATTGCATGGATAAAAAATTACAGAGGTACACTCTTGTATTGTATGGATTAGGCAAGTGGTATACTGTGATATGAATTCTTGTAATATAATTGAATCAATCTATTATTTTAATGGATATATTGTAAATAGTATGTTGTTGTCTTTATTGATAAGAATAGATTAGATAGAATAAATACACTGTTTTTAATGAATAAATTACATTTTTTTTTTTTTTTTTTTTTTTAATCAAATATAATAGGATACATTTAAGATTTTATTGACAGTATTACATTCATTTTTTTTTTTTATCGTTTATTTTTTTGGAAATTCGCCTTCCACGCCACTTAAAGGTAGATCTTGTGTGTGGCGTGGGATTCATCTTTGATTTAAGTGTTGCATAATTTATATTATTATTTTTTCACATTTTTTACATAATAACATATTTTTTTTTAGAATATAAAATAATATCATTAAAATTTATAAATTTTTTATAGTCGAAGTGACAATTTCAGCATCATTTACATATATATTTCGATTCTTTAATAGCCTCGACCCATCAATTGCAATGTTATTGATTTAAATATTACTATTGAACATCGGGACATCACCAATAATATACAAAATGTTTAATAAAAATATTTATAAAAAAAATGAAAATGATAAATAAAAAACAAAGTATTTATTGAAAAATTGTTTCTGCAGTCCAAGAGTATTGTTATGTGTCAGGTCTGAAGGGGTTTAATGACAGCACGGGCGGTGAATTAATCAGGTGGCAGGATAAAGCTCGGCCGTTAAATAATCATCGAAAGCTCACAACCGCCAGCATTGAGCTTCTCGTACCCAGCCACGTAATTATGTAATTACACAATAAACGAGGTTACTTTTCAAATGCTTCAGTAGCTTTTCACGGCCATGCGTAGCTTTAAAAGGCGCTTAAAAATATTATCAGTATTATGTGTAAATACTTGATATCTACTTCATACCCAACTCCAAGTATAATATAACGAACGAATTAAATCTGAAGCTAGTCTTGCATTCAAACTATATGTGGTCTGTAGAGCATGTTAGTATTTTACTGACAAATAACTACTACTTTTTAAAAATAACTTATTCGCTTTCTCATAGGGTAGACATCTTTGGGTTTGTGCCCCAAAAAACCTTCCAGATTTCAATTCGGTCAAAACGCTACAGTTACTGCTGATTTTGATAATCCCATTTAATAAATACATCACATTTACTATTTATAATGCTTGGAAAACAGACTTCAAGTTGTTTTCATAAAAAAATCTACCTTTATAACTAAGGTTGCTGCTCCTCGGACAATCGAGGAAAATGATGATTACCTCCTGCATCCACTCTTAAGTCACAGACATGTCTCGTACTTGCTAAACGTCCATACACAATTAACTTACTCATTTGTAGAACAAGAACTGAAAGTATATAAAATTCTCTCATAATTGCCAAAAGTGAGCTCTAGAATGCTTTTGAGGTATCAGTGATTCACCATTTATGCAATATTTCAAGAAATAAGAAGGAACGTAAAAAAAACAGTTGAAAAGTCATGGTTGTTTAGTTATAATAGTGTGTTAATGGCATATAGGTTGAAAATGGGAGATTCATGCTTGAGATGGATACGGGATACACTGTCAATTCTGGCACCTTCGGATTACCGAAGTTTACTGAATGCAACTAATGCCACGTAATAACATTTATACGGTGATCAATCTAGCGGGTATTGATCAGTGGTAAGAGCGTTTGCTTGGCAAGCCGAAGTTCGTGGGCTCGATCCCCGACGGAGACAAAAAATATATTTTTAATCGATTTCTGAGCTCTAAATACCCCCAGTTGGTGTTAATTTCCTCACCCGTAAAATGCCAGTCAAGGCCTATTAATCCAAATTGGTGGTAGACAAAAGTCGTCCCGTGAAGACCACGCATTCATAGTGAATTCCTGTAAAAATAAAAATGATGCGTGAATGTCAGGCTGTTGTCTATGACGTTGGCGGATCAACACTTCACATGCAGTGCTTAGCCGTATGCAGCATGGTGAGCGTCATAGAATTCCACACATGAGACTTTAGAATTACCATAACCATCTGTCGGTATTCTCCTGTATGTGCTTACATAAACAAATATGATTCAATTATATTACAAAAATTAATGTTACGGTATACTACTTATTTAATCCATACAATACAAGAGTGTATTTCTGTAAAATCTTATCCATATAATACAAGATTGTGTCATATGCAGCATGGTAAACGTTTTAGAATTTTACAGTTGAGACTTCAGAATTATCATCTGTCAATATTCTCCTGTATATTTGTAGAAAAAAAAACAGAGTCCGCGTCCGACTTTGTCTTAACATAGACCAAACGAGAATAGCGTTTTAAAGTGATATTATCATTTTTATATTATATTATACACAAAATAATTAATTCATTGAGTAGTGCAATATTCAGTAATACGTGAATAAAACACTACAATAATCGTCAATTAATCGTTAATATACACAGAGGTGGATTGGCAAGTGGGTATACATCGGGGCGCCGAGAATTATTTCTGAATGGCCCTAAATATCCTTCCGGCACATTGCGCCGCCGTAAACTTCGCGGCGGCTATAACCCGAGAAATTTCGCAATCAAAGTTTCTAAATCGCACCGATTTTCCATCTTTCGTTTCCATGCTTTCTTTGGCTTAGCAAACAACTCTCTACCAGCCCACCTAGCTGTAGATGTGTCGGCTCTTTACGCCCTTTCCCAAGACACTAAATACGAGTATGTTGACGTAAGCACTAAATTGCAACTCGTTCATTATTAAAGTTATTAGCGTGATTGCTTTATTTTCTTTAAGCGCGCCTTGTTTTCCTCAAATTTTTAGAGGAATTGTAACAATTACTAACATCGAGTAGATTGAGAGTTATTTGAATTTAATTAATATATTTTTTTTATTAATATCATTTATGCTTACGTCTTGCAATATTTGTCATTTTTATTATTCTATATATTATAATACGAGTATGTATCACGAAATCTTTAAGAGAAATTTATATTTATTACAATTTTTATTGTTTCACATGTTTGCCCCCCAAATAAGTATCATCTTCTTCTTCGTAGTATCAATCGTGGATTGTTTTGCAGTAATAAAATCTTGCAACTTGATTTCCACTCCTCTCAATCCTCTGCAGTCCTCTTCAGCTCAGCAAAGGAGCTTCAACTCATGTCCTCGAACACTTGCTACAAATACTCCCGTCTAGGGCACCCTCTATAGTTTCTACCCTAAGCCATCCCTTTCACAATGTCGTTGATGTGACCGATCCATCGGGCTTGCCTCTCTGAGATGGTTCTTACTAGGTGCCTATCCTCCTTGTTTAATAAAAGGAACTTTAATTATTACAACATTTGTATGAGCAAAAAATATAAAAAACAAAATCCATTTAGTGAAATAGTCATTAAAGTTTTTTCTAGTTAAAAGTAAAGTATATACCTAGATAATAATTTATTTACAAGAAACGCGGCTCTTTATGTTTACAAAATTGTAGAGGAAGAAATAAAACCGAAGTTTTGCTCACGCTTTATTTCTTAAATAATTAATTCTTCTCAAATAGTAAATTATTTTATGTAAAAATATAGGTTTTTAGATTACAGAGATCTCTAGAGATTTTTTTTTTAAATATAAGTACTAAACTTGTACTATGATAGCTCACATAACCATGTGGAGGAAATTCGTGGACGTTCGATCATATGCTCCAGACTTGGAGGATTGTATTTTGAATTTAAATGTGATTCACTGTACCACCGCGCAATCGTTTCCTCGAAAGCCTTCATTTACTGGCGCCCCCGCCGCCGGGAAAATGATAAAAGTTCGTAAATTGAAAACATCTGCTGCCACTTTGCGGCTTCAGTCATAATTATTTGTGCTTTTTGCAATCGACAATAAATTACGGGAGCCGATTTTGTGGAGATTCTTGTGCGTATCGCTTACCGCCAGATATGCTAAAATGTAATTAAAAGATTTGATGATAGCTTAGAGACAACTCAAAAACAAATAAATTACGTAATAATATTTTTTATCAATATTTTATACAAAAACAACAAAAGTGAAATAAGTTCATTTAAAGTTGTTTATTGATTCTTATAAAAATATAAGGACTGAACTTCTTGGCCAAAGGCAATTGTATGTTGCAAGCTCAGTTCTCATTGGCACATCAACGTTAATATATACTTTCCATGGATTAAAACTATGATAGATTACAGTGTGTTATTCACCGCTTGTCGTTGATTGAATTGATATGTCAAGCTAATAATTAAATTTCTTGAAGAGTCTGAGTAACTAACATCTGAAAAAGCCTTGGATATCACAGCTGTCATTTCATCAAGTCCATGAGCTTTCATTGCAAACCGTCGGGAATCCTATTTGCTCTTAGATGGACCTTCGGGTGTAGCGATTCCTGGGCAAAAGTATGGAAAATGGCAGTTGATAAAAATGTTTGATGACATTTTGCGGTGACTATATGACAGCTTAAGATCGGACGTAGATAAAACAATAAAGATAAAATCGTTTGTGGATCAATCATAAAAACCATTGTTTATAAAAAATTAACTGGTAAAGGTTGTAATACTTCAAAATGTCGTTTTATACAATGTTTTATACATTGTATAAAACGGCATGTACAGATTTAGGCGAAAAATTGTGTAAATATTTTTATCAAGTTAAAAATTATTACAAAATATATTTAATAACTATCTCATAGAATAAAAGTTATTTGCATTAACCGAGTTTATGTTTAAAGTGTTTTTTAGGAAATATTTTGTTTTTACGATAAATTAAAATAAAATAAAAAAATATGAATAAAAGGACAAAAAATGCCAAGAAACTGAGAAAACAAATCATACTGCTAAGTGATAACTTTTGTATTTCAAGAAAAAAAAAAACGAATGTTTTTTCTATTTCACTTTCATATTTCAATAGTGATTTTTGTTTTTCTAACCTCTCCCTGGCCGATCGCGGCAATCCAAATTATTTGTTTTCTTGTTAGCGAAGATAAAAGTTTTCTTTATTTTTTTCCTAGCAATCGCGGAAGCTCCTTCCATTATAAATTCAGGTTGAAAGTTGAATAAAATAAATCCGGCATCCGAGTGAAAACAGACCAACAAAACTTGGCCTTTTGAGAAGAAAGATTGGACCGAGAGATTGATATGAAACACGTTCTCATCCCTGCAACTCATTCGTTCCCCCTTTCCACTTCCAAGTTCTCTGGCTCTTTGCCGTTTCGCGATTCTTTCGCAGGTACAAGTCGGATAGTTTCGCTTACACCGAGAGTCTTTGTAGAATTTATGGTTTACATAAACAATAATATTTTAAAAGAAACTGTAAAAAAATTACATTGAAAATAAATTTTAATGTAATACGCTTAGAATTTAGCATAAAAGACAACTTTGAGTTTAACTCATTATAACTATGAATACAATTATTGATACAGTGAGATCTAGGATAGTAATTGCGCTATGATAATGGGCCATTTTATTTCAAGCACATTGATATATTTATTATAATCTGTTGATAGTTTTAAATTTCTCTAATACATAACTAAAACACTTTTCTATAATAAAGAATAATACAACAATCCCTTTCTTATGTTTGATTTGAAATTCCCAAAACACAGACGTTTAGTCAATTAAATACACATTTTGGAGCTTTATTATTAAAGATAGACACTTCTTTTACTTTTTTTTTTCAAATACTTTTGCCTGAATTTAATAAAGACATACAGAACCATTTCAATACGGTCAATATATATAAATGCTCTTAAACCCTTTTTGTTTCCTCCCTTACACAATATGAACATTTTAAAGAAGTATTTAGAAACAGATAAGCAAACTATTGGAATCCTGACAATAATCTATATGCTTACATACACGAATACGCAATATATAACCGATACTGTTGGCCTTTTTAAAATCCACTGCATGTATGAATAGTATTTAGCTATTTTAATTTTGAAACTTTTTTATTCAAGATAATGAATTAAAACTAAAAATGAAGATAACGTGAATAATCTCTGATATGATGACAGGTAAATTTAAAACTTTATTGAAATTCAAATGATAATACTACTAAAATAAATTATAAGCAGTTTTTCTATTTTTCATTCCATATTTTAAACAAATTTTCACCACCATTTTCCGTCACACAGATCAGTGAGCTGTGTATATCTTGTAGAACAACATATCTACATTCGTATATCATACCTGGTAGCATAAAAGTAAAATATATATATAATAAATATTTCTCTATGACGTACAACAATAAAGACCGGAACTTGAAGAGACAGAAGCTACAGTTTCCGATGCGCATTTATGTGTTCGCTAATCAGAAATCTTAACTTATATATATTTATATGTTTGCATATATTTGTAAAAATATGAAAAATATAAAATTGAGCGATTCAGATGTTCAATAAATGTATTGTTCAGATGTGTTCGACAGGCGAAGCTTTTTGTATGCATTATGAAACGCTCATACACCTGTACTGAAAGCTCTGATCACGTAGCGCGGCGGCCGCAGGGGCAGGCGCCGCCATCGAGAGCTTATTGAAAGTTGTACATATTTCCCCTGAGCTTTAGGCACCTACAGAAAGCTTGGCGTATCAACTCAAGGGCTGAAAATATAACTATATTTTCTAAATTTTATTATAGATATTAATTCTAATTGGATCACGTTGTGCACTGTTTATTTACTTACTGCGTTATAAGCTCCACCCATCCCCACTGTTTACTTCTGTCGTACCTTTTCAATTACTATTAAACTATAGTCATTATTTATTTAGATTCATACATCAGTATCTTTGTGCATATAGAGCAGTGCTCCGCAACCGGTGTGCCGTTAGGCCGATACAGGTGTGCCGCGATCAAATAAGGCAATATTATAAATAAATAATTGTACAACGGTCCTCAAGCTCCCAGCGCCTATCGCCTATTTATGTAGACACACAACGAGGTACTTGCTTTATTAAGTTCTAAATGAACTTAAAAAAAGTGCAATTGATCAAATTAATATCTATTTTTTGCTTTTGGTGTGCCGCGGTATTCAAGGTGATAACTTTGGTGTGTCGTAGAATCCAAAGAAGTACTTTGGTGTGCCGTAGATGAGAAAAGGTTGCGGAGCTCTGATATAGAGAACTCGAAAATATTTCATTGAAAGCAATCCCGTGGTCCATTACGTAAATACCAGTCATCTCTGAAAATATATACTGATATCAGTTTGATATAGCTCTTTTAGACTGATGCCGTAAAGCCTCGAAAAACGATCTCTTATCTCTTATTTTTGTTCGCTCGCCTGACATGCACATCTAATAATGTAAGTTTCAATTATATAATATTACGCGCCATTTTATTTGATATGACAGTTGCTCCATTTCATGTTGGTGCAACTGTCATCTTTAATTTGCTTTTTTGCCGCGATTGTTGGCGGCGCTGGATGTCACAGGTTCCGGCAATTGTCAGTTGACTTTTCGACAAAAAATCATGTCTTTAATAAAAATAAACGCAAATTGTGCTCTAAGAACAAGTTCTTTGTATTGTTAATCTGCTCCTGCATCCTGCCACCCAGTAATTCGATACCCAACTTAGAGAGAAGGATGTCAATACATTTTAAGCATATAATGTTATAATTTCTCAACTCAATGAGACCATGAAATGAAACAGCGGTGATTGTTGAGTAAAATAAATAAGACTTGAGTATTCTGGCTGTTTGTTTCTTACATAAATCTTTTTTTTTCTCTGATCACTTTATAAATAAAATGTTTGTATGGTATTATGTGAATAAGATTTGTAGGTGCATTTTTAAATATAAAATAATATTGCCAATTCATTGAATTGATTTTAACTTAGCTTCAAAACCAGTTAAAAGTTTGAGTAGTTTCAATGAAGATAATTTATATAGTAGAGTATTCAAAAATACCGTTTTTTTATGTAATTTTAGTAAGTTCCGAAGATCAGCGACCGTGGTAATAACGTTAGAAAAGACTAAGTGACCCAATCTAACGCCTGTGTTCCATTGATTGCAGGTTAGACGTAAGAGTCATTTTTTATCAAACAAATTGCTCTTCTTTAAAAGATACGAGTATGTTTGTATAGAAAAGTAGTTGATAGTCAGTTGTACTGTGCCGTGGTACATGTGTTATTTTTCACATACATTTTGCACAGTAAGTATATATTTTCTTTTGACGCCTTTTTATTATTCCCTTATCTAGTCTCTTGTGCCAACCTTTACCTTCGCAAATCATTGTCGCTCATATCACGTCCGAGATGTGTCCCTATGTTGCTGCACAAGTGAGTATTTCACCCTACAGACTCGCCAGTCCAGTCGTTTCTTATCCGGGTAGATATTTGTCGACTCACACCAGACACATCATTCACTGAAGATAATATATCAACATCAAAGTACTAGTTTTTTACCAAATATAATTCAATGTATACACATATTTAATAAGAAAACGATTTAATTAACGATATTAAGCTATGAAAATATATTAAAAAACATCATGGTATAAACCAATCAAAATAATAAGACTCGAACGTTTTTTATCTTCTAGTGTATGATGAATTTCGCTTTAAAAACTTTATTTTAAATAGTATTATAAATATTATATGATAAACATGTTGTATATCATATGATGTTTATAAAGTTAAAACAATCATTTCTTTAAGATAAAAAAGTACTTATCTTGATCCAAATTAAAACAACGTAAAAATACTAGCTTTTATGTGTTTTTTATTGCTAACACGAAATGGAAATGAAAAAAAAATCTTATTACCCAGCTATTTAAAAGCCCTTTATTTCTAGCACCTTTCAGTAACTTCAGATGCACTTAACTCAATGCGATTTCATCCCACAATAAGATTAACGCAATTCCCCGTCGGCGAAATGAGAAAATTGTATAAAGTATATCTATGTGAACTCTACACCGCCGCAACGACTTATTTAATTACAAAAGCACATTAGCTGAAATACAGCTGGAAAAAAGCGCCAGGAACATTAGCTGAAATATCGCCGGAAAAAAAGCTCAGAGCCCGATAGAGCCATCGCTTCAAGTTGGGCCGCTAAATAGGAAAACGTAAGACCATAAAAAAGTACTCAGGGAAAGCTCCTCTGGTGCCATTAAATTAAGGACAAAAGTTTTGAGTAGACAGCCAGCGTGGCGGCATGCCGGCCTTCCTATTTCACTTTACGGCGAACCAAAAATCCTCGTTTAATTCATTTTTAGTTTGGAATCTGCGGTAAGTCACCGCGTGGGGATGCTTGCATTTAAATAAAGCTGGAGACAAATAAAAAATAGTGGTCCATCTCAAATGTGGCAACGACGATATGCAAGGCTTTTTAGAATTGTGTATTAATTGTGAGAGTATATTTGTTTTAGAGATATTGAATTTTTTTCCACACTAAAATTGATCATTCTTTCGATTGGTACGAGTATATATATTTTGTAATGTATTAAGAAAATCTGAATTAGTTATCAATTTTATTTGTTTATTCAAATTTATTGCGAATGATTAACGATTGTATTAAATTTTTGGTGTATATTAAATGTCATTGCTAATTTTGTTACGAAAATAAACTTACAAAAATATTTAAAATATTGAAATTAGTAAAAGTAAAACTCAATATTGTTGTTAATATTTTAAAGTGAATCAATGGATTTTTTAAAATTAGCTTTGATGAACGTAACAATATTAAGTCTCAATTAAATCAACCTGCCTTAAGCTAGGCTTTAAGCATATTAAATCAATACATACGAATATGTTCAAGTCAATACTATTGAACAATAAAATCTAAGATTATTTTTGTCGTTAATGTACTTTGGGGTTAGAAATGAATTCGCTAATACCAGTATACAGCTGACAGAGATTTAATTTAACAGTTTAATCGCTTAAATTGGAATGCAATTATGTTATGACGAAAATGGTGTGCTAAGTGAAAACCAAAGAACAGATAAATATCACGCATATTGAAGTATTTTCTATTTGGGTTTCATTTTTGTACTCTTTCTTCTGACTCTCTATAAAGAAGACGTGTTTATAAGTATGATCACTTAGAGGTGATCACCCAAGGGTGAGGGTCCCGACCGGAAGATGCGAGGGTCTTCTTTGGGATAAAAACACCTGGTGAGGAATCTCAGTACTTGCGACCTTTTTAATGACGCTTTAAATACTTCTGTACAATGGCAATCACACTACAAAGGTGAGATACAAGACCGAAAACAGTAGCAATATTTAGTAACAATTAATAAATATGAAATGTTTATTGTCCGTTTGTACTTCTGGATAAGTTGAATATATGTAGATTCTTTATATTTCAATAAGTAAATAGAATACTGTAGTGTGGAGATTTATGAAGAAACACAATTCAGGAATGTCAAACTTATTTTGTATCATTGTTTTACTTTATTCAACTATAAATAATACGATTCTAGTAGTAACATTTCCTACATTGGTCAAAATATTTATTTGAGAATAAAAATATTACCAATTATTTGTAAAAAGAACTAGATGCCTTTTACTCTGAGACATAAATTTGTCGTCAATAAAATTTTAAAACATGTCAAATTTACTGGTTATAAATTATAAATTATGGCGTACCCTAAACTTCATGCGTAATATATGGGACTCGCAACTATACTTCATCAATAGGACGTACGCATGGAATATAACTATGGCATAGCTCAATTGTCAAAGCGTTTGCTTTGCAAACAAAAGGTTGTTGGTTCGATCCCCCACGGAGATTAAAAAAATAATTAAAAATATAATTTTTTATCGATTAATAAGCTCTTAAATATCCCCGGTTTGTGTGAATTTGATCCATCACCCGTAAAATGCCAGTCATAGCCTATTAATTAAAATTGGTGGTAGATGAAAGTCGTCCCGTGAAGACCACCCATTCATAGAAAATTCCTGTAATAATAAAGGACGATGCGTGAATCTCGGGCTGTAGTCTATGACGCTGGCGGATCAAAACTTTACGTGCAGCGCTTAGTCATATACACCATGGTAAGCGTCATATAATTCCACAGATAAGACTTCAGAATTACTATCACCATCTGTTGGTATTCTCCTGTATGTGTTTACATAAAAAAACGAACCTCTGGGATGCATAGATGACATGGAACTAGGCGGAGACTATGTTTTTTTGCGGCATTTTGTGACGAACATATGCTTAATTAAGGGGAGCGGATATGAGATGATGATAATTAATGCGTGTGTTGAATTCATAAATGTATAAGCAAGCTTAACTTTTCAAAATTTTTAATTCATTAAAAACGTACAACAACAAAAAAATCCACCACATATTTTATCAAAGAAAAACACTTTGAATTGAAAAAAAACCTGCCGAATGAGGTGATATTAAAAGACGGCCGTCGCGTAAGATGAAAAACTTATCGTTCGGGTGTTGCCGGGATGAAGATGAAAAAATGACGAGCGCCGTTCTTTCGGGGCGAGAACACAAAAAGACCGGCACAAAGGACACTTCGTCAGCCGCGAGAAGAACACAGAACCTCGATGGGGATTGGAGGTACACAATTGAAGGCCGGGTTGGGGGTTCGCTGCTTCCCGCTACCTCGGCCTTTGTACCGGTAAGACCGTTTCGGTCGAGGAATCGTATGCGAAAATTACTCGTAAATTGCCTCGGAAAATCGAATGCGTCGCACTTGAAAGGTTGCAACTATAACAGAGAAAAATATAGTACGAATTACGTATATATTTTGTTTCTAAAATAAATAATTGTACATAGTCATCTTTTACATAAAACTTGTATTTTTTACATAAGCGCTTATCTTCTTCGTAGTATCAATCCGGTGGATTGGTTTGCAGCAACAAAATCTTGCATTTCAATCTGCACTCTTCTCGATGTTTTATTTTTGCTGATACATAGCATGTCGTTTAGACCTTTAATGTGAGGTTTTCCCCTTTATTTCTACATGCTTATGCCGTTGAACATAAAAGTTTATCCGCCTTTGGAGAGCATTTACTACCTCCAGGATAAGAGAATGCCCTAACCAGCTTGACCTGATAAGGTCAGTTGGGGGTTAGCTTATTCTGGCCAACATTCGGTCCCTGTCTATATGGCTTTTTCATGATTAAGATTTGACAATGTACCTCTACTCGTGGTCTTCGAAATAATGGTGGAAAGACAATGGTGGATTTTTTTATTGTATCGACAAGCAGCCGTAATAATAAAATAGTATTCAAGAAACCTGTTTTCATTCAAATACATAAAGTCTAATGTAAAATATTTACATTAGACTTTAACGAAATGATCGATAATATAATACGTTACACTCTTCTTTTTTAGCCTCGCCATTTCTCTCACTCCTTGTACACATTCGCCATGTGTGTCTGACCTGTGTTGAATTCTCGATCAAGCCCAGAGTTTACAGATCCTTGCTTAGAGTTGCAGTCCAGGTTTCCTGTGGTCTTCCAGGTCTTCTTCTCAGCGTGGAAAGGTTGAAGGATTTCTTCACCATGTGGTCCTCATCTCTCCGTGTCACATGCCCATACCAATGTAGGCGGTTTTTCCTTATCTTTTCAGGTATGGGGCCACCCGGACGGATACAGGCTGATGATGATGATGATGAAACGTTTGCATTGTGTAGAAAAAAATAAAACCATAACTTCAGTATTTCTTAATAATAAACAAAATCTTGTGGAACCTTTCAAATGCAAGACTATGAATTGGCTCGCAAATGGTGATGGTTAGCAGTAAGCAACGAGCACTCAAAACACGGCGGGATAATTATTGTAGCGGCTGAAGGCTTCGCCGGGCGGCCGATTCC
Source organism: Glossosoma conforme (assembly GCA_022606575.1). Lineage (NCBI taxonomy): Eukaryota > Metazoa > Arthropoda > Insecta > Trichoptera > Glossosomatidae > Glossosoma > Glossosoma conforme. The sequence goes on along the minus strand of JAGTXR010000199.1, from coordinate 206,265 downwards.
TGAAAGGCGCATTAGGAGTCGAGTTTCAGGACTGAAATAATAATGTACAGTTTCGGTAAACAGTGCATGGCCAGATTTATATATAAATTTATTAAATATTTTTCTCATCAGAGATTTATTATATTAGTAAAGGACAATATTTGAAAATTTGTAAAGAAAAATTCTTTTCAAATTATCGTTTTATTTTAAATTAATTATTGTCATTTCAGCTGTTTCTGAATAAAGACATAGATATAATAATTATTAAAAAGATTAAGGAATTAAAGTTTAAGACATTTATAAATCTTGATAATAAATCAGGGCTTATATAAAAAATAATTGGATAATATTGCCGTCGGGTATAGCTTAATACTTAAAGCATTTGCTTGACAAGACAAAGGTCGTAGGCTTGATCCAAGACGGAAATTAAAAACAATCCCACACCCGTAAATTGACAGTCAAAGCCTATTTATTAAAATAAGTGGTAGACAAATGTCGTCCCATGAAGACCACGCATTCATAATAAATTCCTGTAATAAAAAGGATGATGCGTGAATGTCGAGCTGTAGTCTATGACGTGAGCGTATCAACACTCCACATGCAGCGCTTACGCACCATATGTAACATGGTAAGCGTCATAGAATCCACAGATGAGAATTTAGCATTAGTATCACCGTCTGTCGATATTCTCTTGTATAACTTACATAAAAAAGCGTAAAAAAAATATGATATGTATTTTCTATAGTTTACGGTATTTTATACTATCTGTGTTATTTGGAGCATTTCGAAGATTATATTTTGTGTAATAAACAAATCTAAAATTCGACTAAATCGGAAACTATTTAAAATTAAAAAAAAAATACAATTTTTATTAACTGGCGTGTTATTAAACTTGAGATGAAAGTTAAAAAAATGTATCCAAGAGATTACCTGAATAGAGCATGATTTGAATAAGTTGTAAGCACAAAAGTCATTAGTAACCACAAGACAACGTATATTTAGCCGGCGGATATAGTTCAATGGTCAAAGCTTTTGGTTTGCAAGCCAAATGTGGTGGGTTCGATCCCCAACGGAGATTAAAAAATAATTTAAAATTATTCGATTTTGGAGCTCTAAAATACCCTCGGTTGGTGTGAATTTTATCCCTCACCCGTAAAATGCCAGTCATAACCTATTAATTTAAATTGGTGGTAAGCGAAAGTCGTCTCGAGAAGACCATCCACTCATAGTAAATTCCTGTAATAACAATGATGATGCGTGAATCTCGGGCTGTTGTCTATGACGTTGGCGGATCAACACTCCACATACAGCGCTTAATCATATGCACCATGGTAAGCGTCATAGAATTCAACAGATGAGACATCAAAATTACTATTACCATCTTTCAGTATTCTCCTGTATGTGCTTACAAAAAAAACCACTTAAAATCGTGACAATTAAACATTTGTATTCCATAAACAAGTTTCGATTAAAAAAATTAAGTACTATTTCACTTTAAAACATGAGTCAGCAATTTCACGGTTAAAATAATTTAATTGTACTTTTAATGACATAATTTGACAGTTCCCGAATGGGGGAAAATACTCGTAAAAAATCGAAAATCGTTCAAATTTTATATAATCTGTATCAAGTTGTCTGTTGCTGTCAACAAATTGAGTTAGCGTCACTGAATAATTAATACACTGGCAGATTGATAGCTGAAATGTCGAATTTCCAGTACCGGAAATTATTTTCAGGCGGTAATTCATGAACGGAACTGCAAAATTACACCTTTTTCAGGTGCAGTTCATACTTTACATCGTAATAATATACGAGTATGATTTTAAATATGTCAAAATTTTTGAAAATATACTGCTATATCTCACTTACGTTCAACGTAACACATTTATTCCGGTCGTTGCGTCTACTTGACTTTACGCATTTTCTATGAATTCACTGAAAGACTTAAACTCTCTGACGTGCCTGTTTATGCAAGTTTGTTACAAAAATTGAAGCACTATTACAAACATTATTTTATAACTGATCATTTTAAAAATTTAACAATAATAAATATACTGCAAAAAAATATATTATGATTTATTGTATACACCACAGAACACTAGCAAAATATAGTTTTTTTAATTAGAACTTTAAGTTAAAAAAAGTTTAAGTTTAACTGTGTGTTATTATGTGTTAGTTATGTGATATTAATGAGTTCGAACAAGTTATAAATATCAACTCAGGTCAGGTAGCGTAAAATGGTTTATAATTTGATTATTACCTGTAATTATTGTGTGATTGTAAATATCCGGGCTTACAGCATATTAAAATCACCCGACTCGCACCTGAAAAACCGTTCATAAATAACGGTGAGGCTGTAATTAAGGCTGTAGCTCATGAAATAATTTGTTTATGAGATTATCGGGGCCTGAAAATTGTGAATTCTGCCGCTGAAACAAATTTGAATATTTTTCAACGAGTGTTTCAATGAATACTACGTCGTTAAATGGTTATCATTTTTTTAATTTCAATTACCAACGTAAACAATAATACTTTGATCATTATTGTTATATGTGTTGACGCTTTGAACAATGGTTTTGGATAATAATCACAATCGGAGTATATACGAGTAAATCAGCAGTCTGCCTTAATATAGGAAATATTAAATAGGTTACTTATTACATTATAACAGACTTCGGACCGGAGTATGCAGGACGATTACACAAATGAAAGCCTAGCAGTTGTACAGCGGACCGACTAAATGTGATTGCAGCGTGGAGCAGACCCTGTCACACCTACTGGAGTGTGTGCTGTATCCGAGTAGCTGCACCCTGGAAGACGGCAGACAGGATCTGACCTTGTTGTTTCCGACACGATTATAAATATAGCACGATATGTTAATTAATATAAGTTCAATAAAATCGCTCGGCCGGAATGTAACATCGTGTCAATATTGAATAATGCCAAGCATAAAGTTGAACCAATTTCAAATAAAACTCCTCTTTTGAACGTAATTATAAATATTTTGTAGGATTGTTTGACCGTTACAATGACTAAATATTTCATTATAATCAGTCTATTAATATTCTTATTCGTTAATCACTCACATACTTGATTATTGAGCATTTTTCAAATCATTATACTCAACATTATAAGATACATTCAGGTTTTAAGAAGTAATGCACATATAAAATCGAAGCAATCATTTTTCATCAAATAATCGGAAAAATAAATGGAGTTAGCCTTTCATGTCATATAATATAATATTTGCTGTGAATTTTTGTAAGTTTCAGTGGAATAATATTGGTGTACGAGTATTTCTTCAGTGGATTAAATATTTAAGATTAATAAACTGACAAAAAATATTCAATACAACCTTTATATTATATGTAATTTTTTTTTATATATTTAACAAATATAAAAAACATTAAGATAATGACAGTTTTACAATGTAGTGATAAAATATTTTATTTTTTATTGTTTTTAGTTTCGCTTACCACGCCACTTTATGATTTCTTATGTATACTTTTATAGAAATAAACTGACAGAAAGAAAAATATCATCTGTGCATTCATAAACGGTTGTTTTTTTTAAGAAGGTACTCGTAATCACTTTACGTGGAGTGCTGAAACGTAAAATTCATAAAAATAGCTGCCCGAAATTTATGCATCTTCTATATTTAAGAAGATACACTTTAATAGGTGATGTTTATTTTGACAACCGCCAATTTCGCTACATTACAACTGAAATTTTACGCACAAAGGATCACTTTAACACCTTGTTTATAAAGCTTTTACAGTGATTTTTTATATATTCAAAGATTATAATGGTTTAGCAAGCTAGCGCTATATATGCTGGTTGAAGTAATGAATATTAAATAATTTAAATTTAATATGTGCTTTGTTATATTATTTTCAGGTAGATATTTTCAGTCATCATGGGTGTATCCGCTAGTGAGCAAGAGATGAATGGATCCATAGGAAGTATGCGAGTGGCGGAAGTAAATGCCTGCAGGCATAATTAAGAAGCCGCATTACGCTTTCCCTGAAAATATTCATGAAATTTCAACACAATATCTCGCCTTTTATAACAAATATATTTTTCTAATGATGTTAATTATTTATAAGACTCAAAAATGTTTAAGTAATTCATAAAAAAACGAAGTTAGATTTCCCTCTTTATTATTTAATTAAGCTAGTGAAAAGTGGCTGCGTTGATAGAAGTAAGGTATGATAGTAAAAATAAAGTTTTTCAAATGATTTAAGTCCCGTTATTCCCACATTCATTTCATGTTTTGGGATGTTACAAGTTACATACAAGTTAATTCACTACATATTACACCACTCAACTGTCAGTTGCCACTGATCATATCTTGTCCCAAGACATTTCCGCACCCGGAGGTCCATCTTGAAACATAAAGCCTGGAGATTTAGAAGAGACGGCCCCTGTAGTATCCGAACCATATTTTTGGTGAATGAATAGTTTAAAAAAATTACGTTGCTTATTTTTATAACATTATAAAGTATTATTTTGTTGTTCTGCGACTGAAATGAATAAAGATCAACTTAAGCTAGTGATTATTCACATATTAAGTTTATATTTATCCACCAGTGAATTTAATTGCTTTCGTCACAATTGCTTTTGTTTTAAAATCTCATTAAAAAATATACACTCTTTATAAATCTTCTTAATGACCTAAATATGAAGCGATCTCGTTAAATTTTTATTGTTTGTGCTTATTCCACAAAACGTCATTGTTCATAAAAAGAAGTATCATTTTTAAAATTAATTAGTACGGGTATATTAATTTAAATAACTTGATAATTTATTCATTAATATGAGTAAAATCTGATGTTTTTATAAATAATTGTAAAAAAAGTTTGCCAAAGGGTGTAAATAGTTTGTCTACTATGTGAGGTATTTGTCAGTATGATTCCCAACATGGATTATTATATAAGAGTGAAATAAACCAATTTATTCTTTCTCCATAATAATTGCTTAAATTTACTGTATTTAAATGTTTCAGTTTTTTTTTTCTTATAATAATGAGCCCTGAACTGGCTTTTAACTGTAAAGAATTACACTATAGAGTTCTCTTGAGTAAAATTGTCTAATATTATAAATATATTGTAAATTTCTCAAAGTTTTTGGCAGATTTAGTCGCATTTTCTAACATATTAATCCGCCCGAACAATGGCTTAGATAATCCCCCTGAAGTATGCAATACTTGGGCGGCATTAATTTGGCGAATTTGGCGCTTAAATAAACATCTTCTGATACAAATGTGGCGAGAGCCCGTAATAATTTCACTGTGGAGCTAATTTCGGGACCGTCGGCTTGCTGCAAGCGAATAATTTCTCTGCGAAAAGGTAATTTCTATTTCGTTTCAAAATACCAATTAAAATGCAAAGCACTTAAGTCCACATACGGGATATGATTGTGCACCCTACTTCCCATCCTCTAGCTTTGTTACACTGTATAGTCTCTTTCTCTTTGTAACGCCAAATTTTCTTTGTACGCCCCGGTTACGTTGTTTTATACTAGTTGTCTAGATAACAGTTAACTAACATCAGATACTTTGCCAACTAAAATAATAAAGAATATTCAAATTGAACTTTTATACTTACTTATTATATAACTTAAAAAATGTGAATTTTTGTGTGAAACTAAAACGTGTAGGTGGTTTTATTGTGAGTTTTTTTGTAGTTTTCTGGTATTTTAGATTTGTGGTTGAATATTCAGATAAAATATTTTGCCATGTAACTTATTTTAAAGATAGTTATGTTGGATTTTGTTGGAAACCTATCTGAAATGAACCATACATGATCAAATAATATATAACATACTCGTAGACTAAGCAAAAAAATACATGTTTGCGTTTTGACACACACATGGTAAAATCTATGAAAACATATGTAATTATAAGTTCATATTTTATAGATTGCTATTGAACAAAAAAAATCACTTTTGATAATACATAAGGAAGCAAAACACGATCAAATTTTATTTTAAAAATAATCTTTGTATTATATATTTATAATAATTATTTTAAATAATAATTTAGCTACAATTATGTAGTTTCAAAAAAAAAGATAACTAAACATAATATCTATTTTATATATTTCCTTTTACCGTGGACATCTCATTACAACAAATAAAACATAAAATTATACCATCCGGGTATGTGCAAAATTACAGTGAGGAAATTGATATTATATTTATTTTAAAATGCCCTATCAAATAACGTTTGTTAATCAGTACATATGATATCATATTATTTATCTCTTCACTGTTGTTTTGTTACCATTTTAACCGTCGTATAATATGGAATGAAAATATAATAACCAAACGGGCATTTAGAAAACACAATCTATGCTATTTTGTATTCATTATTGAATGCATTGACCTATTGACCAATAGGAAACATTCGTAAACCGGCGGCGTTCTATTCTAGCTTTTGAAAATTCAAATCACGATCTCGTTGGAAAATCGGAGCGGAAATTTCGACACTTTTTCGACATTTTATTTTTACTATTCAAACAACAAAATTACCAAAACGTTTGTTTGTTTTGGCGAATCGTGAGGAAAGGCTGTAACATTAAAAGCAGTGAGTTTTTTTAGAGGTTCTAAAGAACTAGACATATCGTTTTAAGGTTTTTCAATAAACAAAATATGCATTCGTCGTTGAGTTTTAGATTACTTATTTTTGCATTTAAAAACATATATTTCATGACAATTTTGTAAGTATTCTTAATTTTTATTTGTAAGATTTTAAATTATATTTTTAGTTCATATGGTGAGTAATTTATTGAATAATTCATATTATAATCAAACAATTAGAATACCTGCCATCTAAGGTTGCTGTAAATAAATTAATATCGTCATAAGACAAAGAATTGATAAATTCTTCAACTTATGCGAAACCGCAGTAATTATTTATGTGATTACCATTTGCTGAACGTTAAATTAAATTTAAAAATAATGTTTTTTTTTTTAGTATTCACTTTGCGATCCACTTTAAAATGAAATATAAATTGTTCAACTCTACACAACGCTCATCATCAGCTAGAAACAAATGCCAATGAAAGCAGCTGGAAGCACGCACTTAGTATACGAATTTCGTCGAAACTAGTCTGAAGGCAATTGTCACACGGTATTCTGCGCTGTAGTCACAGGAAGCCCATAAGCCACTTGTTAAAGATGTTGGTTTTAAGTAAGTTGGTGATGTACCTATAAAAATGACATGAAAGTGTGGATTTTCCAACATGTATCACATACTATCATGTCTTATTGAAATTAGCTACAACCATTTGTGCTAGAAGCCAGATCACTGATAGTATCTGTCCACCACGTACAAGAGGATTCCGATATCAATTTACTCGGCATCCGCTTCCTAAAATCCGGAGGCTTTATCAGCCTGGACAGCCTCGTGTCGCCTGATCACTGATTGAGCAGAGGGGACAATAGCCTACAGCAAAAGCTTATTAACAGGATCAGGCCGCCAACATGGTGATTAACATCATTATCTTATACCAATATTAATTCCTAGCTGAAGCTATTGTGGTGATGTAATTCCTAAAACCCTATCAATTATTGTATTAACTTTTTAATAATGATTCTTGATTGTCAATTCTGGATAAAAATGCTAATTATATAATATTCCAATTGAGTGTTAAACAATAATATTTTGAAGTTCTTTTAACAGTTATTTATATAAAAAAATGTATGTTTGTAGTTATATTGTATGAATTTTGGTTGTTTAATTTTACGTATCATTACTTTTGTTGAAAAATTTAAAGAAATAATTTCAAGAAAAGATGTCTATTTTTCGCTTTAAAACAATTATTTTGTCGTTCAGATATTCAGTACAAATGTCAAAAATAAGCAATTATTAAAAAAATATTCAATTAATTTACCATATACTTTACGTATATATGAAGCATGTAGTCACTAAAAAAATTGCCAACATTTAGATTTGTCAAATGCAAGGGAATTAAAAAGACAAATTTTGTTATCGTCAAAACATATTTTGGATGATTTTGTTAATCAGAATTTTATCTTAGGGCCGGGCTTATCAGATGGTAAGCCCGGCGCTCTCGAGATTTAGATAAATATAACATCTTAGGACAAAATTGTCCTAAAATGCGGCTCAAGCAACCCACAACATGCGGTAAGCAACAAGGGTGAACCCATCAATTTTTTGTAGTTGCTTGTAAGATTTGTAGTATAATAGTAAGTTGATAGGTATCGAGATTAAACAAACCGAACAAAGAACATAATGTGATATTGTCAATGTTAATTTTCATGCCATTGTCGTTGGTCAAATTTTACAATATATAAAGAAAAAGAAACACACATTTGTAAAAATTAAAAAATATAGGAAGAACTATAAACAATTACCTTATATTTCTCAAGCACTTTGACAGGACAATAATATAGTAAAGGGAGCGGTAAAAAAGGTGACGGTTTGATTACTTGTTTACGAATCAAACCGTCAGTTTTTTTCCCGCCACCTGCATATACAAGTACCAACCAATCTGTCAAGAGTAGCATTTGCTATAAGCCTTTGAGTGCTATTATAGTTGAGGTCACTACATAATAACCATTGTCATCCATAATTGAAAATGTGCAGTATGGAGGAGCAAAGCGATTACTATCAGTTCAATTACTCACGAACACGGACCAATCAAGATGCCAATGTGGTCCAGTAGAGCAGAGCTTCGCAACCTTTTCTCATCTACGGCACACCAAAGTACTTCTTAGGATTCTACGGCACACCAAAGTTCTCACCTTGAATACCGCGGCACACCAAAAGCCAAAAATAGATATTAATTTGATCAATTTCACTTTTTTTTAATTTCATTTAATACTTAATAAAGCAAGTACGTCGTTATATGTTTACATAAATAGGCGATAGGCGCTGGGAGCTTGAAGACCGTTGTAAAATTATTTATTTATAATATTGCCTTATTTGATCGCGGCACACCTGTATCGGCTTACGGCACACCAGTGTGTCGCGGCACACCGGTTGCGGAGCACTGCAGTAGAGGACTCGATATTCAATGCGATGTTATTAATTTGACATATTTTCCCCTATTAAAATTAAACATTCTAACAGAAATATGACATACTACTCAACTTTAGTATGCAATCTACCTTTACAAGCAATCTTTCTTTGAACAGTAGAAGAATATTTTTTTGTATTCGTATCGTACTTATGTTGCAGTAGTAGCAAAATGTTCCCTTTTAAAGCCACAGGTAAATTATTGTTTTTAATGATTAAGTACATACTTTGGTAAAGGTTATATTTTATTTGGTTTGGATGCATAATTTTTTTTTTAATTCATTCAAGGCAGACTGAATCTAATGTAAACCTAGATACAAGTACGTATTAAAAAATATAAGTAATTCATGATTTTTGAGGATATATTTTTAAGCTTCCAAAATATGACACCACGGCAATGTTTAATTTTACACGAAATATTAACATAAATCTTTCATAGATCGCGAACTGCAGTCTTCCAGCGAGTTAAACAGTACTCAGTGTGATCCATGTTAAAACAAAGTATTTAATATTTAATTTGTTAAAATTGCGTATTTCGTTATGATGTTCGGGTAATATTTTCAAGAAGAAATGTAAGATTTCATGGCATATAAAAGTAAAAACGTTAAGAGAGATCGCATATAGAAGTAAATATGTGAAGGTGATAATATAGTCTTAAATTTTATGTATAAATCTAAAATATAAAGTATTAATTCTTTATTTTTTTCAGATTTTAAAGCATGTTATTTAAGATCACTTCTCCTTTCAGTTTTTTTTTGAAAAATTCGAATCCAAATAAAAATAGCCAAAAATTTCAATCGGCTAATAAAAGCTTCATTTTTTAAAGTTTATTTTTTGTTGAATATTCGAATCATATTTTATCATTCTAAGGCTCCTCTGGGAATGATCTGGTTTGTGTTTTGCAGCAGTAACTTTTAAATTGGAGTGAAATTAAAAATATACATAGTCATAAATCAGGTACGATGTATTACCCTGCGATCTGGTTAGCCCCTCTTGCCTCTCTTTTTCTGATACTATAAGTCTCCGCGGAACGCTAATTCGATTGGGCATTTACCCTCTGTACCTTTGAATTGCTCAAATTATGGATAAGCGGGGTTAATATTTTTATAAAAAATATATTTTAATGTGTTATTTTGTATAATTAATAATACTGCTGTTCACTCTGAGAGCAGTATGAAAATGACATATATTTGGACATTGCTTTTATGTCCATTATATTAAATATTCTTTTATTAAATAACCATTGTCTCGTGTGTACTTGTACATATATATATATATTTAAATAACTTTTTTTATTTCATCATCATCATCAGCCTGTGTCCGTCATGTATTTATTGTTAATAAAACAATATAGTGAAAATATGTTTAACTTTTAGTACTTACCATTGTTTTACTCTCACAATTATTTATTCCTTTTACTTAAAAGGAATAAATAATTGTGAGAGTAAAACACTGTTAAAAACAAGTCATCAATGCATTGTATATATGACTATTTTATGTTTTTTTCAAACATTGCAATTACAATAAATACATCACGTGTAGTACATCTGATTTTTTGTGTCAACGCTCTCTATGAATGGCTGGTATTCACGACTTTCAGTAACCATTAATTTTGATTTATACGCCTTAACTGAAATTTCGCGTTCAAGGATACAAATTAATGTCAAGCAGTGGTATTTATACAGCAATTAGCTTAAACTATAAAACTGATGCAATAAATTTCATATTACTTTGGATACATCTTGATAAGAATGCAAAAGTTTTGAATGTATTTTATTTTAGTTATAATATAATACAAGCAAAAAACTCTCATCAGCAACAGGTGTTACAGTACTAAGAGAACGCTTCATTTCCTTTCATTTTGTTTTCTGCTGACGTTGCAGCGCGTAGGATTCATGTACGAGTAGTTCCCTGTTTGCTCGCCTGAGGCACTGGATGAGTAATGCGACGGAGAGGGGCGCCATCTGTCGCCACTACAAACAAGATCAACTCTTACAAATGGTACCGAGTGGCGATGCTACGAGTGTGTTAGCACAGTGTATACACTGGATACTCCATGTAACTTAAGGTTCATGGATTAAGGGAGCGATAGTGGACAATGAGTTTTCTTATTGCGCTATCTAGATTAATAGTAACTAACTCATTTATTAGATATGTTTTAAGTTTCGTATTTGTAGTGAGGTGATTCATCTTTTGTTGGATGAAAGCTTGTGAGGTTATAAGAAGATATTATTGCGTGGTGAAGTATGTTGAAAGTGGGGTAGTTTCAAGGCTAGCTAATAGTACAATATGTATTTATCATTGCACGGTTGAATAAAGAGTTATTTTATGTAGAATGTAGGTAGTTGCAAAAATGAGTTGTTGTTGAGTGGAAAAATTGTTTCTCTCTGCATAGCTAATAAAGGTTAACGTCAAACTGTATCATCTCTTTTCAGAATTCACAGCCATATAGAAATCTGGTACCGCACATAAATCCAATAAGCCTTTGTAATAGTTTTCATAGCATATGCCTGCGTAGAATACTGGAAGGACAATGGTTAAATATTTGTTTATTATTATGTTGTAACGAGTTGAGAGAGCGGACAAGTCAACCTTTTATACAACATTTGGTCAAGCACGAAGATGGACCTGACTGGGATATGTCTAAGTACTTGTCCCAGTCGCAGGAGAGGACTAATGTTCTTTTCTTTAAGCTCCAAACTTTCACCATTCTGATAAGCCTTGAGAAACTATACATAAATTGTACTCAGCGGAGCTCTGAGAAGTAGAGCTGACATGGTGTAAGGCGAGGACCATGGTGACTGACATACCATTATAGCAGTAGATTGTGACAACCAAATACTTCAGTTAGGGGAGCGGACATAATACGATGATGGTGATGTATTTGATCCTGAAGATGACCCCTGCAATGACAGTCGAAATAAAGGAGAGAAGGTTTAATTTTGGTTTTTATTTAATCGCATGCAGGAGAGCACAGCTGGTCAAGACCAGTGTATTCTATGGAGGTCAGCCAGGGAAGCTGGACACTGCATGCGGGAAACGTGTGTTGTGGTCGTGTTTGTGTATGGGTTGGGGAGATTGCAAGTGTATATTTATCTGGTTCTTGAAGAGATCCAGGTTGTAGGAAGTAGGAAACACAGACGCTGGAAGAGCATTTCAAAGCTTACCGGTGGCATTAAGGAAGGAACTATGGAAACTGCCAGTTCGTGGTTGACACACATTTACCATGTATGGATGTTCGGCAAGTATAAGACGAGTTTGTCGGTTATGGGTGAGTGCAAGAGGAATTAATTATTTAAGTTCCGAAGAGCAACGACCGTGGTAATAATAAAAAATACTAAGCGAACCAATCTTACGCCTTTGTCCCATTGATTGCAGGTTAGACGTAAGAGTCTCACTATTTATCAATATAATTGCTCTTCTTTGAACTGAGGTATTTGTAGTTTGAGATAGTTGCAAGGTAATATGCGCGACACTTAATTAGAATTTCTTGAATTTAGTTGAAATCGATTGTTTTTTTTTTATTTGGAGTAAATAAGAATATATTAATTTACCATTATATTAATATTTATTTATTGTGATAAATGTGTCGACATGGTACCCGACTGACTTACTGATGTGTTGAACCATACATAATAAATTTGTCATAGCCTACATATTATTTATCATCCCTTGTAAACGAGATTCTGCCTAGAATTGGACCAAAAGTTTACTCGATAAAGCAGTGTCGTGTCTACCCCTAGTCTCCCCGTTCAAGTGTTGGGGAAAACAGTAGCGTATAGTAAAATGAAAATTTCCATTATATTAAAAAGAGTGCCTTTCAGATAAAATAATTCATCCAAAACGAATGATATGATTTGTAAGAAGAATTATTGCATAAAAGTATGAAAAATAGGTGCCAGAATAATATTCGAAGAAAAATTATTTTAAGATTGATTTTTTTGTTAATTTAATGTTTGTACGAACAATTAATTTTTACTTAATTTTTTTTTCTTTGTACATAATATATGGCATCATTTTAAGTAATATTAAAGTATCATTTTACGATTGATAGATTGATGAATTAAGTCTCGCCTCAATACAAGTATTTTACACATAAAATAAAAACCCCTTTTAACTATTTAAGCCATAATGTTAAAAACCCACATAAACTTTACTAGACGAATCAAAATAGTGACAAATTTATAGAAATTAATAAACAGGTAAAATTAACTATGTAATTGCCTCTATATCTACTTCTTCAAATATAATGATCAATCACGGCTGTAAGACATGGTGCTTATCTGAAAATGACTGAAAAAGAATAGAGTCCTTTGAGATGTGGTCGTACGGAATAATTCTCGGAATTTCCTATTTATCATATAATATTCATAATAATCCTCGGAATTTCCATGTCACAAGCAATGAGGTTCTCAGCATAATCAAGGAAGATAGGCACCTAGTAAGAACCATCTCAGAGAGGCGAGCCCGATGGATCGGCTACATCATGCGCTACGATGGTCTTCTTCACGACATTGTGGAAGGGATAGTTGAGGGTAACAACTACAGAGGCCTCCCTTGACGGGAGTATTTGAAACAAAAGTTCGATGACATGAGTTGTAGCTCTTATGCTGATATTAAAAGGATTCGAGGATCGAGAAGAGTGGAACTGTTTCGCATTCATTGCGTCAGTTCTTCTTTTGCAAGTAATTACTGAAATGCTAAATTTAAAAAATAAAATATTTAGTGGCCATCAAAAGAAAAAGGAAAAGGATTATAGATAATATTAGATAAAGAGGAGTTTAAAAATGCCTACAATTTAATAAACATTCAAAGTATTCTCAGTAAATCATATAATAATTGCAAGTAATTGAAGAACTAACAAAGCACTCAATGTATGTAAGACCGAAGACTTCAATTAACCCTTTCATTACTCGACCCGGTGGAATATAAATTATACTGTAAATTATAAAACTAGTATTTGAAGCATAAATGTACTTATCTGGTCTATTTTCGTATGCTCATTGGATTTTTTATCCTTTATCTATCAGATGATGCATTAAGAACTATTCTAAGAAAGTAGAAATACGATATATTACGGCTACCGATGTCAATGGTAGGGGAATCTTACACGGCATATATCGGGTACCGATGCGAATAGGCTAAGTAATCAACATGATTTACTTCAAAGCCAAGTAAAAAAATATATTGAATATTTGAAATAGATCTCAATGTGAATTATTTCATTTTCTATGGCTCATTTTTTTATGGTAGTATTGGATAAGCCACTGTTTTCGAGGGTTGCGTTAAGGGGTGGTGGCTTGGGGAAAGGCAGGAGATATGAAGGGGATGAAAGGTGAAACAGATGACATAATAAAGACATGGTATGATTAATAGGGGTGCTGGAAAGCTTAATCTTTTCGTTCGCTTCCTCGGGGAGAAAAATATTTCTGGCATTAAACAAAGGGTCGACGTTTTTCTTTTATTTCGACATTTTCGCACATCTGTTGGCGCAATTTTATTTGATGGAATTATTGCGGTGAAATTTGAAATGTAAAGAAATAAACTAAATAAATATATAACCACTTATTTATATTTATTTTTGAAATCTGTTATGAATAGCACACATATATATAAATAAATACATATTTATTTACTACTAAATAGTTTATATCATTTGGAAAACTAAAGTACATCTTTAAAGCGAAAATTTCGCAATGTCTTAAAACTAAGGCGTTTAACCAATGCATTCTCCTTGTATTAACTTATGGCGCAGAGACGTGGAATCTGACAGCAAGTTTTACCCATAAAATAAAAGTCACCCAGCGTGCTATGGAGAGATTCATGCTCGGAGTGTCGCTCAAAGATAGAATCCGAAACGAGGAAATACGCAGAAGAACTCAAGTAGTGGATGCTGCCCAACGAATAGGCACACCCAAGTGGCAATGGGCAGGAAATATCTGTCGAAGAAACGACGGTCGATGGGGAAGAAAAGTACTGGAATGGCGCCCAAGAACTGGCAAACGAAGCATTGGCCGACCACCTACAAGGTTGACTGACGATATAAGAAGAATAGCGGGAGTGACCTGGATGCGGAAGGCGGAGGATCGACGAGGATGGAGACTCATGCGGGAGGCCTACGTTCAACAGTGGAGGGACACAGGCTGATGATGATGATGATGATGAGTATATATCCAATACCTTATTTTTAAATTAGACTTTAAACATTATTTCGTATGCAATTTGTCATTATAGAAAGAACTTTAATTTGAGTTCCTAATAAATTCCTAGTATAAAACATCATCATTACATAACCGCTCATTAAAAAGAGCATGTGGTCTTCACAAACTACCTCAACAAAGTTCTGTCAACTGCCATAGTTCTAGCGTAATCCCACGTCAGCTCTGCCTGTTGAATCTCCTCTGCGTTTATTCTATATAAAGATACTAAACAACTGATTTACTTTTAGAACAGCTGTACTTCATACTCCCAAGTTTCTTTTGAAGACCGTGTTCCATGCAAACAATATTTAAAATGAATTTATATTATTTGTGTTTATTTTTAACTATTTTAAGAATCCGCATCCTTTTGACTTGAAAAAATTAATTATATAACTTTACAGAGAAATAACAAAGTAATTTTCATTAAATAAGATTATAAAGATGAGATTGAGGTTATCAACTGACAATACTTGGTGAAACTGCATAATTATAATTTTAAATTAATTTTTATTTAAAAAATAACATATTGAAAATATTAACTTTTGATTCACATTTATTTTAAACTATTACATGTTTCAGCCTCCCTGGAAACCAGATTATTGAAGATCGTCTCCAGTGAGGCCGAAACATGTAATCTGCATTTCTTGAAGAAATAGATGATACTAAATATTTTATATTGTCAATCTTTACGCAAACAAAATTAATAATTTGGATACATGTACGTATTGTGTGTCTAAATATGACTCATATATCAGTGGTAAAAAATCCGCGGCTTCAGAGCCGCATGAGGCTTATTAGTATATTTTTATGAACAATGACAATTGCACATAGAAGCGCGGTTTTCGTTTGATCATCTTAACCAAGTAACAATAGATGCGTACTTAAGTTGAATGGGTTACCGCTCTTTATTTCCTGCATGTCATATATTGTGCCTAGCCGCCGCTTATGGCCAATCGGTCCATGCTTTCAGAACATCAGGCTAATTAGATTTTCCTTTAGAATTCCGTTTAAAACATTACTGTCATTTTTCTTCGGATCCAATAGTTGGTGTCTCTTTAACTCATGTTGTTGTGGAGGCCATCGAGAATAATATACATTCTCAATCGGTTGTCCGCATATGCCGTCATAAGATTCCCCGACTGTTGACATCGATTGACGTGATATATCGTTTTACTACTTTCTTAGAATAGTTTTTTATGCATCATCTGATAGTTAAAGAATACAAGAACCAATGTGATATATGAAAATAGACCAGATACGTTCATTTATGCTTCAAATACTAGTTTTATAATTGACAGTATAATTTGTATTCAAACCGAGCGATAATGAAAGGGTTAAGAATGTCTGCCAGATGATGAATAAAATGACAAACTACTTTGGTATTTATTAAATAATTATTCATTGCAGAAACAGGGCGCTATTAAGAATTAAAAATTAAAAATTAAATGATCACAAAATTAAAATGAATACAGTCATAACAATTCGCCAATGTTTATTAATGTCTTAAATGAAAGTAAACCTATTACGTTTTCCATTTCGAGGGAAGGAAACAAATGAAGAATAAAAATAAAGCGCCCAGACAAAGTGACGCAATTTTCGCGATGCGGAGAGACGGGGACGGCGGAGACACGTTAGGGTGTCATATTTTATTTTAGAGTATAAATTTATTATTTCCTCCTTTCGCATGTACCTCGGCATCCCCTTCTACTTTTTGGGGACTAAAATCTGCCGTGTTTACACTGATGTAAAAAATCATTCAAAATCATAAAAAAATTGCATTTTCAAATACAGTTTTAAATTTTCTAATATACTCGTATGTGTTTCATCATTCATACTTTATGGATCACTTTAAAAAACATAAATATATAAATAATGTTGATTTGAAAAAAAAACCTAGTAAATCAGTAGTTTATTATATACATATTCGCATCAGCAAGATGTAGACTTTGCTAACTGGTACCGAAAACCTCGATATACAATCTTTCGTCTTGTGTTTTTGTCACTTGCCATACCTTTGTGTATGGCAACATTGGGACTAGTTACATAGTTTTTCCACCGGTGGCGATGGTAACCGAACACGGACCGCGGAAGTGCCGACGGCCGGCAGTTGGTCCTCACCCTTTGGCAAGGCAAGGTCCGCGTCGCGGCCGCGTGGCATGTCATACCGCGTGGTCACAAACTTGTTATGTTTTTAACTTAAATATAATCTGAGCTTCTAAAAGAAAGTCTTTGTCTGCTGACCTGCTCCTCATCCTGCCCTCACGCGACGTAATAACGCCTCTCTTTGAGAGAGGAGGATGTTATAAATACAACAAATATTTTCCGTATGCAGTATCCAGCCATCTGAGCATCATAGAGTCCACTAGTTTCAACTAATGTGTGCATTCCTGCATGTGTTTTGCATTTATTTGAACATACAATTTTCCATTTTAATCTTCAGATACCGAAGGCAGTGTAAGCCACAAATGACCAGATAGTATATTAAATTAAATGATTTCACATATCTTGTATTACAAAAAATAAATTAAAAATCAAGGCTGTTTCAGAAAAAATAATGTTTTTTTTGTTAGTATATGCCTATACTGTACTCGAGTATGTGAACAGTTTGTTTTTTTGTTTAATTCAAATATTTGATCAAATTATCTGTTTCACATCATCATGCCCAGAAAAGGAATTTTCAAACACTTCTTAGTTATATCTTGAAAGTATCGTAAGGTTTAATGTATTTTCAGTTATATTCTTCAGTGAAAGCTATGCTTCGGGGACTTTATGCTATATTGGATATCATGGTTCATGTAACACGATGTTGTTTTAGACTTTTAGCAGACCGACCCCACCACAGTGCTGGGCAGCAAGGAAGAGAGAGGGGGATAGTTGAGGGTGGAGAGAGAAAAAAGAAAGCGGGAAAAAGAAGAGCAAAAGCAAAGAAGTAGAAGAAGGGGAATTGGAAGTAATTTAAATTTATGCGGATGATTCGTGCATCCTTGAATAAGTTAATTTATTATTAATACCAGATTCCTTCTTTCTTACTTTATTTTTCCAATTTGTGGATCCATGATCACTACTACATTGGGTTATATTAATTTATTTGTAATGAACCTAAGCATAAGAAGTTTTTGATATTTTGGCTTTTGGGCTTAGCCGTGTGTGGTGAATTTCCTTCAACCAATAATTCAACCGCCATTGCAGGGGTCTTCTTCAGGATTAATGATTTATTTAGTTTTGAGTTGGATTAAAAATAAAGATAATCTGAATAAACCGGCTCAAAACTAAATAAATCATCAATCCTGAAGAAGACTCCTGCAATGGCGGTTGAAATATCGGTTGAAGGAAGTTCGCCACACACGGCTTAACCCAAAAAGCCAAAATATCAAATCTGGCCGTGGAAACCTAAGAAGTTATTTATAGGATGTTTTTGTTCTGTATTTATGTAGAGTTTCAAGTTTGTCCTGATGATGGTGATATATTTTCGAAACCATTGAATTATTTATTGTATATCATTAACAGTTTTCGCTTAAGAAAAATAGATGATAGTCGAAATACTAAATGATAATTTAGTTTATAAAAAAATTAAAAACTTTTATTTTAGCAAGATATTGTTACGATACAGAGGTGAAATGTGATGAGACAAATTTCAACTGGTAAAGTTGTATAGTGGATTCAATATATGTATTCAAATAAAGACAAACATAAACTTTATATTATTTTATTTATTGATCAATGTTTGCTTTTGATTTTCATTTATTTTTAATTGATATTTCAGACTTCTTCGACTCTATTTTCAGTAAAGTAAAATACTGAAGTATAGAATAGAAGAAAAATGACATCGCTTAAAAATAAATTTGAAATCAAAACTAAATATTTTTAATTTGTCAATTTCTTAATATAATTTTTTTATAAAATTCATCATCATCATCATCAGCCTGTGTTCGTCCACTGTTGAACGTAGGCCTCCCGCATGAGTCTCCATCCTCTTCGATCCTCCACCTTCCGCATCCAGGTCACCACCGCTATTCTTCTTATAATTATAAAATTATAATTATACAATTTCACCAAATGTTATCAGTAGATAGGGTTATCGTTATATAAAAACAAGCATTAAATATACAACATTATGGAAAAAGTTTACTAATTGCATGTCGTTGGTTGGGTTGACTACTAGTACAGACCTCAAGATCTATACTATGATTAATAAATCTCCCAGAATTTGCCTCGTATGCAACGGCTGCTGTCTCATTGAATGTGAGGTCATAGGAAAACATATATATTCCCAGGTGGACATTTAGAAGAAGAAATGTCTTGAAATAAAACATGCATAGTGGCAACAGAACTAAGTAGCGGTTATTAAGAAAATTACATAAATCGAGAGAATTAAGGATATGCGTTTTGCAATATACTAAATACATAAATGCTCAAAATCAACATCAAATTATAAAAAATAAAGAAATCGTCTTAAAAAATATATGATTCAAAAAATAAAAATATTATAAATATTTTATTTTCAATGTTTTCAGCATTCACTTTGAGATCAACTACAAATATTTATTTATTTACCTTGTTTTTACATGGATCACGTAAGATAAGTTCTCTATTAGGAGGCTGAAATTTCGACTAACTCTAACTTTTAGTTATTTTAGTTTGTTATCTCTTAACAAGTGAAGGATTGAGAAAGGTTACAATTTAATCGAAAGTACAGTCTGATAATAGAGAACTTGTCTTAGGTGATCCATGTAAAAACAAGGTAAAAAAATAAATATTTATAATTTATAGTGGATTTCAAAGTAAATGCTAAAAACATTGTAAAAGTATTAATTCCCTTGATGGAGACTTTGAGTGAGCAATGTATATAATTGTTTTAATAAAACGTATTTTTCGTAAAAAATAAAAGTCTGAGTGCGGATTTATTATTAAAGAAGAGATATCCTGTAGAGCAATGTATCTCTGCCTGTCATTCCACGTAGATGCTCCCAGAGGTCAACCTGCTACATAATATATCCTTCAAGAGGAAGAAGCTTCGAGTAAGCCAGCTGGACGGTCACCAGATCAATCACTCGCCACTTTTATTAAGCAAGTAATTTGACGGAAACCTTCTGTATCCACACTTCAGGCTAAGCAAATATCTGAATTAAACTACCTACAGTGTATAAATAATATCACGAAAAATATTTGCAACAATATTAATGATAAAATGACGTCACTGCATAAGAAATTGAAATAATGAAATGTACTAAAGATGTATTATTAATTTATATATACTTTAGATTTAATTCTCTATATAGTATCTTAAAATTTTAATTATATAATGTTAGTATCATATCAAAATTATGACAATGTATAAATGTGTATTGTAAAATTCTGTATAAATATATAACTGTAAAATAACAGATGAATCCCACGCCACACACAAGATCTTATCTTTAAGTGGTGTGGTAAGAACAAAAAAAAAAATTAAAAAAAATTAAAAAAAGATGGAATGTAAATTACTGTGTAAAAATGTATGTTTTTATATTTGATTAAATAAAAAAAAAAAAAAAAAAAACTGAAAGTACTTCCTAGTAGTGTAACAAAGGCTACTTGCAGAGTTAGCCAGATTGAAAAAAAACTAATTGTAATTCAACATTGAATATGGGTACATACAAATAAAAGATAACTGGTTAAAATATATGAAATCTTTATTTATTGTTTTTTTTTGTGGTTTAATGAATAAAATATAGCCCATGGAGATAACAATGACGCTCGTAGAGGTACGTTAGGCTAACGGCTAAACTACCTCCTGACAACAACCCACAACTAAGTCATCAATCATGAAGAAGACCCCTGCAATTGCGGTCGAAATATTGGTAAGAAGAAATTCGCCACACACGGCTAAATTTAAAAGCCACAATATTAAATATGGCCGTGAAAACCTAAGAAGTTATTTAAACTATAGCAAAAAAAAAAATTACCTTACGGTACTCAATAATATTTACCACTTCCCTTCCTATGGTACAAGGATATATCGATTAACCGAATAAAAAATTATGAAGTTTTCTGCTTTGCGCTGCATGCGGTGAAATGCTAGAATAAAGACAGTGTAATCACTTACAGACAGAGTAATAAAAGATCGGGGGCATGAATAAAAGGTAAATGTAGTTTGTACTCTCCTGCGGCATTCGAAGAACTTGTCGCAGCTAGGTGCACCATGGTTGCTTAACCGATTGTAAAATGGAAGACTGCCTTGTCTGCACCCCTCAGTTAGTCAAAAAATTCGTACTCTCAGTATTCTACGCATCTGTTTTCAAGCTCATCATATTGCCATATTAGATTTTGTTGACGTGCCAAGATTCACAGGATTATAGAAAATAAGGATATACAAGTGCTGAATAGTCGTTTTTTTTTTCGTTTTGATCGAATATAACTGCAAGTCTCAGATATTGCCCGCGGAATGAGTTATCACCTCATCAAAAGATTATTATCACTGCAAATAATCTTTGATGTGGCGAAAATTCGCTTGGAAGAAGGCATTTTACCTTCAACTTTTAATTGTCATTATTATTTCATGGTTATTTAAGACATAGATTTTTTGCGTTGTGTTTTATAGAATAAATGTTGTCGTAATCAAATCACTGAGAAAAAACGTAAAATTGAATGGAACGCTCTGGAAATTGCCGTGGAATGAAAAAATACGGTTTCAGCGACCAGTTTCAGTTTTGTGGTACACAGGGGTTGAAACGGCGCACTTAAAAAACCCGTAGAGGAGACCGCAGAGGTGTTTTGCATAAATTTGCTCAGCGACTGAAATATTCAACAGCACGCCCAACACGGGCTCACGTCTCAATAGAAGAGTGATGGAAAACCATAATTCTACTTTGATTATTAAAATAAAACAAGGAAAACTGTAAGCTCTTGTGAATGATGTGAACAAAATTATATTTAGAAATATGCAAAATATTTTGGTTTCGTCAAACGAATTTATATAATACCATTTGTAAGACAGTATCTCTGTGTACTGTGTGAATATTTGAAATCATAATTATTTCACATTGTATTACCCGACAAGACAATTTATATTGTTGTACAACATATTTCTTCAAATAATCATAGAAAAAACGTTTAAAGCAAAGATTTGTTGAGAAGACAGTATAAATATATCCTTTCTAATATATTGAGTATTTAAGTCACGAATCAATGGAGTTGTACAATATATATTCTTCTTTTTCATCTATTTTGGTACAGAAACTAATTTGATTTATTCAATGCATAGAATTCGATTCATCTAATAAAATGATGGTTTTAAACAAACATAAAAAAATCAGAGTAGGTATTTAATAGATTAATTTACGAGTATTTGTTTATTGGTAATATTATTCATTTAAAAACACTGATACAAGAAAACAACTGTACATCTTATTATAACTCAAAATAAAAAGGCAAACTTAGACGTAATTTAGAATAAGGCGATGTCAAAAAAAGCTGACAAACAGCAGTTTGTTTGTTTTTATTTTACCATTTTAAGACTGAAACATATTGATATAAATTAAATAATGTAGTTGTACAATAATTTTTACATAAACAAGTATTTAATATTAAATTTACTTAATATTTTTCACACTACTCAATATATTGTAAGATTGAAAAAAAACTTACTTTACACAAGAATAAAGAAGATATTGTTAACGAGAAATGATTCAAAAGGTTGTTACAAGCTGCAATAGAACCTCTGTTGAGTGATCGACACTGAAGCACTCCAACTCGACCAAAATTGTTTGCGTACATTAAGTCTGAGCAAACAGTTTTCATTGTTTGGGGTGTTTAAACGATTTTATCTGCCACTGGAATCATTTATCTGAATCCACTCTATTATAAAGATGAGACCGAAATGATGATTTCATTATGCGAAAACCGCGAAGGGGAATTCGAATAATATGTACGCAAGAATTCAGTTTAAATTTCATCACGTAATATACAATTTATCGGAATAATTACGCCAACATTATAACTGTCAAGAAATATAATAAAATCAAATATTTTTATGTTCGTTTAGTGTAGTAGCATAGGCATCTTACAATTATGGTTATCATTCGACCACTGAACTCAAGCAATATTAAAAGCGACTTTGGTAACCACATGGTGTCCACTTATTATCGTTAGTTGGATTGAAATACCATTTATAAACAAATTTTACAGACTTGTGCATCGGAATAATTATTCAATATCCTTATAATTGCAGATTCGCACAAACCTCACTATACTCCTGAACCTACAATTGTCTTCTCTTTAAGCTCCGGCATGCATAGTATGTGTTTATACTCGGCAGAGATCCAAATACAAAGATTACTCTAGTAAATTATTTGGTCATCAATTAACCAAACTCAGTGAAAGGCGAAAGTCATCATATGAACATCACTTATTCACAATGAGTTCTTTAAAAACAAACGAGTTAATGTCCACTTTTGTTTGTATTATTGTTCACGAATAAAAACAACGTTTATAATTTCCGTTGCTACAACAACGATCTATTGAAATGTGTAATTTGTATTGGTTCGTTTACTCAAAAATAAAGGCGTCTAATTTTAAGATTAAGGTTACGATATAAATATACCCCGAAATATCAATAATTATGTTATCAAAATAAAAAAACTAGTTATCTCGTCATTTTATTTAGCTATGATAACGTTTGCACTACTGTTGTTTTTCGGTGTATGTAACGTATTTATATTAACGTAAAATTCCAACTACAATATGAAGATAAACAGCACAAAAACCAAAGTTATGAGAGTAAGCCGCAATGAGCAGCAGAAAATTAACATATCAATGCTAGGAGTACCCCTAAAAGATGCAAAAGAATTTGTATACCTTGAAAGTACGATCACCTGGGATGGCAGAATAAAAAGAGAAGTCAACAGTCGAATACATCAAGCAAGGCTAGCTTTCAATAAAAAAGCCAAAATTCTTGAGTCAAGAATATTACTTTAGGGCTCCGCAAGCAACTTGCCAAAACACTTGTTTGGAGCATCTTAATGTACGGCTGTGAGAGATGGTGCTTATCTGAAAGTGATAAAAAAGGACTAGAGGCCTTTGAGATGTGGTCGTACAGAAGAATTCTCGGAATTTCCTGGAGAGACCACGTCACAAACAATGAGGTTCTCAGTATAATCAAGGAAGATGGGTACCTAATAAGAACCATCTCAGAGAGGCGAGCCCGATGGATTGGTCACATCATGCGCCACGATGGTCTTCTTCACGATATTGTGGAGGGGATGGTTGAGGGTAGAAACTGTAGAGGGCGCCCTAGACGGGAGTATTTACAGCAAGTATTCGAGGACATGAATTGTATTGCTTATGCTGAGCTTAAAAGGGTTGCGGAGGACCGAGAGGAATGGAGATCGAGATGCAAGATTCTGTTGCTGCAAACCAATCCACCGGATTGATACTACGAAGAAGTAACGTATATCTTATTTACTACTATTTATAATTTGTACGTTGTAAGGAATCAATTATATAAAAATACCCTTTAAGAAAGGTTATCTAATTAATCTTCTTTAATCATAAGAAACATAACATTGAATACTTATTCTAATGCAAAGTAAAGCGCCGGTCACACGTGTCAGTTTGTTTATTTCGCTTGTCGTTGTTCCGCGCCCAGCACCCAGTGACCGGATTCACGCGGCCGGATCGGAAATCAAAAAGCTCGAGCATAAATCTGAAACATTAAGCAAGGGTTGAAAAAGCTCTAGAGACCCCCCTCTCTAGCCTAACCGCGAAGGCAGTGGCGCCACCCAACTGTACAAACTGGTCCTCTGTTTTCACACACACAAATATAATGCCTTGACATTATTACACTAAATTATTTTTATTAATTTAAGGCTAACATTGTCAAATATGAAGAAAAGGTGAGATCACGTTGAATAAATGTGTCTTAAAAGAGTGGTGTGCACGGCAGCTTGAAAGATACTACTAGAAATCAAATCTCTATGGACAACACATTGAAAATGACGCAATAGCTAGACATCCGGGGAATAGGCTCTAAGTTATTACAGGATGCAATCCTAGAGAAAGCTGAAGAAGAAGAATATTTTTCAACGGTTAATTTCTATTGCCTTATTGAATCTGAGTCACAATCAAAAGGTGACGAATTACATAAAATTACCATAAAATATGTCAAAATCTTTATTTGTAGTTGAAAATTGCCTCAGTTATCAGTCTGTATATCCACTCTTGAAAATAGGCCTCCCGTACAGACTTTTTATTTTGTAATTATGTAATTTCTACATTTAATTTATCCTGCTATTGTTTAACCCTACAACGCACGATTTTTTGTTTTACAAAAAAAAAGTTTTTAATGTAGGTTTAGTTAGTTATTGTAGGGTTGAGTGTGAGGTTGCAAAAAATTGGTCTTCAATGAAGCTGATTATTGTTAGAAATGCAGTTCGTAAAAATATTTCGGGAGCAACACGTTCATGCTAAGATGATGCGCCCTTGATGATGCCCCAAACCGTAAATCTTTGGTAGAATCTCTGCTCTGGCCCGCCCGTTAGGGGCCGGAGCAGGTCCGTAAGAGCCCTGCCGGGACGGGCCGCCGTTCACTTATCAAATCAAAGCGGAGTAAAGGCGGCTGGGCCCACTAGAACTTTCGATTCGAGAAAAAAACGAGCTTTTTCCGTGAGTTCTTGCGGAGCTTTTGCTCTTTTCTTGCGGCGTGCTTTTGGGCTGTAAATAAGTGTTTGCAACTAGTGTTTTTACAATTTGTTCGCCAAAAAAACACATACACAAAACACACAATTGAACATAAAAATTAAAATGATTGTGTTATAAATAAGTCATTGTCAAATATTAAATGCTATGGATGTCGAGAGCTAAATCAAATATGTTTTTAAGAAATGCATTAAAATGATTGAAAAAATGAACTTTTAAGTATTTTTTTTAATAAACAAAATTTACTTTTCTCTATATTATACAAGTCGATGAATACTACCAATCGATGAAAGAAAAATCTAGGTGGAGTAGATTTTATGACACTTCTTATTTGGTACAAGCGCTCTATGTGAAGTGCTGTGTAGTGTATAGCAATGTCACTAACGTGTCATGGAAAAACAAAAAGTATTCGCTGTATCCGTGTATACAAATAAACAATTAAAAGTCGTATCAGTAAGACAAAGTTATATGTACGTGAAATGGTAATAGGATAGCAATAAGAATGGTATGGGATGGTGTGGGTGGGCAGCATCGGATAAAATAAAGACTTTGGTGAAACAACAATAAAAAATAGCAAATAACTAGTGGATTAGTAATATTCTAACTAGCATATCGAATAATTCATTTATTGTACCCTAACCCATCAAAGACACAAGTCTGCTGTTTCCACCTTAGAAACAGGGAAGCTAACAGAAAGCTTCGTGTCACGTGGGAAGGTAGAGTACTGGAACATAGCGACCATCCAAAATACCTCGGAGTCACTCTAGATCGCACCCTCACCTTCAGGCGTCATTGCACCAACACCAAACAGAAAGTTGCAACAAGGAACAACCTCATCCGCAAACTGACCAACACTCACTGGGGAGCCCAACCACCCCTTCTTCGTACCTCAGCTTTAGCACTTTGTTTCTCAGCCGGAGAATATGCGGCACCAGTGTGGGGTCGATCAGCCCACTGTAATCAAGTGGATAATGCTCTGAATGATGCATGCAGAGTCGTCACAGGCTGCCTCAAACCAACACTCATTTCTAAACTATACCCCTTGGCTGGTATCGCACCACCGAACATAAGACGCAAAGTCATATCCGCCGAAGAAATGCGTAAGGCAATCAACCAACCGTCCCACTGCTTGTACAATCAGATACCCCCAACACCAAGATTGAAGTCTCGAAGCAGCTTTCTGAAATCCACACAACCTCTCACATCCGACCCTGAAAATGAGAGACTCCAACTCTGGCAACAAATCGCACCAGAGGATTTCATTACTCCAAAGGAAGGCCTCCCAACTGGCAAGAGCCAGTTGGGAGGCCTTGACTGGCCGACCTGGAAATCCCTAAACAGATTAAGAACCGGAGTTGGTAGAACAAAGGACAACCTCGAGCGGTGGGGAATGCTTCGGCAGGGAGAGACACTATTGTGCGACTGTGGAGACCTGCAGACCACCTCACACCTACGATGCTGCTCCATGTGCCCAACAAATTGCACATCTCAGGACCTAATGCTGGGCAACACACGAGCTATCGATGTTGCCAGATATTGGGAAAAAATAATTTGACGTCGCTGACAAGAAGAAGAAGAAGACTCGGTATCCTATCGTACGCAGTCTATAACAGGTATTGTGTGGCTAGTTCAAGTTGCTTTTATCTCTTTTACTGCACCTGTTGTTTTAATACGATATTTAAATCGTTTTGTTAGATATGAATTTGACGTACATTATTCAATTTTTTTTTTTCACGTAACGTCATAATGTTCAGCAAGATTACCAAAGAATTAGTTTAACTATCCACGAAATTGAAAGATAAACACTTAGTTTTATATTAATTTTTTAATTTTTATTAGAATATATTTTATTATTTCAATATTCTAATCTACTTTTCTAGATCATTGACTATATTACAATATTATTATTACTTAAATATACATATACTATACATAAAATTCTTATCTCTAAAGAATTTTATGTATAGTATATGTATATTTAAGTAATAATAATATTGTAATATAGTCAATGATCTATAAAAGTAGATTAGAATATTGAAATAATAAAATAATATTCTAATAAAAATTAATATAATAATGTCTCCTTGAGACAATATCAAGAAGGTAAAATTATCCATCAGTAACACAGGTAAATGATTGGTTATAAAGTCCGAGTCGGAACTATAAGTAGTCGTTTCTCATCCATTCAGTCTATAGTTTGGTTCGAGACCCGAGTGGTACTTACTAAAATAAATAGACTGCCGGAAAGTAATAATATTAAGCTTGTGAATAAATGAAGACTGATAGAATAATAATAAAAATATACATACTTTGAATATATACTATAACGACATCTATCGTACGATGATAACAATGATATAAATACTAGTTTCACCGCAAGTCAGTCTGGGCATAGCAATGGCGCAGTTCGCCGAGCGGTATGAATACCTGGGCATAGTTGGTTTCCAAGGTCCGCGGTTCGCATCCCGCTTCTGTCGTTATTTTTGTGCTTGGATTGACGCGTTGAAAAAAGAATTTTATGTATAGTATATGTATATTTAAGTAATACTTAGTTTTATATTACGCGATGCATTTATCATATTGTTGCGTAAATGCAGCTTTAGAATGCGACCCCATCTCACAGATTTGTAAGCAGTTTCTCGTCAAATATTAAGAATTATTTACCAAAAGTGTTGAAACCACATGACACAGACCACTCTAGTCATTGTATATTTATACTGGTCCAAAGCTCAGCAGTCAATCTGGCTTCCCCTACTTTCCCGTGGGGCTGGCGTACTTGACCTGGAAGCCATGGATTGACTTCCTGACCAAGCATAAGGCGCGAAAACGACCAATGGTTCTCTCGTTCTTTTTGGGAGACATTTCCTGTGACGGGGATCACAGAGAGACGTACAAGTGGATGGTGTATTTTTAAATTCAGTATCCCAAAGGAGCTTCAAAACTAAGCTGAAGTAGAATGTTTGATGTTAAGCATACGACTTTTATTTTCAATACGAAATCAACTTTACAAGATCTTTCGAAACCCAAGACATTTTAAATACTAATGCTCTTTAAGGAATAAAATATATTTTCAATAATAATATATGAAGGCTTCAGCACTCTCTTAAGCTCTACCAATCTTTTCTTCTTCAGTAGTCTCATACACATTGGGAACTAATGAAGCCTACATTGAATATGAAACTGTGGTTTTATACATAATTAGTATAAATTATAAAAATTAATCAGTATAAAATAATTACTATAACAATAATAGCAAGTGATTAAACAATGCACAGTGTGATTTCTGTTCAAACAAGATTCGAAATGTTTTTTAATAAAATGGATTGCAAAGTCAATGCTTTAAATATTTAAAAGAAAATTGTAATGTAATCGGAATTATTTTCATCTAAACTCATTTTTCATTGGTTATGACAGACATTTTTTTTATGATGGGACCAAGAAAGTTTGTGAATAATTTAGAGTACTTATTATAAAATTAATACAGAAAAAAAGTTTCCTTTGGAGCTTAAAACCTCGGTTGCTCGCTTACCAGTCGAGCACTTTAAACTCAGTCATTTTATCTCACAATAAATCTCATAGTTAAAACTTCATTGCGTACTTATTTATATTATTTTGCGAGTAAACACGTTATTCAGCAACCAGATTTGGATGTTTATAAATATCCAAATCTCAGTGGTGAATGCAAAATACGTAATAATCAAAAATGCATTAGTTTTACGTTTGCAGTGTCCCGCGACAAAACCCAGTAGCGATATTCACGGGCGATTAAGTCCGCCGAGAGCGGTTTATAGTGGCCGTAGTTTTGTTCAAAATAAACATTTGCACGCCCGTAAACATTCGCACTAATGTTTGTTTAGATGGTTCTGAATACAGACCACCCCGCTCTCATATCTTTAGCAGAACTGGAAATTTGCTTTAGACGTCAACGTGTCTGGACCGAACCCCGTAGCACAGTTGCGGTTTATTTAATTATTTTTTATATGAACTTAATCAAAAAATTTGAAAAAGAAACACATGAATATATATGGAAGAAATTTATGCAATAACATTATGACATACATTCTACAAACTTCTGCTAACAAGTAAGATTAATATTAAATTAAGATGCACGTAAGATTAATATTAACTTTATTTATTTGAAACTACATCTACGGTTATATGTTTGAATATATTATTGAAGATGGTTTCCAGGGAGGCTGAAACACGTAATCGCTTAAAATAAATGTGAATCAAAACTAAATATTTTTAATTTGTTAATTTTTTAATTAAAATTAATTTAGAATTATAGTTATATGTTCAATTGAGTAATTTAATAAGACTATGACAAAATCGAAAAAGTAACGATTTTTAATATGACTTAACTATTTTTTTCGGATTGTGATACAGTAATGATAGAAAAAATAGACCAAACTACCTATTTTTTAAGTGTTTATATCAAAATTATGTAACTTATATATATAAATTAGAAAAAACATTTATAATAATTAAAATGGAAAATAGAAAAAAGAAATGGAAATGAAGAAGGAAAAAAATGTTTTCACTTCCATTCGTGAAACAATTATGGGTTGTTGTGAAAAGAGAAGAATATACATACGTCATCATTGTTGCCTTAATGCTCAGTAATGAACTTATTTTAATTAGCTCAGAAAGAAGAACATTAGTGGATATATATACATAAGTTCTTACCGAATACTATATACATAGTATTTGCCGATGGGTATAACTCAATGGTCAAAGCGTTTACTTTGCAAGACAAAGGTCACGGGTTCAATCCTCGACGGAGATTAAAAAAAAAGGATTTTTAATTGATTTCTGAGCTCTTAAATACCCCCCCGGGTGGTGTGAATTCGATCCATAACCCGTAAAATTCCAGTAATGTTAATTAAAATTGGTGGTAGACGAAAGTCATCCCGTGAAGACCACCCATTCATAGTAAATTACTGTAATTATAAGGATGATGCGTAAATCTCGGGCTGTAGTCTATCACATTGGCGGATCAACACTCCACATGCAGCGCTTAGCCATATGCACCATGGTAAGCATCATAGAATTCCACAGATGAGACTTCAGAATAACTATCACCATGTCGGTATTCTCCTGTATGTGTTTACATAAAAATAAACTTAAATGTTGATTATTTTGATTAAAATAACACCAAGTGCAGTTCATAGTTCGTATCCCTGCGTGTATCGTTTCTTTTGCTTCGATATTAAAGAGAGTGTTATAAAATAGGAAGATTTGCATGTCTGTATAAATTTGTTGAAATAATATTATTTCAGGTTACCATGTACTTTAGTGACCAAATACCGTACAAAAATAAAATTATTCATAAACTGAGTTCTTGAAATGTTAATATTCATATTATAATAAAATTTCAAAGATTTTGCTTTTAAGTACGTTTTAATCTATGTGATAATAATCCTTCTTAGTACACCCTTCGCATTTAGCATACTAGATAATTCAAGCGAATTAAATCAACAATGGAATCATTGGGTATTATTTTAAAACAGTATTATAATGTTTCCCCGTAGGGTTTTGGTTTAGATCGTGTGCCATAATCCGCATGTGTCCCACAGAATCCCTCAAGTGTACCAGTGGTAAATGGAGATCTAGTTGTATTTATAACCCAGTGCAGTATTTAATATGTAAATTTAAAAAAAATGTTCAAATAAAAACAGCCCGAATGGAGCTTTTTTTTTTTTTAATTTCCTCATATTTGTTCTATATTTCACCAAAAAATTGTCACTTCTCTGTTCTGTCAGTTGCCATTGTTTATACCTCGTTTGAAAACGAATCTGCCCCCGAAGCTTTACCGGGGAAATATATAATCCCAAAGACTTTCATGTCTGAAGGTCTAGAACTGAATGAGTATGGCTGTATTATCCGAGACATGTTTTTGGGTGATTTGCTTATCATACTAGTATATTCTTTAAGATGTCAGATAATTAGCTCGGCGCTCCCAAGAACTGAATCATTTGGATCTAAAGAGAAAATCATCCGTTCATTTTGTTATAATTAATAATTTTAATGTTTCGATACTCCTTTCAAATCACTATTTCCTATGAACAACAAATAATGCTATTAAATAAACAAATGATTATAAAACATAAAGTTTTTCTGGTTTCACTAGTAATTATCGGAATATAATCGGACTTGAATTTACTCTCTTCGCATCGCTTTATTATTGTTACTTTTGTATTTAAAATAAAAAATGCCGAATCTTACACATTGCCATTTAATTAATTCATTATAATATTTTAAATTTAAATGTGATTGCAATATTCTATTTTGCAGTTTATTGTACGCTTATAAATGTACTAACATCATCCTCTCTTCAAAAGTTAGTTATTCAGTCGCGTGAGGGCATAATGAGGATCAGGTTAGCAAAACCAATACTTTTTCTGAAACACATTGACATATATTTATATAGTCATAGCATTCAGGCCGAGCCACAATACAATATGCTCTCGCCGACAGGGGGTACACGACTGCGCGCCCGTGATGTGCTGTCGCACAGCGCCACAAGTTACGATCTCCGTAACTAGTCCAGAATGCCAATATGGTGACACATGCATGTCGACAAGCGAACAGAAATAAGAGACAAAAGTTTTCATATCGAGATTTTCGATCCCAGTCAGCAAGGGCTATATCATGCTGATGTCAGTACAGTTAACAAATAAGTTTTTGAATAATATGAATAAAGTCTGTAAATATTCAGTGAAAAATAATATAATAAAATTGACTAATTAAATGTGTTTAAAATAATTTGAAGAAGAATTCATACATTTTCAAGTACCACACATACAGCTTTTGTATTTATTCAGTCTACATACAGTCCTTCTATTGAAGTTTATGTACTTGAGTGCCTTAAGCTGTGCGCTGTCTTTTATAGAGAATATATCAATGGCGTTACAATTTAATAATATTCTTGAAAGCATTTTTTTTTAATCCAGGCAGATTAATTTAAGACTTTCGAAATTTAATTCACACAGATATGTTTTGTAATAAATTTTGTTCGATTATTATAAATGGTTTTCATTATATTTATACGTCAAATGCGTTATAACCAGGATGGAATAAATCAAATCTACAAACTAACTGGGAATAAAAGCATTTCAAATGAGAACCGTTATTATATTATAACATCTATCAAAAGTAAGCATATCGCCACCACAAATTACCACAAACAACTGTCTGCTGTAATAATATCTACTCGTACCTTGTTTTTTTGGAAGAAGAAACATGATTTTTTAAAATTGTTTAATACATTTCAAGGCTAATAAATAAAGCTAAAGATCTGAACAAAATTCAGCTAGTTATAGAGAGAAAGGTTTTTGAAATGTAAAGATTATTTCTTAGCCACTTAGTATATTGGAAAATGTAATGTTTTATGTTCTCGCACGCAAAGACGTTTTTAAATAAAGAAAAACGCGTCATTAATATCACAGTAAAACAAAAATACATACTATTATCAAAGTGAAAAAAAAACTAAGTTTGATTGCACGTTTACATTCTTTAAATGAAAAAAATTAACTGAGCCTTGTCTTAGTTTTCTGCAATGTAGCATAGAACGAAAGTCTTTAATACTATTTTAATTTGAACTTACATGCATCCTATTACCGTAAAATATTTTTAGTCAATGAAAAACAAGGATGATCTATTTCTTGAACTAACTGTTTCTTGGCGATAGTGGATCGACTCGCTTAATATTCAATGGTGTAATGTTCCATCTGTTTGATTTACTTGCCGAATAATCCAAGTGAATGTTTCGCAGAGCAACGTGGCTTTAGTTATCGGTCTCAACTCGCAACTAAGCAAATGTTTTGAAAGGCCCCGCGCGGCTTTTCTTCGCAGTCCAGCGGTGTACTCCACTCAACCGTTGAAACAAGTCAACGGCTTCAGGAATAACCAAGTAAATCCACACCTCATTGCTGAAAATTGAAATATGACTGATTTTCATGAAGTTCACTTTCTTCATATATTTTAAATATAAAGCACGCTATCATGGCATCTTGAAAACTAAAAACCAAAACAGTTTTAACTTTATCAAATGCGTTTTGTAGTCGTTGATCTTTCGGAACGATGGAAATTTTTGTCAATTTGTGATCTTCAGCCACACTCCTAAATTGGACAAACATTCATCATTCGTATAAAGTTCATAATAATATATACAAATATTACGCAATAATGTAAGAATAAATTAAAATATTAAAAAAAAAAATTTAATCATCTAATAAAAGTATACAAGTACACGCATATCGGCATGTTATTTGGTATAAACTGCCCATAGGATTTAATAATAAAGCGGTTATCTGTATATGAAATTAAAACTAACAGTATTAGGTGTGCATGTCAGGCAAGCGAACAAAAATAAGAGACAAAAGATCGTTTTTTGAGGCTTTACGGATTCAGCCCTTAAGAGCTACATCAAGCTGGTATCAATATAAATATGTCTGCAGTGTTTTAAAGCAGCACCGATTATTTCCGCAACTACAAGTGATTATACTACTCACCACTGCTAAGTGTACAATCATACAATATCCCGGCGGATCCTCCAGATACCGTGGGCGGCTTTCCTGGTCTCCCGCCCACTGCCGCCCTGCTGCAAAACAGCCGCCCAAACTTTGACGGGCAGTCAGCTGTGAATGCAGACCCTCGGCTTCACGGCTGATTATGAACATTGCGTGGAACCACTGAGCCACCGCGCCTCTTTGCTTGAACGATAATATTTATACAGCCTTAGATCGGAATATAGTTTTATTCAAAAAATACTTAGTCAAAAAGAATTGTTTTTTTTTGACATTTCATCATTAAAAGTATCAAAAAATAAATAGTGCAAATTAAATAAGGCAATCCATTTATAAAATATTTTTTTACTAGATCAATCATAGAGGTTATTTATTTGCAATTTTCTTGGGCTCTTACCATCATGGAAGGCTGTCAATTACCATATATTTAATAGTATATATTGAGTGGAGCATCGGGAACTAGAAATGACATGGGATAAGGCAAGATCATGATGGCTAACATAGCTTTCAAGAGATAGAGTGCGTGACAAACATATGCAACAATTAAAAAAGGGGACATGGAAATGACTCATTATTTTTTATATTTAAATTAATTTATTGTTTCCGTAGAATACTAGGAGTGCGATGGTTTGACTTGAATGACGAGGTGAGAGAGCGGTAGAGGCAGCCTTGCATAATACAGCAAATTAAAAGACAAAGGTGGACCTGGTTGGGATATTTCTTACGAATGCCGTAGGAGATCATTAACCACGGCTGCCATTTCTTCAAGCACCAGGGCTCTTACCATCGAGAATGTACTCGGCAGAGCAACAGGAGGCGTAGTTGACATATCACAAGGTGAGGAGGACCAATGCGGCTGACAGAGCTTTCCATGCTCCAGTTGAGGGAGCGCAAACAGACGAATTAAAATAATTTATTGGTGTGAAGATAACAATTGATACACATATGAACTTATATTTTAGTCGAGGTTCTATAAGAGCTCGTTACGCATTTTAGGGAAGACAAAACGCAATTTTGTGTACAAACTCCTTTTTTTTTAAAATGAAAATTACTATTGTGTCAAATAAAATGCTCCTTCAATTCTCAGACAAAGGTGGCTTAAACGCTAAGTGGAGAGCGATACTACTTCATCTATACGAATACAACGACAAGTAGCGGTAATCAAGCTCACTAGTCTTCTAGCGGTCCTTACAAATCCCCATTATTATGTCTCCTCGAGAAAGTGGATCCTCCCTGTCTCCTCACTCTTCACAAATGAAGAGACAATGGACCGCGTCTCGAGCTGAGGAATCCAACCGCACTTGGCTAACCGAAATCCACAGAAATTAGCGACTTGTAGACAAAAGCAGGATGTAACAAATACGATACTACGCCCGTAATACATTGTTATTTTGATGTAATTTAACATATTTTTTAATTGTCACATGATAATTATGTAGTAGAGTGTAAATTTTCTCAAGATATTAACATCCTCCTCTCTCTCAAAAAAGGTGTTATTCCATCGCGTGATGGCAGGATCAGGAGTAGATTGATAACACAGACTTTTTCAGCAGCACATTGACATATATTCAAGTTAAAAATTGACTAACTTTTGGCTCGACCTAGTCACAGAATCCAGGCCGAACCACAATACAATATGCTCTCACCAAAGGGCGGGGCATGACTGCCGCGCTCGTGATGGCTCTCGCCCAGCGCTACTGGCGGCAGTCCATATAACTAGTTCCAAACGGCGGACACATAAATGTATGACAAGCGAACAGAAATAAGAGACGAAAGATTGTAAATCGATGTTTTCGGTACCAGTCAGCAAGGGCTATATCATGCTGATATCAATATTTATTTATGTGTTTTTAATTATCACGTGCATGTGTGTACGAGTATCATTTTATGCATGAAATTCATAATAATCAGTAATTCAGTGTAGTGTGATATACAAAATCGAAAATGCTTATTTTATAATCTTTATTGTGTATGATGTTTTTATTTAACTTTCACCTGAAGATTTATTTAAAGGACATTTCTTTTTGATATATTCTCTGAGGCTGTGCTCGAACATGACGGCGTCCGTGAGAGCCTATTTTTTTCAAGAAGTATTAAAAATTTGAAATTGTTTATTATTATGGACAATGCATAAATCATTGCTTGTATTTAATTAACTTCGGTTGATAAAATATTCGCTCAACCATTTTCAAATAACACGTTATTAGCATTCCATATTTTTTTACATAACAAGAGCAAATGAGTGTCATCATCATCTACATCGTCAACTATCATCCGCCGTAGTCCTCGCCTCATGTTGGACTTGCCTTCCAAAGCTCCCTGGAGTAAATTTTCAGCATAGATACCGACGTCTTTTCAGAATGCTGATGGTTAGGGGGGCTTAAATATTCACTGAAGTTTATGCTCTACTGCAGAATACAAAGTCAATGTCCAAGCCAGGTCTATATTTATCTTGTAATTGTGTAAAGATGGTTGCCTTATCCGCTCTGTCACCTTTTCAATGTGGTAAACGTAGACACTTGTTTATAAGCTAGTACTTACCTGAATAAATTAGATAATCTACAATCATAATAAGAAAAAACAAATATAATCTCCTAAAGATGTGCCAAGAGCTTCAGCGTTTTTGATTCTGAATACATTATTCCATACCAGAATTAGCCCATCTGCATAATTACATCAGATAACGCTTGTATTTCCCACGGGGTAAAACTTCATCAGCAAGAATGGCCTTCAAGGAATAATGAATGTATGATAAATGACCCCATCACGGATGACAAGCTGTCTCGGGATCACATAAATATTGATAGTATTATCTTCTTCACGATAGTTCACACATCTTTGAAAATGTTTAAGGTACATAAGCTTGAATCCATACAAATTTCAGAAGCAATCATCATTTGAGTTAATTTTTCAATGGTTTTATGCTTTCATACAAAATGAGAAGACATTTATATTAAATTGGTGAATATGGCTAAGTGGCGATATCGTTTGCTTATCAAACGTCATAAGTTGAATTTCCGTATAAATTTGTGGTAATTATGACCATCTGTATATGTTTTTTTTTTAATATATTTTCTAAGGTAAAAAAATAATTTCGGTGTAGTATACTACATTCGGTAGATCTTCGAGATACTGAGCTAACATGGGACGGGTTTATGATCATGACAATTGCGGAGATTTTTGGTGACCATATCTGTTCTAGCATCGCTCATTGGATACAATATTTTTGTTATGGGTGTAGAAAAATACTTCATATTTGTGTTTTAAGTAAAAATGAAAGACTTTTTTTCATTTCTGTAAAGATAATGTCTAACTGGATGAAATGTTAAGTACGTGGTCAGAGACTGGCTATATCAGGTAATTAACATTACTCGCAAAACGTGGGTTGAAGTTTTATGATAACAGACAGGTAGGTGTCAAGAAATAAATGATTACCCAGGTTAAGTCTGAGTTTACCTAGGATAATTTTTATGACGTAAAATCTTATTTGGTTTTTGTTATTATATTTTTTTTCGATAAAGTGGATTGTATAAAATAGATAATGTCTTTTGGATCTTAAGATACAAAAACTGTGCAATACACGTGTAGGTTTAAATAAATCGAAGAAAAAAATAAAACCTAATTTTTTTAATGATATTTTTACGATACAATGTTATTGACAATTATAATAATATTGAATGAGTACACACTTACTTTATCGTTGACTGATAATAAAATTTAAGAATTCATAAAATTAAGAACCATCTCAGAGAGGCAAGCCAGAAGGCATGGTTGAGAGGAGAAACGGCAGAGGGTGCCCTAAACGGGAGTATTTGGAGCAAGTACATATTCGAGGAAGTGAGTTGCAACTCTTATGCTGAGCTAGAGGGGGCTGCAGTAGATCAAAAAGAGTGGAGATCGAGATGCAATATTTTGTTATATAGTATAATAATAATCGGAAAATACCAACAGATGGTGATAGTAATTCTGAAGTCATCTGTGGAATTCTATGACGCTTACCATGTTGCATATGGCTAAGTGCTGCATGTGGAGCGTGGATCCGCCATCGTCATACATAACAGCCCGAGGTTCACGCATCATTCTTATTATTACACGAATTTACTATTAATGGGTGGTCTTTACGGGACGACTTTCGTCTACTACCAATTTTAATAAATAGGTTTTGACTGGCATTTTACGGGTGCGGGATCGAATTCACACCAACCGGGGATATTTTAGAGCTCAGATTTTTTTTTTAATCTCCGTCAGGGCCGAACCCACGACCTTTATCTTGTAAAGCAAAATCTTTGACCATTGAACTATACCCACCGGCAAAATATTTTTGCCTAATTAACTGATTTTTTCAAATATTTTTATTTAGTCACGTGCATACTTGTCAACCAATGTAGTAAGTATGTCAATCTTTTTTTTTCATAAAATAATAAACGAAAATAAAGTTGTTCGTATTATGGTTACGCTTAGACTTAAATCCTGTAAACAGAAAAATTAAAATAACGTTCAAAAATTAAATAATATATTTAGTATAAAATGTTATTCGGTTTCAAGTTCAACGATTAATGAAAGTAAATAATTTCAAATATATTTTTAAGGCTTTTAGCAGTTGAATAAAAGTCTTGGTGGAAATAGGAGCTTTTGCAGGAATTATCATGATTTAATTAAATTCTACTTTCGCACGAAGCAATCATATTATTTGGCATTTCATAAACTACTAACTGTCTAGCGTTAATTAAAATGTTGAGCTTTGCGAAGGAAAATGAGGAAGTTTTTCGTCTGCAAAATAATAATACAGTGCAACTGGCTCGTTTATAAACATCCAGTTGGATATGATAACACAATACTTTACTTAACATATTAAACCGAGAGACATTTTCATTTGATAAATATAA
This sequence comes from Glossosoma conforme, assembly GCA_022606575.1. Taxonomy (NCBI): domain Eukaryota; kingdom Metazoa; phylum Arthropoda; class Insecta; order Trichoptera; family Glossosomatidae; genus Glossosoma; species Glossosoma conforme. Next base: position 166,955 of record JAGTXR010000199.1, on the reverse strand, counting down.
ATATATAGATATTTAGATTGGTAATTATTTTGATTATAAGCTGAATATATCTTGGGGTAATAATTAAAGATAAAATAAATGAAGAAACTTAATTTATTGGACTGCTAAAAACGCCTTTAAGAAAATTGTCTAGTCATAATGTAAATATAAATAAAATTAAATCACACATGTTATTATTTTTACATTTATAACTACATTTTGAAGCTCTTTAAATACCCACGTTTGGTTGAATTTGATCCGTCACGCATAAAATGTATGCCATAGGCTTCTAATTAAAATTGGTCATAAACGAAAGTCACTTAAACGCCACTTATTACACACACAGTGTTTCCTCGTAAAATAGATGATGCATGAATTACGGGATGTTGTCCATGATGTTGGTTCAACAATTCACAAGCAGTACTTAGCCAAACCTAAATATGGAAAGCATAATAGAATTCACTGGTAAGATCTCTGCACTTCCATATTTCGGTATTTGCCTTTTTTTATGTAAACACATACAAGAGAATACCGATTGATGGTCATAGTAATTTTTGAAATTTCATCTGTGGAATTCTATGACGCTTACCATGGTGTATATGGCTAAACGCTGCATGTGGAGTGTTGGTCCGCCAACGTCATAGACTGCATCCCGAGATTCACGCATCATCCTTTATTATTACAGGAATCTACTGTGAATGGGTGGTCTGACGGGACGACTTTCGTCTACCACCAATTTTAATTGATAGGCTATAACTAGCATTTTACGGGTGATGGATCAAATTCACAGCAACCAGAGGTATTTTAGAGCTCATAAATCGATTAAAAATCCTTTTTATTTTAATCTCCTTCGGGGATCGAACTCACGACCTTTCGTTTGCAAAGCAAACGCTTTACCATTGAGCTATGGCCGCCGGCGAATGTGTGTTCTGTATGTGTGTTCATAAAAAAAAGAAAACATTGGATATCTACATGAAAGCACAGAATTTCATTGATTGAGTTGAGCCACTCCATAGAACTTATCTTTTCTCGAGCGACAGGCCAACTATCTGACGCCCTTAAAAAAACTGTTTTTGCGAGCTTTTGGCAAAACGTTGAGATTACTTTGGTATACGAGTATGTCAGAAATATGTTGCATTTGTGGCTGTTATTTTCTACAGCTACGATGTGCATTTTAAAGTATATATATGAATTTCAATAAAAAACACGGCAAATGGAGCGTTGGCCGACGACATGCAAGATGAACTAATGACAGTATAAGAATAGCATTAGTAGCCTGGATGCAGAAGGCGGAGGATTGAAGATTATAGAGACTTATGTGGGAGACCTACGTTAAGCAGTGGATAGACACAGGCTGATGATGATAATGAAAAATCAAATTCCTTAGTAAATTATAACCAATAAATTTATCAAAAATGTCTAGAGAAAATATATGTATGACGACATGTTGACTATATTGAGAAGCAAACCTCCTTCTTCTTTTGTTCTCGATGCTGAGGAGATCGTCATGGAGCTGCAGCGCCATATGGAGCGTATAATGGACCCTCGGATTTATGGCCTTTCCAATAACAAAATAAAACACTTGTACGGTAGACGACCGTCACGGGCGAGATTGATTTATTCTATCAATATACCGAAATTATTTTGTCAAAGAAATATATTCCTTGTTGAAAATAAAAAAAAACAAAGAACACGTCTTATCAAAAGCATATTTTGTTTATTGCCGATTTTTATATAAGGTGAGTTTTATTTGAGAAATATGAAATTTTAAAAATATAAACACACTAATGCACGTTGAATGATTTTGAAAACTATGTAGAAAATATCAGTTCTATCTCCATACCAATTAATACGATGATATTTTATTTTGCATATTTCTTAAGAAACTAATATTTTATATAATAATTTAAAAAAATATATCGCTTTAATTTTCCATATCATTAATTATAATTAATTATAACTATCAGTAATGCGCTTTAAATTTATTGTTAAGATAAGGTTAGCTTACATTCGGATAGTACAAGTATCTTCTATATTAATTAGTAATAGTATATGCCTCTCGTAATTTTTTAATAGAAAAAGCTTAAATATATGTTGTTTTATAAAGAAAATAATTAAAAAAAACTCTCTTTACTTCATATTCACTCCTAATTGCAACTAAAAACCAATGAAAGCAACCATATCTAAATCAGGTATTATCAGGTATAGTCCTTTATATTGAGTTATTCATATTAAAAAAATTACCTTATAAGTATTACATAAGTCAATTAATGTTTAAAAATATATTTTATCTTTAGAGATATTGTCAAATATTCACTCTTAATAACTCTTTCATTACGGCTCCGTGGAATACAAATTATGCCATAAATTATAAAACTAGTATTTGAAGCATAAATGTACTTATCTGGCATATTTTCATGTATCACATTGGTTATTGTACTCTTTAGCTATCAGATGATGCATGAAAAACTATATTAAGAAAGTAGCGAAACGATATATCATGGCTACCGATGTCAACGTTAGGAGAATCTCACACGGCATAAATAGGGTACTGACGCGAACAGGTTAAATAACTGCTGTAGAAATACGGCTTGAGTAACACGTAAAATATTGATCCATCGAATGTATTTACTTCTATATGATATTCTTAATAATGTAAAGAAAGTTAATTTGCATCGTTATTGAAAAAGTGGATGCTATAGTTAATAGTTCGAGCGAAAGAGACGGATATTTGGTGGTGAATGCGTATACTTTTGGGAAAGTCTTATTCGAAGGATCCGCTGCGGTTACTTTTACGACGTATCGGCAAAACACAAAAGAAATGCGGGACACACCTGGTGACCGCCATCTAGGGTAGTATAAACTGGGAGCAAAGAGCAAAGGAAACATCGTGGAGTGATCTTAGTAAAAAAATGATTGAATCATTCCGTCTACGAGATTTTTTTAGAGAGTTAAATCTAAGCCCTAGACATATCTTCTTTGCATGCAGATGAGTGAGACTCGAACCAATTTGTCGTGAGACATCTTTAATATAATGTATGAAAGTCATTCGTAGGCTTTATCTGATGAGCATTGAAAATTACAAACTCTTAAGTGCTCTTTTATGTACACACATACAGGAAAATATCGACAGATGATTGATGGTTATAGTAATTCTGAAGTTTCATATGTAGAATTCAATGACGCTTACTATAATGAATATGGCTAAGCGCTGCATGTGGAGTGTTGATCCACCAACATCATAGACTACAGCCCGAGAATCACGCACCATTCTTATTATTATAGGAATTTACTATGAATACGTGGTCTTCACGGGTGGACTTTCTTCTACCACCAATTTTAATTAATAGGGTATGACTGGCATTTTACGGGTGAGGGATCAAATTCTCACCAATCAGGGGTATTTTACAGCTCAGAAATCGATTAATAATCCTTTTTTTAAATCTCCGTCGGGGATCGTACCCACGACCTTTGGCTTGCAAAGCAAACGCTTTGACCATTCAGCTATACCCACCGGCAAGTTGCAAATTATTGTGACATATAATTTTAGACGATATTCAAATTTTTCCAATTCGTCTATTTTTTATTGATGTTGAAGTCTATGAGTACATATTTATTGAATAAAAAAAAATAAAAGTTTGTAGGCCAAACTGGAACCTAATTTATCTTTGCATAGGAATTTGATAATAATTAAAAACAATTAAAATTTATTAAAAAAACAAATTTAATGCATATGTTTATTATATATAGACTAGTAAAGCTGGTAAAATAAGATTAGTGGTCAGCGTCAAGCGCAATAAAAAGCACATGAGTATACTGTCTTAGGTTCGAATCCTTATAGTCACCGTTTATTTTTCTCTGATAAATTGATGAATAAAATGTCATATATTTTTTTATAATATAACATTTATTTGTTTTCGTGTTAATTGTTGAATGAGTCCCTTCGTCTTTTTTGGTTTAGTACTTTAATTAGATTTGTAATTATTTCGACTATATTTGACTGACGATTTGTTCCAATTATTCAGTATCTCCACTAAGATAAGCAACCGTATATGCGTAATGAGTGCGATATTAAGTAAAGAGTCTTCTCCATACTTTGTATCCATCGTGTGTGCATACGTAAGGAAAAAGAGAGGCCATGTCTGCACCGGGACAAACTTTTCCAATCCGACAGTTTCCACAGGCGCGGTGCTGCCTTAGACCAACTTGCAGATCCTAGTTTCCTCTCGTATTATAGAAAGTAATCCATATTAGAATGCATATAAAGGATTTCATATGAAGCAAAAATAATTATAAATCTGAATATGACTTTTTTAAATAATGTTTTAGTGAACAGTTGCATAAGCATCTTGAATAATATGTAATTTTGATTTGTTTTGTTATATTTTTTATAGTTATTGTTTTGAGGGCATTCAAGAGAAATAAATTCATTTCCTTGTATAATAAGCAGAGTCTGCAACTGTAAACATAAACCCAAAAAAAACAAAATGGTGAAAAAAAAACGTCCTAATTAATAAACTACTTAAGGTTTGAAACCTCATATTTAATATTATACATCTTTAAATATTAAGATGCGATTTTGTAACGCACTATTGTCGGAATAAGTTGGATTTTTTTAATAATAATAGAAAATGATACCATTTTCAAAATAACAATAGAAAATATGTAACAGCAGTTACATTTTCATGGTCTTGGGTTTTCTTTAAATAATAATGAGTTGTTTAATTGACATGAAGTTTTTCTAGTCGAGCAATAAATTATTGAAAAATTTCATTAAATTTAAGGCAAGTGTTTTACTTATCATGTGTTTTGGGGACAAAACAACCCAACTCACTTCAGTTTAAAGGATTCAACCCTCTCACCACAGAGTCTCCATCAAAAACCCGTGTCCGGGAGTCAAAAGCGGAATTAAAGGGTTAAAATTTATTGCTGTAAAATTGTAGACTGTTCAGCATTTTTTTTTCTTATTTTATTTTATTAACGGCCTAGGCCAATACATACAGTTTTAGAATAGAAAATACAATAAATGAAATGGTAAAACAGAACAATATAAAAGCTAAGACAATACATTTAGACAAAACATGAACATGAGTAAAAAAAACAGAATTAGTACATTGGTAGAGGGATCTGCGAAATGCTGGAAGGACCACCCTGAAAAAGTCCAAGTCACTAGAGGAGTTAACCAGTCTACACATTCTTAACATAGGAGAATAGAATCCATAGTTGGTTTTGGATGTCCTTACATGTAGCAGGTCACTGCCTCTAGTGAACCGGGAGGGAACATTGAACGTAATTTCCTGCAATAATGTCGAGTCATCGATTATGGAGTTCATAATTTTAAAAATAAACAGCAAGTCAGTCACTGTTCTACGTCTCTCCAATGTAGATACATTAAGTCGCCTCTCTATATCTTCATAAGAGTAGCTACCTCTCTCAAGGCCGATCAGTCGTGCAACTCTTGACAAGAAGCGATGTTGGACTGATTCAATCCGGTCGATATGAGTTCGATAATATAATATAACGATTGAATATAAATGACATAGGTTTTTATAATTAAAATAAATTTATCAACATTTAATTCATTTTACATATGCATTTTACTTTACACACTGATTCTTTATATGGGATTTTTTTTGACATGCAAAAAAATTTATATGTCGGCTCTCTTTGTGAACATTCGCCATGTCTATCTGTCCTGCGTTGCATTCTCGGTCAAGCCCAGGGTTTTCAGATCCTTGTTTACAGTTGCAGTCTAGGTTGCCTGTGGTCTTCCAGGTCTTCTTCTCAGCGTGGGTATGTTGAGGGCTCTTTTCAACATGTGGTCCTCATCTCTCCGTGTTTTATACTTCACTAAAAACATTTATACTTCTGTTTTCTATAATTCAAAAGTATACAGTTTGTAACATAGAAACATTTATATTAACTTAATTATATTTAATTTTTGACTATCGACACTAACAATCTCTGAAAAAATGCAAAAATAATAAATAAAATGTCTTCAAAAACACGTAAAAGATAAATAAAAAATCTGCGCCATATTTTCTTAAGAAAAAATATTTTTCGATATTTCAGATAAACGAGTAAAAGAAGAAAAATAGTAACGACTTATTTAAAGAAAAATAATAAACATTGGAATAAAACCACTGACTTATAATTTATTTATTATTATTTATATAAATAAATAAAGTTTGACTGGATCTTAAATTTATACTGACGATAACGAGATGTCACCGAAACCGGTTGACGAATAAATTATATTTTAATTTTATTCTTAAAATATGACAAACTACAAAGTTACTTCGTTCTACGAATAATTTAATTATTAATTATAAGTGCTTACTTTTAATTTGATTTATAAGCATGAAAAAAAAAACTTTTAAAATTCATTAGGTAATGGACAAGATACTAGCTATTCTCCTTCATCTTAAAAAATAGCTAGAATCTTGAAAAACTACCAGTTTCGAAACATCAATGATATTTTATTCACTGTCATAATAAAAGTAACTACATCATAATAATTAAATCATGCTATAAAAACTCGGCGTCGAATCAATTAGGGCGTTCAATTTAAAAATAATTGAAAATAATTGCCTGAGGGAGCTTTCAGGGCTAAAAAAAATACTACCCAAGAGGAGAAATGAGAGGCGTTCTCCATAAATGTTTATGAGGTGTGTCGAGGAGTGAGAAGGCAAGGCTTCGTATCGTAAGATCCAGTCGTTAAGGTTAATGATCCATGGCCGGTGGGAGGCCGTAGTAAAGAAAGCCTTCGGGGAAACCATCAGAGCCTAGAAAGCTCTGGTCTCAGATCGAACAAAGTAGGCACAAAGTGTCGGTCGAGAGCGGAATGCTGTCTTCGTTTTACGAAACCAAAAGTAACAAGAAATCATTATTTTTTACACATTAATGAAAAAATATACGTATTCCTATTTGGTATATTTTTTTAATTTTGAATGTGTGCCATTTCCTCCAACATACAATCTGAATTTCATTGAGTTAGTTGACTTTTAAGCACTAGCAGTCCTTTTTTTGTCTATATGCACGTAACCTGTAACTAAACTTTGTGTATTAATAATATATTCATGCTAAAATATCATCAATCAATATAAATCCTATTTTAATTCATTAATTTAATAAAATTAGAAAAATTCGAGTTCACAAAAATATTATGAGTTAAAAATATTATTTATATAGAAAAATAACAATTACCTTAATCCATATTCTAAGATGTGTACAAATTACAAACATTTTCGATATTCAAGTATTATTTCAACACTTTTTTCACAACAAATTTATTGCAACTTAAGATACCAAAATTAGTTTTTTTAATATTAATTTAAAATATGATTTGTCTGTTAGAAAACTCGTACTCGTACTTTTAAGCGAAAGTAAAAGCTTTTGTGTAATTTTGTATAATAAGTACAACTACTTTATTCCTTTTGATGAATGGAAAATTTCGCACACAATGTATTATATGATGAATATTAATATTATTTCCTCTGAATTCTTTGAACGTTATATTTCTCATTAGTAAATTTTGCTTTGCGGTTATTTTATTATTTCTAAATAGCTCGAGGATATACAAGCTTGCAACAATAAAATATAAGTTAATAAATACAATTACTGAAAATTATGATTATATTTAAAAAATACATATATTAAGAATTTATTATTTTTAAGCTCTGTTATTTTTAAAAAACTTTTTAATTTGATCAAATTATCAAAAAAAAAATGTTTTAATTTTATTGTTGTTTTACTTAAGCTGTAATTATTTGGTCAGGCTTAAAATTTTTGTTATATTTAATGTTTTATATAACATTCCATTATTTGTTAAGACATAACACACTTAATGAGGTGTTATACATTGCTATTGGATGCTAAATACACGAAATCTCTCCTATTAGTGTTCTTTACATAACTGTTTGTTTGTATGTATATTTTTTTCTGCATTTATGATAAATGAGGTGGTTATTTTCAAAAACGCAGATTAACTGAAGCCGAAACATAAATATGATTGACTAATTAACACCGTCAAATCTATAAAGTCTTCTTTTATATCACATACAAATAAAAGATTTTTTTAGAATTTATTCCACAATATATTTTTTTGACGACATGTTTCAGCCAGGTTGGATGGCCATTTTCAAGTCAATTGGTTTAATTTGTGTTGGCTCTATATAAAGCAAAGATATCTTTTATATAATCTTTAATTACAAAATATTTATTTTTGCCACAGGAGGCGTGTAGAAGTTTTACAATTACAAAAATTTATATCTTATAAAGGCATTATTGTTCTGAACACGTAAGTGGTAATTATATCTCTTTTTTTTATACCATGCTTTGACCACTAGTTGAAATTTTGATTAAACTAATTTAAAAGTTAATTAGAATCATACAACCTTGTTTCTAAGATAACTTTTAATAACTTCATCACGTCATAAACCTAAAACTTGAAATATAACCACACGGTCCTAAGCTGAGATAATTCTACCCTCTCAAACTTTCATAAAACATCTTGCTTCTCCCCTAAACAAAGTGTATCAACTTAAAATAAATGTACCTGAATATTCTGAATTATGTTTTCTTTATTGCATTATGTCGTTGCTATTTATTCATGTTTATTCAATTAAGATATTTTTCTTAATTTAATTTTATACAAAGCTTTAAAAAAACATAAGACATAATTTATAGAAATCACCTGAAATCTTAATTGCTAAGTGACTTATGCTCCTCAATTTCCAGCTACTAGTGAGTTTAGACTAACCCGAAACTATGAATTTTTAAATACACTTATGAATGTTAGCACACCCCGTTAAAACTAGTTATCTGTATTGTGATCAACCAGTGCGTATGGACTCTACATGCCAATATATATGTTTTCTATTTATGCGCGGTACACTATTGATAATTGTTTATTAATCTATTGCTAGAAGATTGTATTTAGAACGAAACTCTTATACAATAATATTATTGAAGATCACTTCCGAGCTTACAGGTTATATTTTGAAAATTGATCGTTTCCGGAAAACATATATTAAAAAGTATGGGTAATAAACAAGTCGACGGTAAACCTGTCGATTCTTAGTGGGTGCGAGAGGAATCAATTGTTTGAACTTGAAAGAACAGTGGACATAGTAACAGTGAAATAAAAACACTTATTGAATCAATATAACGTACATGTTCCAATGATCGGAGGTTCGACTAGGACAAAAGGTTAACATTATATGACGATTGAGTTTAACATTATATGATTTATTAGACGAACTTGTCAAAATAAGCTTGATTGTTACAACTCTTTTATACTCGTATAATAAGTTTTCTTTCGATGTTTCTCTTTTTGTTGTATAAGCTCAAATTTAAAGTAGTAGACACTAAATATAATGATATTATTTTGTTTGAGGTTTTGATGAAGGGTAGTCGCTGCAACACCTAAGATAAATATGCGCCGGTGTCGAATCACAGCCCGGAAGTAACGCAATACAGCCTTCGCGTGAATTTTAATGCCACCGGATGCAGACAGTTTGGTTTATTTATGACAGGCGGTCCTGTGTAGACACTTTAAAACTCTCTTACTTTGTGGACTTGTTAAGATATCCGCAATGGCTGCCTAGTTATTAAAATACACTTTATTTTAATATTTTTCGTATTATACAGAGGAAACGTGAGTGAAATTTGAGATTTTTGAAATTTGCTTATGATCATACTCGTTGGGATTTTGTTTGATAATGTCTAGTTATTTATTTAATAATATTAAAAAGCGTCCGTTAATTAGTATATTGTATGAACAGTTTTTGTAAGTTTCATCAGAGATTCCATAATAGCAGCCTTAGTTATATTATATCTGGCTGTTATCAGTTTTATCACACAACGATTGCTATCTAATGACATAAGTTAAGTTCGGTAAGTTTTTGAAATACAATCGTAGCTTGCAATTTGGAATATGCTTCAGAGGATAAATCATGATCATCATTCCATACCGGTTATAATAACAAACTGCTACAAGCACGGGCAGCCGTTACGGTCCTTGCCTCATCCCATCGTCGGCTCTGCCTCCCAAAACTCCGCTGAAAACATTATGTGTATTTATTTTACGGTTATCATGACGGTGACAGCTAAAGGATCTGTAGAAAAGGTTGCTGTAGTTTATGTTTTCCTGTGAAATTTGAAATACATGTCTTATTCAGGTCCATTTACGTCTCTTAACCAACTATAGAAGTGAAATCTACCTTGTCTTCTCATTTACATTGTCATTCCTTACATAGCCGTACAACCAATACTTAACGTTATATTTAAAAGGACCATGAAATCGTTACAATTAACTTTTCATACACTTAATGTCAATTTTTAATTGCAATATACTTACAACGTATATAAAAAGAGCTATAAAAAATATTTTTAAAATGCTGCACTTCATTTTACATATTTAAAAAGGTACCTAATAAAAAATTCTTCTTGTAGCTGGGGTTTATCACAAAAGAAACTTGCTTTAACAGCGGTTTAAGTGTTCAATTGACAGTGATAAAAATCAATTATTTTCCCAGTTGGGAAAAAACTAAATTAGTTTCAACGAACAACCCTATTTTTGTAGGCAAATAGTCTTTGTTGTAACTGTGACATGTTCATTCTACTTTGCATTTCTTAGTAGTGAGGATATTTTTCAGTGGCCTTAGACTTTTCCGCGAAGGGAATGATAAATGTTCCCCGAAGAAATGTCGCGAGCCATAAATCACGAGGCCTATCAAATTTGGCTTAAGGAAATATTATTTTTGTATAACAGAACATTGTATCACGGAACGTAATAATGGGATTCTGTATACATTTATATTGCTGTTCAAAAAAACCTTTAGAAATGCTAAAACGAAGCAATTTATTTATTAAGTCACACATAAGTGGTACGTGAATAAGGAATTATTGGGTTAAACAACATATACAGAATAAGAAAATATTAAAATCTTTTTAATTTGTTTTATTAAAACATACGAGTACATAGCAAATTTGAAAAATTTAATCGATTATACTCGTAGGTGTTTGAATGTATTTAGTTATTATAATATTAGTACAAAAAAACAACTACACGCCCTGTATAAGTACAACACAATGCGCAGTGGCATCAAAATAAATGGTTAAAAATTAAATCAGCTTTCAGTCAGTAAATATATTTTTTTATTTAAGACAGATGGGTAAGTTAGTCTAGGTTAGGTTGAGTTGGGTTAATACTACTATGTGGAACATGTTAAATAATTCGTTAGAATAATAATTAAACTTCATAATTTGGCTGTATCTAAAATGGCAGTTTTCTTAATTTAAAACCAGCTATAATGAAATCGTAAAGATGAACCACTTATTATATTAATGCTGCCATTAGACATACTTTTGTTTCATCTACTACCTCTGTACTTTTAAAAGAAACTTTCTGCGTACGATAAAAATTAAGGGCTGTTTTTTTTTACTCATATTTTGAATTTCTTATAATGCAATTTTTCATGAAGCGAGGAACTCTTTTGTTTTACCCATTTTATTTGAAATATTGTTGTCCATTACTAAAAACATTGTAAATATTTGCTTGTGTATTTTTTTGTAAATATTAGATGAACAGTTTTTGTAAGTTTCATCAGAGCTTCCAACTGCAATATCAGTTACCTGCATTACACAAACATCTTAACTGCAGTCGCTTGTTGCATTATGCTGCAAGACGACCATAGACGAAAACTGCATTCAACATGTTTGAAAATGTTACTGTCACTATCTGCAACATGTTTTTGACCAAAAAAAAAACGTTTTATTGAACTAATGAAGTACGAGCAGTAGATTAAACAAAACTGTTAACTAACAAGACAAAAAATATGTTTTAATTAATCATATATACGAGAGTTATAAAATAATTGATACAAATAAATATGTATCATTTTTTACAGATAATTATTTTTGATTGATTTGTATAGTTTGAAAATAAATTTAAGTGTTAATTTTTCACTTTGTAACATGTACTTTTATTCTTGAATTTATTATGAGTACATTCCTGACAACCTTCAGAGCAACAAAAACCTGTGGGTTTAATTAAAGGCAGGTCCAGTTTTTGAAATAACACAACAATCATGTACATTTTTTTTCGACGATTTTCCTAGTTTTTTTTTAGTTTTTTTCTACACTTACTACAATTTATTTAAGAAAAAAAGTTCTTAGAGAATTAAACATTAATTTAACTTTTCCTTTTCGTAATGTTTGATAATATTGCTGACGTTGAATATGATATTATTTCATCTGACGCAGTTTGTGGTGCTCAAAATCCTTATGAGATTAGTCTTGATGTACTCAAAACGCTATTACTCTGCTGCGAGTACAAATAATCAGACCTGATATGATCACATCATATATATGAATACTATTATATAACTGACCAAAAAAAGAACTAGAAACAGGTCGTAAAAAAGTTATATTTTTATTTTTTATTTTACAATGCATTTAACATTTACATCGATATCATAAATAATTTATTTGAAAATATTACAAATAATATTCTTAAAATAACAATATTCATATATTTAAATAATCAAATTTCAGGTCGTTTGATGTTATTGACGTTTGGTTTTTCCTTGTACTGGAAACCAAAATTACTCTTCATACGAAATTCTGTACAAATATTTAGTAAATTTACCTGATCCTTTTAATAATAACGTATAAATGATTTATTTTATAGTCACTTAAATACATAATTAAATCGTTAAAATAAACGAATTAAACGGAGGAGAATTTTATTACATAATACATTTTATAATGAGATTATTATATATACTAACGAAAAACGTCCTATCTTGAAAAAATCTTAAAAAATATTTACAAATGCAAATCATTGCATTCTAGAGTATTATAACAGTAACCTTCTTTAGCCACATTGAGTTAAACCAGAGTAGATTTTCTTCGCAGATGTTTTTTGCGATAGCGTTTAAAGTTTTCACCGGGTCTGGTCGCAGTCTACCCGTGAATACAACCTGCAGCACAACCTTGCAAAACGACTGCCAACTTTTGTACTACCATAGACTAAGGTAATGCAGAACCTTTTCTTACCAAATAATTAAAATAGCTGGTACAATTATGATTTATTTAATAAAGTGCTTGCATCGAATACACCTTGTACTTCCAAGAGATATAAAAGATATGTAAATACTACTTAATGTTTAGTATATATAATTATTTTTAAAAATAACAATTTTTAAGAACATATTTTCGAAATAAGCCTTCATCACAGACTGGAGAAGGATAATTCATTTCTCAGATAGTGCCTTGCAGTGTGTACGGAATAAATAAGCACTTATAAGGTTGACTGTGAGTAGTACGTTAATAATAAAATCTTGAGTGTTTAGATACTATGCCGTAAACATTGAAACAACTAGAAAGTAATAATACATAAATAAACGATATATGAGAAACTTTTATATATCGTATTTATGATGGTTACAAAAATTAACTCACAGTCAAATTATCTTTTTTAATTAACAATGCGTTTATTGTCATTAAAATATGCGTATTTGTAACATTTTTTTAATTTACACGCGTGATGTAAATTAGAATATATATAAAATAGTATAATCAAACAGATCTGGAATAATAGAACAGAACACACGTGACCTGAGTATTTACTTCTGAATTAGTGAAACAGTTTTAAATTCATTTGTTTTTTTAACAAGTTATCTATTTTATATGCTAAACTGCCATTAAAATAAATAGACTGTTCAAATAGTTCATTACGCCATTAATTTAATCAAAATTGTTTTCTACATTTAGTGGTTCAAAAAATTATATAATTGTCTGTGACTCTATTTTTAGTAATATACTCTGAATTGTAGCTGTTGTAACTTTAATTAATTATAAATATTGCTAAACTTTTCATCAGCCGTGAAATTGATGAAATCTGAAAGGATTTTTTGCAGAATATCATTTTATTGCAGATAGTTTCAATCACTGTTTGCCCACTTTTTTATGTTAACTTATTAACAAGTAATAAAAAAATACTTAAATATACAACAATTATATTTTGTCTTAGAATAGGTCTTCACTGATCCACTATAGTGTGTTCTATACAAGTTTGTAGAGCAAGAATACTAAATGAATATACAGAACAACTACTAAAAGAAACTACGCCCATACTAAGTAGTAAGGACGTGTGAATGGGTCTCTAAAGCCCTGTAAGCATCTAAGATGGCCAGATATAATGTTCACTATTCATAATATTACCTGTAGTTTTTTTGATGTAAAATGTTTATTTCTGAAAATATTTTTTGAAAACACATTTCTCAGATTTTCATACAAAAATGTCTTGAAAGATGCTTTTTCAATTAACTTTAAGGATATCTCTTTGACAGTCGCTTATTTCTTAAAATAATATTCCTACATTAAAATTATTATTTTAGTTCATGATATAATGTAGATAACATAAAAGTAACATTTGTATTTTGTTAATGTTTATAAAAAAAATGTATTAAAATATACTTGCAACATGCTTGTTTTTTTTGAGTCGCTAATTTAGAGCATACAGCCATAAAATACTGTCATATAGTAGTTTCAATTTTACCTTTAAAATTTATTCTTCATGATTAAATTTAAGTGAAGTCATCATTTTTATCATCAACTGGGCATAATATATTTAGAAGAGCCTAACAAAATGTAAAAAATACACTTAAGATTGTTTTTAAAACGTTACAACATTCTTAAAGCATGTATAAAATAATCATTGAAAGTTAGAGTATAACATTATCACACTCAAGTGACTTCAAGTAAGTAACACTAATTTTGATTATTATTTTGCCAAGAAATAAAACATGAGTGTTATTGCAAGACGTAACTGTTCACTATCAGAAAAGCTGGATTGTAATATAGTATGTAACAAAAAGTTGAGAAATAAATAAAATTCGAAAATTTATCTTCGATAAGATTCGGATAGACAGAGAGACATATGTTTCTAAGCAATTAAAATAGTATAAAACTAAATTAATCGTAAAATTGTGTTTGTTTTGAATTATTTTAAGCATTTGTGCAGGTCAATTGATAAATGTATTTTTTCCATAAAATGTACATTACTTTTGTAACGGACTATGTATATAATGTACTCAATAAGGCTTTCAGGTGCAGAAATGTAGTAATGCTAGGAATAAGGCAGCGAGAATAACTATATGGTGGCAATTTGTGACAATCGTATGCACGTTTAATAAATGATTTCAGAAATGAAAATCTCAATTTCGTACGTACTGAGGCCTTCATCACTTCTTCATTTGCAAACCATTACTTAAATATATTATCTTAAATAAATTAAGTTAGATATTTTACATTTCGTATACTCGTACAATACTGTAATAGGTACAACATGTCCCCGAGTACTGAAATTCTCTTTTGGAACTTGGAAGCGCATTCGACTGTGGTGCATCCTCACCCATTAGTAGATAGTATGATTGGCAACGTAATGCATTTCCTATGCAAGTACCAGTTGGCTGTTCAACAAGAGCAGTTAAGCCAAGTTTTCCGAGCATCAGTGCAAAGTCAAGCAAAACAATGGATTATTGCTTTGATATTTTGAATACAGTTTTGCCATGGCTAATAATTCGTGTGCTTTCATGCTAGTGTATGTTATCTACAAATTAGTGCAGAGATCATCAGAGACACTCCTAATTGTAGATTTTACAAAAAGGAGAAGAAATGAAAACGTTTCTTGTTTGTATAAAATAAATAACAAAACATGTGAACAGAAAAAAAAACTCTGCTTTATGTTAAAAATTTGTAGTCTATAATAAAAGTGGAAATAAAAATAAAACTAATTTCTAGCTATGTACAAGTACAGTGGATTTATACGCTCAAAATTTATACTCTTTACATAAAATATAGTATTGGTGTAAGAGTATATATTTTATGTAAAAATATACAGGAGAATACCGACAGATAGTGATAGTAATTTTAAGTCTCATCTGTGGAATTCTATTACGCTTACCATAGTGCATGATTTAACACTCCACATGGCTAAGCACTACATGTGGAGTGTTGAATCGCCAACGTCATAGACTGCAGCCCGAGATTCACGCATCATCCTTATTATTACAGGAATTTACTATAAATGCGTGGTCTTCACGGGACGACTTTAGTCTACCACCAATATTAATTACTAGGCTATGACTTTATCCCTCACCTGTATAATGATAGCATTATACGGGTGAGGGATAAAAATCACACCAACCGGGGGTATTTTAGAGCTCAGAAATCGATAAAACATCTTTTATTTTTTTAATCTCCATCGGGGATCGAACTCACGACCTTTGGCTTGCAAAGCAAATGCTTTGACCATTGAACTGTACCCGCTGGTAAATAAATATGATCCCAATAGAGAGAAATTACTGTAGAATATCATCAATTATAGTTTTATGAGGCTTAAGTTATTCGCGTCATTCTAGAGTAATATTGCATTTATATACGAGTATCTAAAAATTTGCATTTTATAGCTAGAATTGATGCGAAGTAATTTTAAAGTTGACATATTATATATAATATCTGTTTTATCGTTAGGTTAATCATTCGACTCTATTAATTGCGCTTTATTATTCCATAGTAGACTTGCTAAAGAACATCGCTAAAAAACTGCCTGTTAGTATGTGAGTCAAATTGTACTATAAGATAATTTGTTAGTTGAGAGCGGCTATTGAAAGAAGAGCATGAACCTTTTTTAAATTTTTATGCCCTAGGTTAGATGAAGATTTAAAATTTACTAAAAATTAAGGACAATAAATGAATATTAAATAGATTGACAGAATGTGCTAACATCCTCCTCTCTATCAAAAAGGTGTTATTCCGTCGCGTGAAGGCAGGATTAGGAGCAGATTGATAAAACAGACTTTTTCAGAAGCATATTGACATATATTTACGATAAAACTCTACAAATTTATGGTTCGATCTGGCATTCAGCCAAGCAACAATACAATATGCTCTCGCCGAAGAGCGGGACACGACTTGCCTCGCGCCCTCGTCGGCGCTGCGGCTCTCGCCCAGCCAAATGAGTGGCGATGTATATAACTAACACACCCGTGAGTGGTCTTATCTAAAACGGCCAATTTGGCGACACACAAATGTATGACAAGCGAACAGAAATAAGAAACGAAAGATTGTATTTCGAAGTTTTCGGTACCAGTCGGCAAAGGCTACATCATGCTGATGTCAACACATATACCTGTATGCTGAGAAAGTAATCTTAAGTCTACTTTTGGTATTAAATAAAGACCTATTTGTTTCGTTTTACACATGTTAATAGTGATTAGGTACTTTTTGATGAGAACAAATATGGTGGTAGTAAATAGGCTAGTTTATTAAAATCTGATAAAACCATTTCTTCTTTCACGTCGTCTTTTTCTTCCTCTGCATCACGCGCTGCTTAATCCGCAACTTCGCAGATGATTTGTATGCAAAAGCAATCAAAATTTCAATTAATGTAAGCCTTAACAGTCACACGTGCACCGCGGAAGAGCGAGAAAGAGCAGCGAATCTAAATAAAGCAAAGAGTGAGAGGGAGGGAGACGAGCAGTGTTTGTGTGCGAAACGTCATCTGGTGACCGAAGCAAACTTTCAGCAGCCTTGACATTTTGTCCATACCAATTTCTTTTTTGGTTTTCAGTTTCAGTTTTTACTATAGCAGCTTATTCAGATGAAGTATTATATTGCATTACTTCACCAAATACAATGAGTAAGTTCTTGTTCAGTCTAGTGATATTGTTGTTGTAACGGAAGGGCGCTTGTTAAGTTTTTTTTACCGAAGACCTATTCTTGGAAAACGAGTAAGCAAAAGAAACCATTTCTTTTCGTAAATACATAAAATTTAAAAGAATATGCTGTGGTCGTTTATTTTTATTGTTGTTGTATAAACTATAATCTTTAATATATCAATTTTCTTTGTGACAAATAAGTTACTGTATTTTGTACTTCGAACGAAAAAGAAATAAAAAAAAACAGCATTTTTGTATGAAATAGATTTAAAAGTAAATAAATAATGAAATTATATAGTCAATATGGGAAATGATATGCGTTTTAAGACCGTCAGGCTTAAAAATATATTAAACATTATTTTATGTACTCATAAATATTAACTATTAATCAAAACGAGAGTGGGAGAAGCTCAAAGTTGCGTATAATAACTCATACCGCCAACTTATGCAACTCCCTAGATTTTGTAGCGCATCTGACATGTTTGTGGAGGGCGGAGTCCATTCATTTCCAGCATTATTGCGACACCGTGTTGCCGGCTTCTGGAGCAGGATAAGGAGGTCCAACAACATCATCATCCTGGCTGCTTCTGAATGGCTCAACTCCTCCCTGAGCCATCGATGGATGGAGATGGTGCACAAACCACCATGAAATACTATTTTATTTTATTTTAATTTTTATTTTATCTTCACAAAATTAAAACATTGTTCAATGCTATGTATTTAAAAATATGGCAGATTGGGTATTGCACAACCCACCCAATCCTGCTGGAATAAAAACTTTATTATTATTATTATTATTATTAAAACAATTTATTTAATTATTATTATTGTATATGGTTAATGTAAAAAGATTACTTTTATGATTATAAATATACAAAGTAAACATTAGATACTATCTACGGATTCCCAAATATATTTTGATTAACCAAGGACAGATATGCTTAGGAACCACATTCTTAATCAATCGCTGGAATGCATTCAACGAAATAATCACTGACAAATATCAGCAGTAAGATAAACAAATTCTGGCGCAATTGAAGTAGATAAGCATCCATGAATTATGAACCTATTCTCGATATAGCCAAATACATAAAAATGCAAGAAGGTAAAAAAAATAGTTGATAATTGTTCGCTTACTTAGGTACTGATTACTGAAGTGATCTTAGTAAGAAGTACTTAAAAATATTCACCGCTTAACAAGGATTAGACACAAAAGTTTTATCAATCAGCAGGAATTTTAGTTTATCACATGTCATGTTATTTTTTAATAATATTGAGTAAAAATTTGTTTAAAGAAATAATTCGGTTGTATGTTACTAATATACTATTAAAAAAATTAACAAAGAAAAGATTGTCAGAATTTTTTTAAAGTATGTAGGTCAGTTTGAGAATTAGATGCGCTGTGTTCAGTGGCCTGCTTCTGATTCTAGGAAGTGATCATCCGCCAAAGAAAGAAATTAAACAGACTATATGCTGTTTTTGTAGTTCTGAAAACCTTTGACTATTTCCTTGTATGATCCCATCATAAATCATTTTTAATTTCGTCTTAGAATGAGATTTAATTAGTAATGGAATCATAGTTACAATATAAATATCTTTAATTTGTTTTCTTTTTTATATTTTCAGTAACAAAAAGGCATTTTTTTTTATTCTGTGAAAGAAATTGAAACATTAACGGATTCTTTAAAGTGCATATGAAAACGTTATTTTATAAAAATATAGGCATTAGACATTTCTTTGCTATCATTTAATTGTAAAGTTCACCTTAATGAAGAAGCATTTTATTATTAATTAAATTAAATATTATTTTATTTGACTTCCTACTGTAACAAAACGTGTCTATGATTGATACTTCACTTTAGGCTTATCCAAGAAAAACAACACATTCTGACCCTGCAGAAAATAAGTGATATTGTCATGGTTAGTTGCCAAGATAATCATTGTTTAAGAAAACATGATAAATTAATAACGTCAGTATAATCTCTAGGTCTCACAAAAATAATCATGTACATTAGTATTTTTTTATAACTTTAACATGTCCGGTATTTTAATCTTTATTTCCATAACATAACATTTAATATTGCATTAAGAGCAAAAACAATTCAAAATCTTTTTTTTAAGTCATAGTCTTACCGGAGTTACCTTTATTCTTACCAAAAGACAGTAACAATCATATTTAGTCATTTCACATTAATCAAATCATCATAAACGAGTACTCAATACTGTGCAAGCACGTGATCTCAATTTTAAGAACACATTTTAAGTTGCATTGGTGTGGCATAGTTATGTGCAGCAATTACGGTGTTCGTAGCCGTATATCTATATGTATCTACATAAAGGTAATATATGCGCTGTATATGATGCACTTTATTTTGATCGACTCCACGATTTCCAGAGATATAGTGCATCGAGACGTTACAGCTGGAAAGCTCGTTGCCGATACGATTATTAATTCTTTGTGATCCAGCCAAAAGCTCGCAGCTGTGAGTGAGCTTTGGTAGCAAAAGCTCTCGTCTTGGTTGGTGTTGGTTGCGTCCCGCAGATTACGGCGCAATTAGAATGGATTTAGCTTTGGGGGCTGCTGTAATTGCCAGCGGGAGAGGCCGAAGCTCGCATTACGGTAGCTTTCGGCGCCGCTAATGTCCGCACACCATGCAGGCCGACATTAACATCGCAACTGCTTCGGAGCTTTCAAAAATAAACGCGTATGGAACATCACTTGCATTCTGAAATCAGGAGGATACTATTAAAAGCTCACAATACTCGTGCTTTCGTATGTGACGAAAATGATTTATTATATACAATCTTGCGCAAAAATATATATGAAAATAGTAATTAGCAATTAAATACATAATGAATACAAATTTTCGCTTTACTTTGAAACGGATAATTTAAAAAAATTTCCTTCGAAAAAAAAACTTGGGTTTCATACATCAATTAGGTCAGTCTTTTTTTTATCAACATACTTATAAAGTGTATCTTACTGATGAATCTCTTTTTGAGTCTGAAATTTATCTTTTTTTTAGATTACAAGAAGCGCAACGTGATCCATTTTGTAATGATGGTATAAAATCGTTCTTTATTTATTATTTTAATTTAGTTAAAAATTTAATACAAAAAAAAAAAAAATAGTTTATAAAAAAAACACACAATTTTCAAATACGACTCAAATAAAGTTTTGTAAGCGCAACCCATTTACAGTGTGACTTCTAATGTAAAAATTGCAATAATTTGTGAAAAATGCAAAAAACTTGTACTTGACTGTAGTTCAAAAACAATGGCAGATTAACACTCCACTAAGAATATTTAGGCATTCTGAAAATGAGAATGCAGAAATACACGTAAATGCTACTTATTTACAATTTATATTTCTTTAATTTGAGGAGATTGCACAAATGCAAGACTGTACATAAATAACAATGGCAGATCAACAGATCAATAAGACTGTTTTAGCATTATTATCTTGAGAATGCCAAAGTACAAATAAGTACAAAAGTAAGTACGCTAGGAATAGTAAAGTAAGCATTTACAGTTTTATTATCAATATACAAGCTATTAATTAGATGTAAAATGCACAAAAAGCAGATAAACACTACACTTAGAACATTTAGTCATCTTCGATATGACATGTGTCGAAGTATCAACCGGTATTATTCAGGTTATAACTAGTTAAATATTTTTCTGAAATAAGGTACTATATACTTTAAGAGTTTGTTGTTAATTGATAACTATTAGTACGCTCGTACTTGTCATAATGCGATTCGTATCTCTAGAAAACAATATCACCACTTATGTACTTGGTTGTCGCGTAAATGAATATTTATACTTCGAATTCTAGTACTATGGGAGGTCGTCCCCAGCTGTCCCATTCCTCCGCATTGCACAACGGAGCATTCAAATGGCGAGTCTCCCTGACCGCGTCTCCTCCCTCGTCGGTTTCGTGGTCCGCCCGCCCCCACCCAGGAGGGTAATCTGAACCCGGGAACACAACAGGCTGTATGTGGTGTGGAACCTCTCCACTCCTAACTACCTTTCAATGATGCTGTAAACAGCTCTTAATTAGCACTAATGATTCGGCGATTCTTTGATCGTTTACTTGAGCACAATTTATGTATTTATTCTTAAGCATTGCTGCTGCACAGTTTACTCGTAATGTCGTAAAGATAACTCAATGTGAAAAGGTTTTTTTAAATGTTTTTTAGCATTCTCTATGAGACACCATTATAAATATTTAAAAAATATTTGTTAACCTTGTTTTTACATCGATCAGGTTGAGAATGACCTCTGTCAATGAGACTGCAGTTAAGACTCGTAGCCTTCTTCAATATCACTGTCAAGAGACTACTGTGACAAAGTTTGTCTTATTTATTTATGTGTTCTAAATACAACATTAGAGAAAAATCACAAAAAAATGACCGAAATTTATGCACAATCAGAATTCTACAACAAACAATACATATGCAAAGGTGATATATTATATATTGAAATAGAAAAGAAACGTGGGAAAATATTTAAAAAACGATTGAGGTGTACGGTAGTCTATTTAGATGCACAATTACAGATGAACTGAATGGATTAATCGAAAGTCTACAGACATCACTAGGTATGGAAAACAATTAATGGTTTCGAGCATGGATATACCTACCTGGAATATATTTGGATCAAATAACTTCTGAGGTTTTCACGGCCAGGTTTTATATTGTGGCTTTTGGGTTTAGCCGTGTGTGGCGAAACTGAAACTGAAAAATCTGAACCCGAAATCGTAGCTCGAACACAAGGAAAACATGCACGCCTAGTAAGGGAAGCCATTGAAATCAAAAGACATCCCATCAACATCAACAGGGATGATGGCTTGATTCTCAAAACAGCATGGCTTCCGCCTCTAGCACATACTCAAAAGCATAGACAGACAAGCAAGGACATCCACAGTCCGACATGACGTTCGTGGAGGTACTCTCCTTAGAATATAACCACCGCACACGATTACCCGACATGACGCTCGGGGAGGTACGTTAGGCTAACGGCTAAACTACCTCCTGATACCAACTCACAACAAAGTCATCAACCCCGAAGAAGACCCCTGCAATGGCGGTTGAAATATCGGAAAGAAGAAATTCGCCACAAACGGCTCAGCCTAAAAGCCACAATATCATATTTGGATCATTTGTTAATCAGATATTTTAAGGTCTGATGATTAACTCGTCGTTTCCGAAGCATGTTAGATTTGGTTCCAAGAAGCGGCTCATCTTGAACGGTTACGCGTTTAGCAACAGGTCATTTCATTCACGTCCAATGACGCTCTATTTCAGTTTAACGAAAACCATACCTAGGATGTACTATTGTCACTTCACTAAATATTAGTGACAATAATGAAATAAAATAAATGTTATATCAGAAGTAATAATCAGCATTCTTTGAAACTCCAAATCTACTTTACAAATAATGAAGTACTCGTAAGTACTGACATCCTCGTCTTTAAAATACTACAAGTCACAGGTTCTTCACGTGGCCGCGTGGAGGAAGGATGCAGGAGCAGGCGCAATGCAAAGATTTTGTTTTTCAAGCACCTTTTGCATTTATTTTTTATTAAAGGCTTGACTTTTCCGCCCGATTTTTATATGACGTTTTCGCCGGCCGGTCGAACGGGACTACCGCGTGACACGAGTCGTCCGCAGACCAGGACACTGTGACATGTGACGCCACAAAGATCATCGTGGCGAATTCACAAATTAAAGATGACAGTTGAACCAACATGAAATGGAGCAACTGTCAATAAAATAAAATGGCGTATGCAAACGACGTGTGATTTTATATAAAATTAAGACTAGCATTATTAGATGTGCATGTCAGGTGAGCGATCAAAAATAAGAGACAATAGATCGCTTTTCGAGGCTTTTCAGCATCAGCCTAAAAGGATATATAAAGCTGATATCAGTACAATATAGAACTAAAATACAATATTAAAACATAAAACATTATTTAAAATTAAAAAGCCTGTCTAGCTTTAGTTTATTTTAAATGTATGAGTTTTTGTATAAAATAATGCACACATGAAATATTCTGTTGCTGCAAACCAATCCACCGGATTGATACTACGAAGAAGATGAAATATTGTTTACATACTAAAAAGATTTAATAAGAAATTATTTCAAGCTCATAACATGATATTCACAGCGTTCACAAATAAGCGCGAGAAGAAATTGCGCGCATAAATCTGTAGGCATAATTTTAGCTCGGAGGTCCCGTTGTTTCCTGAAAAATTCTCCAAATTCCTGGAAAAACAAGATTGAAATATTTGACAATCTCGCGCCCGACAGTTGACGTATGTGCACCGCCCCGACAGACAGATGGCTTTATTTTTGACTCTTGATTACACCGCGCTTATTTCTCTCGCGCCCATAAGCCGTGAAATTATGTCATTACGCATCCTTTATTCGTCAGGATAAAATCCAGTGGCGTAACTTAACATTGGCTACACGGAAACACATACTTTTTAATGTTTATTTTAATTTTTCAGCTCCCAATAACCAATAACGCTTTCGTTACTGACTCCTAACTGATGTCTGCTATCTGCAGAATCCATTTCCCAACCTCACCATTTACTTATCCATTCCCACGTGTTTCGTGGTTAGCAACGTGTTACCAAAGAAGACAATTCGAGATTCGCTGTAGTATACTAATTTCGCAGCCTTAGACTGAGGTCTTTTTGACATCTAACTGATGCACCTAGAATCACGGGAAGGCCTTCAGCCACTCTCTTACAAGTAGCTTTTTGCGTGCATCCAGTAATGGGTCCCCATCTTGTTCTCCAAAAACAGGACGGTGTAATACAAATTTTCTGGCAGAACGGCGTGAGTTTTTCAAACCATTTTTTTTGGTTAAAACTAGTATTTGTAGCATAAATATACTTATCTGACCTACTTTCATATATCACATTGGTTCTTTTATCCTTTAGCTATCAGGTGATGCATAAAAAACTATCATATTTAACAAACGTTCATTTTGTAACTCCATACATGTGGTGGCATTGACATATGTGGCTTACAGAAAAATGGCTCCTGTGAAAAACCTAATGATATTTATTTACATGCTTTTTAGATTCCTGTAAAGAATACATGAAGGTTAATAAATGGAATGACTGCAGTTACAATTTTCTACCGTAGATGTCACAATGAGTACTGAAAGAAGCAAAACGATATATCACGTCAACCGATGTCAAAGGTCGGGGAATCTTTGACGGCATATGCCAACAACCGATGCGAAAGGTTTAAAAGCATTCGATCACTAGTATAAGTATCATACCAGTGATCATATTATATAAGTCCTTCATTGCGAGGCAATTTGTATATTCCAAAGTTCCACTTAATATTTTATATTATTTATGGTATTCTATTAAATCGAGATTCTGAAAATTTTAATGAATGTTAGCTTATATATTTATTCCTACGCTAACCATTTCCTTTCTGAATAATGTGTTTCCCAGGTGTATGATATCAATATTATGCCGAAATATAAATAACAACTTTAAAAAGGGTCAAGTGATTATGTGACGTTCTTCAAAATAAAACATCTTAATATAAAAGTAGTTTGAATTGGTAGAACGTGTATCTCCTGTACGAGTATGTGCTACTATAAGTTCAAAAAACTAAGCTACGAGTATATTACATTAATTTGTTTAATCCGACTACACCAAGAGATAAGAAGAGTGTTAAGAATTTGATTTTATAACAATAATGCCTTGCATTATTTGCGTATCTTAGATGTGTTTATGACGTGGTTTTTGTTGTTCTGATTTCAGAATATTATGTTACCACTATACTAAAGAGTTTATTCCGGGCGGTATAGCTCAATGGTTAAAGCTTTTGCTTGCAAGCCGAAGGTCGTGGGTTCGATCCCTGAAGGATAATAAAAAAAACGATTTCTGAGCTCTATAATACCCCCAGTTGGTGTGAATTTGATCACTCACCCGTAAAATGCCGGTATATAGTATAATAGCCTATTAATCTAAATTGATGGTAGACGAAAGTCGTCCCGTAAAGAGCACCCATTGATAGTAAATTCCTGTAATAATAAGGTTGATGCGTGAATGTCGGGCTGTAGTCTATGACGTTGGCGGATCACCACTTCACATGCAGCGCTTATCCAGATGTAAAATGGTAAGCGTCATAGGGTTCACAGACGAAAAAACTTCAGAATCTGACGGTATTCTCCTACATGTGTTTATGTAAAAACAAAACTTTACGCAATACACAAAATATGTCAGTGTTTATTTTACCTAATTAATTTTATATTTAACAATTATTTCGGAGTGTACTTTATGATGAGCGCAGTTATTAGTTTTCGATTAAGTAATTGTAATTTGATATGTATGTATTTTTTAATGCAGAAATTGAATTGAATAAGCGCTGCTATAAGTGCAAGTCTGATGTTCAATTCGCATGTTTATCATTTATTTTCTTCTGATTCATTGCGAATTACGTGATAAGGGAGACGCTCCCGAGGGCTTATATATTTAGTTCTAAGTGGCGACTCAACGCAAAAACGTTTTTTTAACTTTCATAAATATTATCCTTCAAGTAAGTCACTCCACTGTACCGTAACTGTCACAGCGCGCGCAGACATTCCCAGGAGCGGTCGTTTTTCACCGCGATATAATTTGATTCTACTTTTATTATATCATCTCGTTATTATGTATTGTGAGCTGGTGGCTGATGGTGAGACGCTTCTCTTTGTGACTCATGGCTGCCGATTTAAATCTGCAAAGTGGCTGTTTTATTAAAACATTTCTTCAACTACAAGAAAATAAAAAAACCGCGAGAGATTTACACAGTTACACTTATGAAATTCCTTTCTCAGTACGTTCTCTGGGAACTTTTATACGGATACATTTAAATTTTAATAAGTTTATACTGATATAAATATTTAATTAAATGTGTTTTTAACGTTCAGTTCGTTTCAAATCTGCGAGTAATAATCGCTAAAATAAAATATATTTAATATAAGCGCTTTTCAATATTTCAAAAAATTTAAGTAAGAACAATGATTTTTAATTGATATGCTTAACTACAAGATTAATCAATTCTTCATATTATAAATAATTGTAGTATACCTGCGAAATGCACTTGGGGGTGACGCATGTATTATTATTTTTTCTCTATTACAACCTTATTTAAGAGTATTATTAACGTTAAGATTAAATGACGAAATATACCTGTAAAAACGTATATGCGAATTTTATTGATAAATTTATTTTAGCAGCACATATGTTTGACAATTAATAAACACACGCATACAATTCTACGCATTAATTCATTTAGAAAAAATACCGCGAGATTCGAACCTCGATCGTTGCACCTTGGCTTCGTCATATACACCGCATTGTCCACACGACCAAACTCTGCCAGAACAGATATAGGAAACTTAATGTATTTATACCATTGTTAATATCATATAACGATAGATGTCTCTGTAGTATATAATCAGATTATGTATTTTATTATTTTGTTAAGATTCAATCAGTCAACATTTATTCTCAAGCTTTATTATTATTATATATATATTTTTAAATAAGGTTTAAATTTAATATACGTATTATACTAGTATTTATAAATAATTTTAATGTCCTTCTATATTGAACTTGACGCATATACTCGTATCAAAACATTTTATTTACTGAATTAAATAATCCAATCAATAAATATAATTTAATTAAGTTTGAAACTTTCCAGGTAAATAATAAAAATATTTTGAAATTAATAACAATAGATATTGGGTAAATTACAGAATAGTATTTTTGGTCAAACATGAGATTTAACGAGCGAAATATTTGTTAAGGTATCTTATTGAATACGTAATATAAAAAAGTACGCAATTTTTTTAGCGAATAAATACGGTATTTAATTTCAGTACATGTTACCCCGTTAACATCGAGCGCCTTTTAAGTCATTGTTGTGTTCGTGGATTTTCGCTGTGCGGTTCAACCCAAGTGGTCGCTGTTGCTGATTGCAAAGAGATTGCTAAAAACGCAGAACAAAATGCTGCCACGGAGCCAATAATCGGAAAAACTGGCCACACAATATAAGCCGTAAACAATAACAGCCGGTGAAATAAGCTCGCCCTGAATCGCATTCGAACTTTGATTTTCGAATTTCGATTCATTCGAGGTTTGTTTCCGTTTTTGTTTTTCAAAAGCTTTTTAAATTACGTCGATGATTGGGCGCGAATGCGATTTGTATCTCAATACACTGTGCCTTGAAAATTGGATAAAAAAGTTTGCGCACAATAAAATATGGTGTTAAATAATTGAACATTTTTATAGAGTCACATACAGAGAAACGTCAAACTAATAATTAAATAGATATTCTTCATTGCGGAATTTTCGCTTTTAATTAGCGATGTCGTGAAAATAAGGCATTTAACCAATGTATCCTCCCTGTATTAACTTATGGCGCAGAGACGTGGAATCTAATAGCAAGTATAACCCATAAAATAAAGGTCACCCAGCGTGATGAGATGCATGCTCGGAGTGTCGCTAAAAGATAAAATCCGAAACGAGTAAATACGCAGAAGAACTCAAGTGGTGAATGCTACTCAAAGAATAGGCAGACTCAAGTGGCAATGGGCAGGACGTATCTGTCAAAGACGGTCGATGCAGAAGAAAAGATTGCAATGGCGCCCAAGAACTGGCAAACGTAGCATTGGCCGACCCCCTTCAAGATGGATTGACGACATAAGAAGAATAGCGGAAGTGACCTGGATGTGGAAGGCGGAGGATCTAAGATGATGGAGACTCATGAAGAAGGCTTACGTTCAACAGTGGACGGATACAAGTTGATGATGATGAGATATTCTTCTTCCATCCATTCCATATCAAGAGCATATATGGTCAACAGAAATTTCTTTCTCAGATAATATTGTACAATGTACATGCATTGACTCAAAACATCCGGAGGTCCATTTCGGAACACACGTGATTCCTGGACAAAGACTTGGGAAATTTCCCGGAGACTTACTATGATATCAGCTGTTGTATCCAAGGGATGTTTGTATCAAATAGTTTTAAGATTATTAATTGACAATTCTTAAAAATTACATAATTATAATTGTAAGCTTATTTGTATATAAATATATTAAAAATATTTAGTCGTACTTTGATTTCAAATTAATAATTTTTATCTTAAGTCATCATCTTATTCGTCTCAGCGATGTCAAATTATTTTTGCCCAGTATCTAGCAAAATCGATAGCTCGTGTGTTGCCTAGCATTAGGTATTGAGATGTGCAGCTTGTTGGACACATGGAGCAGGATCCTGGGTGTGAGGCGGTCCGCAGGTCTCCACAGTCGCACAATAGTGACTCTCAGTGCCGAAGCATTCCCCACCGCTCGAGGTTGTCTTTTGTTCTACCAACTCCGGTTCTTAATCTGTTCAGGGATTTCCAGGTCCGCCAATCAAGGTTCTTGCCAGTTGGGAGGCCTTTCTTTAGAGTAATGAAATCCTCTGATGTGACTTGTTGCCAGAGCATTTTCGGGGCTGGATATGAGAGGTTGTGTGGATCTCAGAAAGCTGCTTCGCGACTTCAGTCTAAGTTTTGAAGATATCTGATTAAACAAGCAGTGGGACGGTTGGTTTAAGTGAGTGTACGCGTTTTGCGCCTATCCGGGTCCATTTTCAACAATGATCAAATCTTCACAACAGTCATTGATAAAGCTAAGGGACGATACGAGTATAAAATAATAAATTTCTATCATTTCATAGTCATTTAATTGAGTCCCAGAATGTAAAACGCGTTCAGTCAAAAACATTACGTTAGTTAAAAAATAATAAAATAATAATAATATCACTGTAAATCCATCTCTGAAAGGGGAAGAAAAGTACTGGAATGGCGCCCAAGAACAGGTAAACGAAGCATTGGCCGACCCCCTACAAGATGGACTGACGATATAAGAAGAATAGCGGGAGTGACCTGGATGCGGAAGGCGGAGGATCGAAGAGGATGGAGACTCATGCGGGAGGCCTACGTTCAACAGTGGACGGACACAGGCTGATGATGATGATGATGATGAAATCCATCTCAACAAAAATTGTCAGTTATTGAAAACCGCTTACTAATTCATAAAAATATATTTTTGTTTGAAGTTTGTAAGTGATGCAGAAGGAAGATAGTTCAAGACGAGGAAGCGTCTCGAGGTGTCTCACGTCTCACATAATCTCCTCAGGGTTTCCATTATAAGATCCCGAAGTGATCGAACTCTGGAGGCTGGGAAACAAGGGATTAGAACCCCGCACCCCCGGCCCCGCTGGCATCAATCTGTGATGTAATCACATTATTCGGGGGCCGCGCCCTGCGCGCGGAACACAGTTTTAATCCCGACTTTAGACGCCCTTCCATCCACCCACACCGTCACCTACTCACGTTTTCGGAATCTTCAACCCTGCATTGGCCAATTGGGGTAAAATCTTTATAAACAACTAGCTGACCCGGAGAAATTCGTTTCGTTCCACAGTCAATAAATGATGTTCATTTGGTTTTAGATTGAGTTTAAAAGAATACGACAAAATATTTGAATAAGCGTTGTTCCTGTTGTTCATTTTACTTTTATATGTGTACTTTATTTTCAGTAACCACTATTGTATTCACACGTGTAAGTATGTAATAGATTTATCATAATTTAAATATTAAAAACTGTTATTGTTACTTTAAATGAAAATGCTTAGAAAGCCATTCACTGGAACCAGAAAAAATCTAAAAAGTTGTTCCATACAAAATGTATGAAAAAAAATAATTTCTTATAATTTTTTTCCGAAATTTTTTCCAATGTTATATATTTTTTTCTGTTTGGGATCAAGGCAGATCCAACAAGTCAGAAATCATTAAAATCAATTCAGTTGCTATTGAGTAACAAACGGTATTAATAACATGACTTTATTTCATGTTTTGATATTTAAAAACGCTGATCATTGAACAACCAAATATTTCTCTGCCACTACAGGCCGCTGTAGTAGCAGAGTTTATGTTTTGCGGAATCTTGCCCTGAAGGTTTCCGAGAACCATCTATGTTCCCATATGGACATCCGTGTATACAGGTGTTCTGGGACAATGCATAGAAAATCTGAGCTGACAGAACTAACAAATGGAATTTTTCAGTGTCCATTTTTTCCTAATACGAAACGGATATGGAAAAAATATATAGAAAATATTTTTAGTATAAATAAATGGGTCTTATTGAATATATGAGACAAAGCGAGGACTGTGATGATGAACATTGTTTTATGGCTGATATAGTTACGATACTACGTTCCAGCTGGTGAATGAAATTATAATGATGATTTTTTTATTTTGATACATTTTTGAGATTAGTTCATAAGTTTCAGGTTTATCATGGGTTTTTCTATATTTTACACTTCCACCGCGTGAACACCGGTTAATGATTCAAGCGTGTGGTGTTGTATGACGCGCGCTTACATATCATTAAGCTCCACAACCGCGGCAGGGAGGAAAATTCACGAAAAGCTCGGATTTAAGGATAGTGTTAAATTATTACTCCACCTTATTCCTGAAACCGATTTTCCATATTCGATACATAATCCGAATATAATTCGCCTTGGATGTATATCGATTACGTTTAATGCTATATTTACTCTGGAACTAAAACAATATTTAAATATCATTATTTGTTCCTTTAATAAAATTGGCTAAATAGGGGATAAATTTTTATCATTTTTTATGTTTTTATCGTACGATAGATGTCGCTATAGTATATATTCGAAGTATGTATATTTTTATTATTAAGCTTGTGAATAAATGAAGACTGATTGAATAATAATAAAAATATACATACTTCGAATATATACTATAGCGACATCTATCGTACGATGATAACAATGATATAAATACTAGTTTCAACGCGAGTCGGTCTAGGCATAGCAATGGCGCAGTTCGCCGAGCGGTATGAATACCTGGGCATAGTTGGTTTCCAAGGTCCGCGGTTCGCATCCCGCTTCTGCCGTTATTTTTGTGCTTGGATTGACGCGTTGAAAAAAGAATTTTATGTATAGTATATGTATATTTAAGTAAGAATAATATTGTAATATAGTCAATGATCTATAAAAGTAGATTAGAATATTGAAATAATAAAATAATATTCTAATAAAAATTAAAAAATTCATACAAGAAATAAATAGTTTATACATCCTTTTTAATGCGGATTATTTTTATCCACGTAATGCAAAGTAAACATCGAATCTATAAATAAACTAAACTTCATATCATAATCGTTGCTCTCACATACAATATCTATATTAAATAAATTATTTCTGAAAGAATTATACTAATAAAAATATATGACTTTAAAAGTAGGGATAATGTTATAAAACTTTAGCTTGAATATTGATAAATTGCGTGCAAGTAATTCAACAATTCAAAAAGATATTATTTTTAATATTTAAAAAAAACTACTTTATTTCTTTATCATAATTTTTTTATATTATTTTACATATTTTTTATTACTTAAAAATACAATACTTAACTTTTTATAAACGAGTAACGTGTTATCTCGCTTTCCTGTAAAAATTACATTATAATCTAAAAATATTTAAGCAGTTAGCATATATGAGTATTACACATACCATAAATTACACATAATAAATATTTTATACATATTCTTATCAATATTGTGGCTTTTGGGTTTAGCCGTGTGTGGCGAATTTCTTTTGACCAATATTTTGACAGCAATTGCAGGGGTCTTCTTCAGGATTGATGATTTAGTTATGAGTTGCAACTACATATACATGGAGGTATAAATAACGCTCGTAAAAAGATAATCTGGCACCAATTCACAACTAAATCATCAATCCTGAAGAAGACCGCTACAATGGCGGTCGAAATATTGGTCGAAAAAATTCGCCACACACGGCTAAGCCCAAAGGCCACAATATCAAATTTGGCCTTGAAAACCTAAGAAGTTATTTAAAGGATGTTTTTGTTCTGTATTTATGTAGAGTTTCAAGTTTGTCCTGATGATGGCGATATATTTTCGAAACCATTGAATTATTTATTTTAGTTAGTTAGTTATTTATATTATTAAGTTATTTATATTTTTATCAATTTGGTGGATTGGTTTGCGGCCAAAAAAATCTAACATTTTGATCTCCAACTCTTCTCCATTTATACATATGATATGAATAAATCAAGGCTATTTTTGTCTTTTGAGAAATAAAATATTTTTAATATTACCGTTCGTGGTCTGTCATGGGCAAAATCGTCAGGTGAATCTGCGAGGACACTCCATCATGAGGGTGACAAGTGGAACAAATGGAATTTATGACGCAATATCAAAGGCGTTACTATTTACAAACTTTGTAATTTATATTATTAATACTACACAATCACATCATGATGCGCTACGATGGTCTTCTTTACGACAATATGGAAGGGATTGTGAAGGGGAGTGTTTGAGGACATGAATTAAAGCTCTTATGTCGAGCATAAGAGGATTGCAAAGGATCGAGAAGAGTGGAGATCGAGATGCAAGATTTTGTTGCTGCAAACCAATCCACCGGATTGATACTACGAAGAAGAAGAACTCCACAACGCTTTGATGTTTATCTTAATGTTTCAATTAACTTATTTATAAAAAAAAAACGTTAATACTGTGTATACAATATATAAAATATTATATTAAATGCTAGATATAACGAATATTAATAAAACAAGACGTTTGCTCCAAAGGTTTTTTTGTTTTGTGTCTTTCAGGATAAAAATATTATATGACTAATGAAAGCTTCATCAGTTCCAACGTCTAGTCAGTAAAAATGATCTTTGAGCACGTTGGAACTGATGGATCGCGAAACTTCCCCATAGATAACGAAACTGCAGTCTTCTAGTAAGTGAAACGCTGCTCAGTGTGATCCATGTTAAAACAAGGTATGAAATACTTATCCATTTTATATAAAATGGATCTCAAAATAAATGCTAAAAACGCATATTGTTATGGAGAGATCTATATTCGGAGTGTCGCTAAAAGATATAATCCTAAATGAGGAAATACGCAGAAGAACTCAAGTAGTGGAGGCTACCCATCGAATAGGCACACTCAAGTGGCAATGGGCAGGACATATCTGTCGAAGACACGACGGTCGATGAGGAAGAAAAGTATTGGAATGGCACCCAAGAACTGGCAAACGAAGTATTGACCGATCCCCTGCAAGAACTGACCTGTATTCGGAAGGCGGAGGATCGAAGAGGATGAAGACTCATACGGGAGGCTTACGTTCAACTGTGAACGGATACAGGTTGATGATCATGATGAATGGTGATGAACGTATCTTTTAGTTAAGGAGTATATTTCAAATGATTTAAATTTTTCATAATAATAATGATGTTTAATCTATATTTTTTAAATCTCAACTACGCCTTTGCGAATTCCCCTTCGAACCACAAGAGCCTACTCGGTAACTACCTTTTCATCCAATCTGATTCTCTCGACCCGAAACAATCTGCTGATTTTACTGCTTCCTGTCAGCTGATCAGTTCTGATGCAACCAAGTGTACAATTCACAGCATCACGTCCAGTTAATCATTGAAAGACAGTTCATGGCGTCGTTGTGCGAACTGACTAAATATGATACCTTACAACAAGTATCTCAAGTTTAATTTATTGGATACATGTTATGAGTTAAATATATATTTGTTTAATTACATAACTTTACTAAATTAAATTATAATGTTAGAAGAAGATAAATACAATTCTTAGTCAGAATATTAATTACTCGTATATTGTTATTACTTTACAAATTTATTCGTTATATCGTCATTCAAATCCCAGCAATTACCGTTTATTATTCTTGTTTTTGTTAGTTACAAAAATATCAAATAAGATTATGTTTGCTGTAAATTTGTTTATGCATAATTTGTTAGCTATTTAAAAAAATATATTTATAACATATTATATTATAATTATGCAGCTTCTTCAAGCCATTTCGTGATTTATTTTTACTTTATTTGGGTAAAGAAAGACATAAATTATATTTTTAGGATCAAGTGAAATTCTTAAATGAATACTTCCAAGCTTAAAAATGAATAATTATTTGAGTGTTTCTTTCGTAAGGTATTCATAAATACAATCTGCATATACGATTAAGTATTATATATAAAAAATAAAGTCTATAAAACATAATTATGTATGATGAATAAAATAATAAATAAATAATTCATAGTTCATTTTATTTATAATATGAAAAATATTATAATGATTAATTAAAATTTCTGTCTATAATGAACATTTTACGTATTTTCTGACATAACCAGATAGAGTTACATCGCTTATTCTGTTTTTATAATTACCATAACTCGCTTAAAACTCCAAACAAGCATTGCAATAAATTCGCGGAAATAATGGCTCATTTCACTGGCTGAACCACTAATTTTGTTTTCGCAAACTCGATCTGCAGACGGATCGCACCGGAAACTGGCTTAGAATTCGGCCAAATGTCATTCCGAACTTTTCGCAGGTAAAGCTATTAATGCTTTCATCCCCTCTGGCCAGATCATCATCTTTAGCGCGAAAGCTCTATGATGCTTTTTTCTTAATTAAATTACATTTAGAAATTAAATTTTATTTTTATTCCAAGCATTCACTTTGATGTCTATTTCAATCATTAAATATGTTAACAATTTATATTTTATTAAAAGTATAATTAAAAGCATTTAAAGATTATGTATCAAAATTTAAAAAAAGTAGATTACAAAGACAAGTATTCAAATCTTGTTTTAATATGGATCACACTGAGCAAATGTGATAAAAGAATGTATGAAATATAGATTTTTTACTGTTAATATTAAAGTGGATCTCTTTTAATTTATTAAGTTTTATTATTTTTCGTCTTTTACGTATTTTTCTTCAACTACTACTACTTCTTTGCCTTTTTTATTGTTCTTCTTCTTCCATAACCGCTCACTAACCGAAGCGCATAATCTTTACAAATTTCCTGCTCCCATTAATCGTGCCTCATTGAAAGGTGTTATACTACAGAGTAACTGATATTCAGTATAAGATATTTTTTTTTTTTTTTTTTTTTTTTTTTTTTTTTTTTTTATTATACTGGAAGGCTTTAAATGACTTATTCACGGTACCCAACAATGCCCTGAAAAGGACGCCCGTACCTTGTCTGTACGAGTCGCGCCTTGAGAAAGGCGCCCGATGGGCCTGCGCGGGACTCATTCCTCGTCATAGGGAGGACCATACCCGCTAAAAATTGTCTCCCAGTGCCTCTACCGACCCCGGTTTATTTTTCTCATTAGCTTCAGGGTCGGTTTCATTGGCCCGGCTGTAACTTTGGTGTATCGCTTAGCCGTTAGAGTCGACGTGCGAGCGTTCAGCATGCCTACTTAATCGTTCGGCGTCTTCTTTTTGCCGTAACACTTGTTCCGAAGAATGTCGACCAGGCGTCCCAGTTGGTTGGTGAGCTCAGCATGCTGGCCGCCATCCTTTCCGGAGACAGTGTGTCAAGGTCATTGGTCTGGCTTAAGAGCTGTTCCCTCTCTTTGTTCCACGCGGTGCAACCAAATATCGTATGCTCCGCGTCGTCGATGTCCGCATCGCAGTGATGGCAGGCGGGTGTCTTCTCCTTTCCAATTGATATCAAGGCCTGTTAAGTATTTAAAAAGCTAAGTACTATTGGGGTTTCTTTGAATAATTCGCAAACAAGTGGATGCAGTAAAATTTTCTATCTACTTAATAAAAACGATATGAAATAATCAATAACTTATTAATTTAATCTTTTCTTTAACTAAAGCGCTTATTTATATTCAGAAGTAGATCACACTTATACTTGATACATAAAAAATACTTGATTTTGATTACAATAACGGTCAATGATAATGTTAAGTTCAACTTTTTTTTTTAATTTTTCTTTGTCATATAAAATTGAACAAATATTACTTGGAAAGGAACATTGGGAATACCCAATGTTGAATGCAACAATTCATTCAAATTAATGAGAGCTTTGTAACCATTAAATTGAGCAATTACTGCGGCGGATGATGATTGGATTGCGGTCGATTATTTGTAAAATATATATTGTAAAATAAAACAATCCGTGTACAATTATGAAAGTCTGGAATTAAATTGTTTCAGCTGCAATTAAAGCATTGAATTTTATCCACAAATATAAGTAACACAATGAAATCAATTGGGGTTAGTTCATAAAGAACAAACTCGAAATTGCGATACTTTAAAAGAATGTTGTGATATCAGTATATTTAAATTAACATAGTTATCATTCATCGACATTAAACCTTTTTATTTAGAAAATATATTACTGTTGATTGATTTTGTGAGCAAAAACTTACATTTTGAGCAATAGACTAGATAGTACTTTTTTACCTTTCTGAAAGATATTTAAAAGTGTGCACACTGGGATTTTTTTTAAATTTTTTTTTTTAATTAGTGGAATTTTATAATTTAATCATTTAATAAAAAGTTATTTCATATAATCAATCACCATTTAAATATTTAAGAATGGCTTCTTGGTGAAAAACTGTGGAACTCTCCGAGTATAACAAAAAACTTTTTTTCTGTACATTATTGAGAGTATAGAATATTTTATATTTATCATTTTTAAGTCATATAAGATCAGCAAGCCAATAATAAGTACAATATAAAATATTAATGAGTATTACAAATACAATATTAATAAGTATTAAAACTAGTTCAAATATTTTTTGCCGTGATATACAAATAATAATAAAAATGTTCCACCACTAAGTATTGCAACACTTTTTCACTCATATAGTCGTAATGTATTAAAAAAACATATAATTTTACAAACAATATTTTCAATACAAGAAATAAATTATACATAGATTTTGCATCCAGTCTTATAATTAAATATAAAGTAGCATTACTTTTTGTTTGTTTCTAACGAATGCAATCGTTTACATAAAAAAAGCTCTTTTAAAGCGTACTATTGATGATGCTATAAGTATTTTTCCATGTTGTCGAGTTTTTCAGCACAGGGAAGCATAAAACAAAGTCGGGCATATCTTTGATGTCAGTATTAAGGCAGATTAGTGTCAAAGACTACAAAGACAGTGTCCGCGGGGCGGAGCTCCTCTTGGGGCTTCCGAGGGACACGTAAGCGGCAGGAAGTGCCCCCCGTAACAAGTGACCTGCATCCGGTTCGTTTGATGTATACCAGCAGTGCGGCCTTCTGCATTTTGGTTTAGCTGTTAGATGTTTTTATTGCTAAAATGCGTATTTCTTTAATAGATTGTCTTGCCATGTCCGTGTATGTGTAACTGACTACTGTTGTAGATAAGCTGCTGCTCGGTATAAAAATGGATGCTTGGAAGAAGTCAGGAGTAAACAAAATATTTTAGTTTCTTAAATTTAGTTATTACAAAATGCCACCTCTCAGTTATGTAAGTTCCTACTATCAATGCCTTTTCTCAAGACATCTCTGCATTCTGAAGAATATATATTTTTTCTAACGGCATCTATAGCAAAAAGCAAGATACAGTAGTATCAGACATCAAAGAGATGGTTTGTTTATCATATTATTTAAGGTAATCAAATGATTTGTCATACTTTTCTTAGGCCAGAACCTTTTGATTGACAGAAAACAGCCAACGACATATTAAGCAACAGGTAAACCATCCATGTTTTAATGCGTCTAATTTTTCTTAACTTGTAGTTATAAAAATATTTTTTTGATGCTATTTCAAAACTCAAACGCAAAAGTGACTGCTGTATTCGACGACATTCTCTTTCGTATACAAATGCTTTATATTACAAAATTTGTTAAAATAATTAATAAAATTTTAAGACGTACAAGTAGTACGTTTGCAAGTAGTTAGACTTTTTAAGAAGTATTTTTTTTTGCTCAATAATAATTATTTGTACATCATTTTACAGCTCATAGTAGCTGAAATGTCCCAGTCTCCGCGAAGTAGAGCTTTCACAGCCCTACCCCAGCACCGCGCTTTACTACACCGAGAGCTTTCACTGGTCGGGTCACTAAGCTTGTTGCATATAAACATACGAGTGCTAAATGTATGATATATAATTATTCATTTAGATGAATTGCAAGCATATCAAATTTAAATGTAACTTTGGATAATTTTAAATATATTTACTTATGTTCAGCAAAAAATGTAAGTTGAAACAGAGATTTAATCAATAATAAATTTACTAAATATTTAAAAATAAAAAAATATTTTTTAGTGAGTTTCATAGTTGAAGAAAATATATTTAATGATTCGTTTATATTAAATGATAATTGGTCGTTCACAAATATTTAATTTAAAAACATATTGATGTTCTCAATTTCGATGAAAATATAAATGTTTATGAAAAACCTTTAATTAAATTCCTTTAAGATATGTCATATAAAATGGTATAAAAAATATTTTTGATATACTATTGTACAATAGGTTTATATTTTTGTAAATTTACCGGCGGGTATAGCTCAATGACCAAAGCGTTTGCTTTGTAAGCCAAAGGACGTGGGTTTGATCTCCGTTGGGGATTCTTAAACCTAAAACGACGAAAAAAAAAGTATTTTTAATCGATTTCTGAGCTCTAAAATACCCCCGGTTGGTGTGAATTTGATCCCTCACCCCTAAAATGCCTATTAATTAAAATTGGTGGTAGACTAAAGTCTTCCCGTGAATACCACCCATTCATAGTAAATTCCTGTAGTAATAAGGATGATGCGTGAATCTCGGGCTTTGACGTTGGCGGATCAATACTCGACATGAAGCGCTTAGCCATATGCTCTATGGTAAGCGTCATAGAATTCCACAGATGAGACATAAGAATTAGTATCACTTTTTGTCAGTATTCTCCTGTACAAGTTTTCATAAAAAAAAAGTTTTGTATATAAAATACTTAGATATTATTATAAAATTTTAATATTATAAAACTCTGAAAGACACATAAAGTGCACAAGAGTGTCTGAAAAACTAAAACAAAAACGTTGTATAGTAAAAAATATTAACTTATCATACTTTTTTGTATCCCTGAGATGAATTTCATTAGAATTCACTTCCATCTTCATTTGCCTGATACCCCTACAGAAATATCGAAACTCTCACAAAGTAGGTTAGAAAGGACGCTATTACTATTATGATATTGTTCTTATGTGACTGATGAAATCTAACAATACAAAGGCTTCAATGGGGATTCAAAGGGATACCTTATCTTATTGGGTAAGACCTCTGTCTTATGAAGTAGACTGTGAACAGATGCAACTTTTGAAACTGACACCCCTTTGTTCACCACCTTATGTCAAAATACAAGAAACAAGCTTCATCAGTCTACAGTCAGTTACAAGATCTTTCACATGATCTCAAGTCTTGTCCATTTCCCCCCCCCCCAAGTAATCATAATAATCGATTAAATCGATCAAATCACGACAGTAAAATGTTAAAAATTTATCGTGGAAATTTCAAATAATATTGATATAATAATAAGGTTTTAATATTGTACCCGGATCCATGGTCACAGAATCGATTTTGTGGGGACATAATTTTTATACAATGTACTTGGAAAAAAGTCCTTAATTCAAAATGTTAATATGAATAAATGATCCCGTTTTTCAAGTTATTAAAATACTTTTTTTTTTTAATATATCTGGAACTAAATTTTTTACATAATATGAAATATTTAAAATTAAATTGAAATACGAAACTAACTGATTATTTTTTACCAATTACCAAACTGTGTAATTTGAGTTGATCATATGTACTCAAATATTGACTTTTGTGAACATGTTTTTCTAACCATTATTTAATTTACTTCAGTATAATGCATTTTATTAAGACCTTTTTCAATCACTTTTGATTTCACACAATGTTTTTTTTTAACAATTTCTGGCATTGTGACTATGTGTCTTGACACTTTGCTTTTTTTGTTTGATAATACAATTTAAAAATTTATGTTGTCAAATATAAATATTTATATTCTTCTTCGTAGTATCAATCCGGTGGATTGGTTTGCAGCAACAGAATCTTGCATCTCGATCTCCATTCCTCTCGGTCCTCCGCAACCCTTTTCAGCTCAGCATAAGCGCTAAAATTTATGTCCTCGAATACTTGCTGTAAATACTCCCGTCTAGGGCGCCCTCTACAGTTTCTACCCTCAACCATCCCCTCCACAATATCGTGAAGAAGACCATCGTGGCGCATGATGTGACCAATCCATCGGGCTCGCCTCTCTGAGATGGTTCTTATTAGGTGCCTATCTTCCTTGATTATCCTGAGAACCTCATTGTTCGTGACGTGGTCTCTCCAGGAAATTCCGAGAATTCTTCTGTACGACCACATCTCAAAGGCCTCTAGTCTTTTTTTATCACTTTCAGATAAGCACCATGTCTCACAGCCGTACATTAAGATGCTCCAAACAAGTGTTTTGGCAAGTTGCTTGCGGAGCCCTAAAGTAATATTCTTTGACTCAAGAATTTTGGCTTTTTATTGAAAGCTAGCCTTGCTTGATGTATTCGACTGTTGACTTCTCTTTTTGTTCTGCCATCCCAGGTGATCGTACTTTCAAGGTATACAAATTCTTTTGCATCTTTTAGGGGTACTCCTAGCATTGATATGTTAATTTTCTGCTGCTCATTGCGGCTTACTCTCATGACTTTGGTTTTTGTGCTGTTTATCTTCATATTGTAGTTGGAATTAAATATGTTTTCCATGGATGTCAGCGC
The DNA here is from genome assembly GCA_022606575.1 of Glossosoma conforme. Taxonomy (NCBI): domain Eukaryota; kingdom Metazoa; phylum Arthropoda; class Insecta; order Trichoptera; family Glossosomatidae; genus Glossosoma; species Glossosoma conforme. Next base: position 125,540 of record JAGTXR010000199.1, on the reverse strand, counting down.
TTCAGTGAGTTCATCTTCAGTTTCAGCAATCAGAGCAATGTCGTCAGCAAACCTTATCATATCAATCTTTTGGCCATGTATTTTAACCCTCTCTATATGGCCCATTTTTTCCCTGATGCTATTAATTGCATTTTGTATATATACGTTGAAGAGTACAGGCGACAGAGAGCACCCTTGTCTCACCCCTTGACGTATTTTTGTAAAATAAATATCTTTTAGTATTTAACTCACATACTCACATTGAAAAAATATTTATAAAATAATCAGATTTTGCTATATACAAGTATATTATCATTTTATGAACACTTAATCTTCACCCCAATTTAAATCCACTTATAATAATAAAAAGAATTTTATAAAAATATATTTTTACAAGAAAAAATAAAGCGTAAGTGATTGAATTAGAAAAAAGCGTGTCCGTCAAAATCGTGCAACATGATGTATAATACTCGACACCATAAGTCAATATAAGTATTTTCAAGTGCATGGCATTTAAACCAAACGTGAAAGTAACATTTCCTTTCAAAATACGTGTAGCTAACGGAAATGCTACGGTCAGGTTTTCATATACAATAGGTAGCACTGCAGAGGTAGTCCTGCATTGTCCAGTGGATCGTATCGGCGCCGGTCAAATCACACGGAAAATTTACTTTTCATACCGGATGGAGTCGTTCCGTCGCGGCGCCTCCACAAAAATTTATTACACCCAGTACTTTACAAACATATTTTTTGTTTATTCAGAATATTTAGCCTTACCACATCATATAATTATAATAATGAGCGTTTTTTATGTTTTAATTTTAATTGATGTTAAATTGTTTTTATTGCAATCACCAAAGAACCAAAATAATATTGTATGTTTTCTTTGTGACTTGAATTTTTAAGAGGTTTTAGCTTGAGAATGTTTATTAACGTTTTTCTATGTTTTTATTGTTCTTCTTCTTATTGTATCAGACATGTCAAATATATTAAGCTCAATATGTAAGCTGTCTCATAATTCAAGTTTTTTGGTTTTCAACGTAGATTTTACCTCAAGTATTTACGCCAATTTTTGCATAAAACTGCCTGTTTTTTGTTGTTATCTTGGGTTATGTCGCTTCTGAAAACTAAATGGTCCGCACCTCGGGAGCATCAGGGTAATCAACTAATCCTTTGAAAATCTTAAAGGAGAGTTGAATTTTTCTGGCAACACTGGTAACCTGTTTTTATCTGATCAAAAGGTCCTCGAACAAACGGCTGATATGGCACACGGAACAAAGTCTTAGATACCATCATGTCACATGTCACAGGTGTATTAAGCGATACAAACACTGTCCTTTGAAATAAAAAATAATATTGGTATAATTTATTAAAACAGTTTATTTTTCGTTTTACATAAGAAAATTAATGAAAAAATAAATGTTTAATAAATTATATCGAAACCAGTTTAGTTTCGCAAAAGAAATACTTCGTACAAAAAACATTTATTTACATTTATATAAATATCATAAATAAAATGTTACTTGGTTTTAGCAAACAAATCGATGGCGTAAAATAAATATTCGTCTACTCAAATTGTTTGAACATATTTTAAATTTATGTTCTTGAACACAGAATTCTAATATGAATATTAAAATTTATTTAACAAAATACACATAAAAATTGCACATTTTTTTCAAAAGGCATCGATTTGCTTTACTAATGATGGACAGTGTAAGAGGATAAAAATTGACTTTGATACTATGAAGCAGGCTTAGATATTCGCATACTAAAGAAATATGATTAAACTCTTAAAACACTTTTTATTTTTTAACTTTCAAGTATTTTATTTGTAATTTATTTTTAAATAAACTATTGTTTTAATGACAATGCCGAAGTTTTTATTTATCCAGAATTAAAATGACTAACTTTAATTAATATAAATTTTTTTTTTGTTATTGCACAAAAGGCTAATCAGGCTTAACATGTTTAACAAAAACTGTGAAAAATATACTGTAAAAGATTATTCTTTAATAAATTTAACTTATTTATTGCTACGATGGCCTAATTTATTACTGTAAATATTGTCCAGATAAACAAACTTCATATCCTCTTAGAACCTTTAATGTTTGCTCAACCTAATCTAAAGTTCTTGGATTTTGGATTAGGTTTTACGTGCTTAAGTCCACATTTGTCTATACTAGGCAGTGTGTCCTGACACTTGTCGGTCCACTCTTTCCACAATCCGAAACCGTTATACTTGTGGATTAGGAAAGCACATCTTCCAGCTATAGATATGTCGTCTGTTAGTAGATCTGCAATAAAAACAAGATACGTATATGAACCTTCGTAATATGTAGTAACATACTTTACATAAAATATTGATTAATACAAAATGGTTTATCATTTCCGGGAAGGCTTTATTGTAAAGGAAATATATCTCTACGAAAATAGAATTCCAAAATGTTTTTTTACATCGAAAATTGTTACTGTAATAAACGATTCTAGTCAAAATCTGAATGAACTGAGTATATCATGAGATAACATAAGGAGGCTGGATGTAGAAGGCGTAGAATTAAGATGGATACATTATCATACTGGATTTAGTACATATACGTATTTAATTCACGGGTGGACATACTAATGATAATTATTATATTAAATTTAATACAAATGATAATTATTTACATATGGCACACTCAAGTGGCAATGGGCAGGACATATCTGTCGAAGAGACGACGGTCGATGGGGAAGAAAAGTATTGGAATGGCGCCCAAGAACTGGCAAACGAAGCATTGGCCGACCCCCTACAAGATGGACTGACGATATAAGAAGAATAGCGGGAGTGACCTGGATGCGGAAGGCGGAGGATCGAAGAGGATGGAGACTCATGCGGGAGGCCTACGTTAAACAGTGGATGGACACAGGCTGATGATGATGATGATGATGATAATTATTTGAAGAAACAAGATAATTCCGCACTGATGGTTTGTGACTGAAAAATTACGTAAACTGATTTCCTCACTGTTTCACTCTCATATATAGTGGTTTGAGTCTTTTTTTTTTGTATAATTAAATTTTCATTTACTACAGCCATAAAAACATTGATTTATTTTAGTTGTACTTATATATAATAATTATTGTTTGATTTGTGAGTTTAACTTAGTAATTATCTCCTTTAAGCAGCGAGATTAATCACGAGAATTCGTAATATGTCATAAATTTTTAATGAAGATGATAAAATATATGTTTTATTATTTACTAACCATCACATAGTATATTGCATTCCCCTCCACGCGCGTACTTGTCGCAATAAATCAAGTCATTGATCTGAAACAGTCCCAGGTTAAAGGAACCGTTCTTTCTGGGTCCACTCTTGTACTTGGTATTCCTTTCACTCTCAGCTTCAATCAAGCAAATCCCTGAAACAATAATAATAATATATTAAAATGATAATTATATAACATATTAGAAAATTGACATACAATTTTCATATGTGTTTTCATAAAGAAAAACATTCAAAAATATAGATACCTTAATGTAACAATGAAAACAAGAGAGAAAATATCAAAAAAACATGCAATTATAACCTAAACAAAAAAATAAATCATTAGCTATGGTCAAAACCTTTTTAAAGGCATTTTGAATGTCATGATCGATTTCAATCTATATTTTTACAATTAAAAGTAAAGTTTGTTTGATAAATTATAATGATCATACAGCATGCATGATATTTTATAGATGCTTTTTAATAAATAAAAACGTTCCATTGTTTGTGTTTGAATAATAAAAATTCAAATGAAAATATATTTCAAAATGTTAATCATTAATATTTATGAATATATTTATGTTAATTATTGAAATATAATACCTTATCTATAAAAACAAAAAGAATATTTGTAATTTTTGGTTATAACACCACATTCTAAGGAAATCCCAGGCGATTATTCATAATCTAAATATTATTTTTTAGTGGTTTCCGTTTATATGGTTGGTAAACTAACAACATTGCCACTATATATATTTGAAAGAAATGCAGGGGTCATTATTTTCCTACAATATGCATTTAATGGCACTTATTGAATTTAAATATGCATTTGCATAGTTAAACAATAAGCGTAATTAATTTTACATGATAATTAAAAAAACGTGAATAAAATTTTTATGGAAGTAAAATTTAAAACATCTAGTAACTGGCTGATAATGATTATATTGAATTCAATCAATGTAGATTATAAAAATGCTTATATAAATGTAAAAAAAAACACTAATGTTCCAATAACCTTAAGGCATCCTTGCTGATAAACTCATAGCTTACCATATGTATTACAAACATTTTTTTATACTTAGTAAGTGCAACATTCACGATGTATGTGCAATATTGTGCATGTTAATAATATGTACGGATAATAAGATTTCAAATTAACACTTTAGCAAGAATAGATAATGTGTAAGATATCAATGAAGGTTATATTTACAGTCTCCATAAAAGAATGTCATTTTACGGCCCTTGTTTTAAAAGAAACACGGACTTAAAAAAACATAAAATCTTTGGGTGATACACTATTTAGGAAGATCTAATGAGCTAGGAAAATAATATATTTTTCAATATACAGGTTATGGTTTTAGTAGCACTTAGTTCACAGATAGATTTTGAGGTTATCACTAAATGCCATCATAGTATGAAGCTGTCACAAGATGTTTTTTGGTACTAATGGGGTAGCAGCGTACAGTTTCTGAGGTGTTCCATGGGGAATCCTTGCCGGATGAGTTCCCTGGCGAGGTCACATCTTGTGAAGACTTTTCCTGAAGCCGGTAGGTTCAGGAACATGAGGCAGCACAGCACAGCAAGCGCGCCCCTCATGACGTCGATGTAAGCCACCTGGGTCGACACTGTAATAACGTCTGTGCCAACAAGTTGACTAGTGATAACTACAATATGTAGAAGCAGTTCTTGTGAGTCCGCTAAAACACCTGGCGTAACATTATGCCCGTAAACGAATTATTAAAGGCGAGCGTATGGAACATTAATATATGTGCCCATGATTATGTGGGTGTAAGTCATGTTTTATTTGTTCCGAGATACTTAAAAGTTTGTGTTTTGATGTTGCTTGAAAAAAAAAGAATTTTCTTTGATTTTTTAAATCACGATCATAATTATGGGCACATATATTGAAATGATCTGATTTATCAGTTATCAAGGTGTTTATCGCAGAAACTCTTTGAGAATCCCTTCACGGCTAATATATGTACACTCAGCTTCACCAGAATTTTATTTAATACTACAGGGAAGCTTTCAAATGCTTTTCTTACATTTGTGTTTCCTTTAATATCTGAATATCTTCAAACAACGAATATCAACACTTGCAATACCTACACGCATGTTACGATTAAACAATTTTTTCACTCGTAATATATAATATAATCTAAGAAAAACTAAGGATGTCTGCAGATTCTAAAGTATAAAGTGGGAGTCTAATCAAAATTCAATGGACTGCAGATGATTTGTACCGTTTTACTTGTACTCGTACTCTACTGCAAAGTGCCGCTTATAATAGAGAAAATTAATAATAAAATTATAATGAGAAAAATCAAAGAAGCAGTACCGGAGATAGTACATGGGAAGAATGTGTTTTGAATAAATGGTGAGCATAGCAGCTGACGAAATATCATACACATCGAATTTATAAAAAAATACTCATAAAAAATAATGTTACAGCTGGATAGACACCATTTATAATAATATGATGCAATCTTAAAAACACAAAAAGAATAGGTAATCTTCAAATATTAAAAAAAAAACGTATCCATTAAACAATTAATGTTATTTCTTACCAGAGTAAAAAAAAACATTTATTTATTGAATATATGTCGTTCGTAAGATGGCACCACTGGATAATTAGTTTATACATCGATAACAATCTTACCGATCTAAGTATTTAGCAAAAACAAATTTGTAATAGCAAACTATTAATTTATCATAACGTTGCAATTAGTGTAGGGAAAAATACAGCATAAAAATCAATTATAATGCAATTAAGATAAGATAAAATTGTACGAAATAAAATCAATATAGATACAATGCAGTCAAGTATTGTGAATAAAATGTTGTGATAAAATTAATATTAATACTCATTTGATGTACATCCTATTGTAACATTGCTTTATGACAAATGGCGTTGTTACAAAAAAACAATTACAATATGCATATTGTCTTTTGAAGTAGAAGCCAAGAAACATGCTTACATATATACTGATAGATTTAAAAAAAATCTTATAGTAGTTTTTAAATATAGAAGTTCACGTTTATCATCAATAACTTATGGTTATGTTTTTACGGATACTTTCCACTCTATTGACTGATCACAAAAAAAAGTAAAAGATTTGAAACATACTCGTAGTTTATAAGTATTACTGTGAGTTGATGTGAAATGTAGAAGAAATTTTGATTTAAAATGTATGTCCATGTGAGTTGCTTTCAGAAAACAAACGAAACGTGAATGCTAGACTGTAGTGTATGGAAATTTTTGGTCTATAATTCACTTATCAAAGAATTCACAGATTAATTCACTCCAACATAATTATTCGGCATTTTCAAGGAAATGCATAATATGTAGGTACGCCTTTTCAGCGAAGTCTATAAAAATACATGCCTTAATCGACGTCATCAAACAGTGCTGCTAATAAAATATTTAATTTTGTCTCTTTCAATATATACCTGTAAGGTGACCGGCAAACACCTGTGTTTGGAAGACGTTTCTTTATGAAACTCAACTGAAAGGCGGTTGCTTGATGTTTGTCTTAATGAACACCTCTGCAAACATTCTTCGTTAACTGAAAACAAATTATTTTCACCGCATTGTTGGAGATATTTTTGATTTTTCAACGATACAAGAACGGGTAACATACTCGTATATAACGAGTGGACTACATAAGTTATTTGTTTACTTAAGCTGCCACGCGCCTTTAACAAAAATGTTGAATGCAAAAATTCCTGTTTTAAAATAATAATCAAATAAGTGATACATAAAGGAAGTACCGTAAACACCATTCACTTACAGTCAATCTCCATTCAAGTCAAATGGAGTATGACTGCCGGGCAGAAGTGAGCTTTGTCATATAAGTATTTTACATCTTGCGCTTAGCCATCCTAAAATGGCATGTATGATGGCAAATGACATAATTATAATCCATGTATTAAATTTTTACATATATATTTAATTGTGTCGGAAACAACAGGGTCAGATCCTGTCTGCCCAGAAGTGGGTGACGTCGAAAGCGTTACTTCCGGCCATCATCAGGTCTTCCTGGTGCAGCTACTCCGCTGTAAAACTGCCATGCTTTCATTTGCGTCCTCGTCTTGCATACTCCGGTACGAAGTCTATTAAGGGAACTCTATATATTCCACCCCTGGTCGTGACCAGGGGCTAGGTCCTCTTTCGAGGCAACCCAAGAATTCCCCTCAGTTGCGCTTTTTACACGACCAAACGTTAATATTTTAATGCATGTGCTTACATACAAACATATCTTTATTTTTAAAAAAAAAGTCTGGTAATGCAAAAATGTGACAGTTTCAGTAAAAGTGGGTTTGTTGAAAATAAACATACCCAATCTACTTAATTAATTTAAGCAAAATCAAACAACTGTTCAACAATAGTAATCATTTTAATAGGCATGTATGTAAATGTCGGAGAAGATGTTTTTTCATAAAATAATTATAAAGTAAGATATTATTTATAATAACTTATTAAAGTATATTAAAACGTCAGTCGTATAAAAACAGTTTGCAGAAAATGTTTTATTTTGAATGAAATTCTTTTTAATGGAGAACATTAATCAAATAATATTTTCTTTTTAACGAAGAACGTATATTTTTTCGAAAAAGTACTAATCTTTTTTATTTCTATTTATCGGGGGGGATATCTGGGGTCAACTGATTGGGCCCCCCTCCCCCTATCAGTTGACTTTGTTTTTATTTATTTCAGTTAAATGAGTTTTAATTTTCGTCCAAATAATTATATTTAATAGAAGTACACGTCTTTATATTATTCTCGCTAATCGTTGTCTCATTGATTGTTGCTCATCTCTTACAATATTTTGTGTTTTAGTTTTTTGTATTTTCTCTTCAACAGTTTCCTTGTCATAAAATTTAGCATTCATAATTAATAACATGGTGAATGATTTTAAAATAGAACAATTTTCTCTTTTGTTTCATATAAGGTTTATTTTATACCAGATAATGGAAGAATTATGTTTAATATATAACATTGTAAGACTGTCAGTTCTACCTGTAAGAGAATCATCTGTTAAGTGATTAATCACATAGTTCAACAAAATCCATGTTAAAACACATTAGAAATATTATTCGATAGCGATTTATTTAAGACTCGTCATTTGCAAACTGACAATAATGAGAATGGAAAAATAACATGATCTACTAGATTCAGTTGTGATGAGGTTGTGCTTGGAAAAATCTGATCTTAAATATGTATTTACCAAATATTTATTAATTAATTTTTTTAATTTTTATTAGAATATTATTTTATTATTTCAATATTCTAATCTACTTTTATAGATCATTGACTATATTACAATATTATTATTACTTAAATATACATATACTAAACATAAAATTCTTTTTTCAACGCGTCAATCCAAGCACAAAAATAACGGCAGAAGCGGGATGCGAACCGCGGACCTTGGAATCCAACTATGCCCAGGTATTCATACCGTAATAATAATATTAAGCTTGTGAATAAATGAAGACTGATAGAATAATAATAAAAATATACATACTTTGAATATATACTATGGCGACATCTGTCGTACGATTATAACAATGATATAAATACTAGTTTCACCGCAAGTCAGTCTGGGCATAGCAATGGCGCGATTCGCCGAGCGGTATGAATACCTGGGCATAGTTGGATTCCAAGGTCCGCGGTTCGCGTCCCGCTTCTGCCGTTATTTTTGTGCTTGGATTGACGCGTTGAAAAAATAATTTTATGTTTAGTATATGTATATTTAAGTAATAACAAATATTTATTGTTTAACTATGTGTTCATCCACTGTGTCATCCCTTAATTTATGGCTTAAATCTTAGAATCATATAGCCAATGGAGACGTGTTATGGGTTTGAAAAACAGATTCTTACGTATAAATCTTATGTACGACGGTTTTAACAGTTTTCCTCAACTAATCGGACAGTGTTAGCAAAATACTCTTAGTTTGTCGGTCTTTATATCAGCATTTGTGCACATAGTTTTTTTTCCTGGACAAATATTTTTTGCAACAGATTTTGTACGTTTAACATAATCCACCCACTCTTATTTTGTCTTCTTCTACTACCTATTCAAATTCAATGTTACATATACAATTAATGTTAACACGAAGAGAGTTATCATATATGTTAAAAATAATAAATATTTTAATTTGAAATAACACATATGTATAGTCGTAATAAAATCATTATATATATTACTGAGGCCAAAATTAAACACTACAAATTCGTACGAACCGCCAATGTTTACGCTGGTTATTTTTGTAACTACAAACATCTTTGTTATTTATGCAGCAGTTTTAAAGGTAGCAAGTCTCATTATTAAGAGGCCATTAAAACCAGACAAAATCAACGTGGCTTATCACCGTGAAATACTATAAAATGATGAAAAATTTGATTATTACTTTAGAATACAGTAGTGCAGTAGATTGATTGGTCGTTAACTGAACATAAAAGGTGAGACAAATATTTCCTTAAAAAAATTATTTAAGAGATTGCAGTGATTTTATTAACATGTTAATTAGTAAATGATGGTGTGGATATTTGTTTGGTACAGTTTATTAAATTGTTGATAGTAATGTTCAGTGCTGGCTTTAGGCCCTGCGGTGCCCTAGGGCAAAAAAAATCTAGCGCCCTCTGCCATTTTTTTTCTTAGAAGGGGAAACTCTCTAAAAAAAAAACAGTATAAAAGTACAATATAAAATTTAACCATTTAAAAATTTTTTTTTAGCAACTAATCTCAATCGATAGGGTTCCTAAAGTAAAGAGCCTGTTTTGTGATACGTTAATTATGTTTTGATTAATTTTATTTTGAAAAACTACGTTTCCCGTATGCTATTAATAAATACAGTACAATAAGTAAAGTACATAAAATTATTATATCAATCCATAAATTTGGATAAAAATATGTACATTATGCTGTTCTCTAAAGTGAAGTGTTTTAAGTGGAATTTCATTATTTATTTATTAAACATTTATATGGGGAGCGGTAAAAAAAAGGTGACGTTTTTAAATTAAAACTATTACGAAAACCATCAGCAATTTTTGCCGCTTCCTGTATAACGTGAATTTTTTTATAATTGTAATAGCTAAAATTAAATAATTCTAGTATGAGGCTTACTAAAATATAATAAAAACGTTTGAAGACCTTGATAGATAATAAACCAATTCATAAGTAATAAAAATAAAAAGATAAATACTATTTTAATTTAAATATTCCGGCAATTACACTAATTAATTATTTTATTTTTTATTTTATTTTATTTTATTTTATTTTATTAACGGCCTAGGCCAATACATACGGTTTTAAAATAGAAAATACAATAAATGAAATGTTAAAACAGAACAATATAATAGCTAAGACAATACATTTAGACAAAACATGAACATGAGTAAAAAAAACAGGTCTAGTACAACATTGAACGTAATTTCCTGCAATAATGTCGAGTCATCGATTATGGAGTTCATAATTTTAAAAATAAACAGCAAGTCAGTCACTGTTCTACGTCTCTCCAATGTAGATACATTAAGTCGCCTCTCTATATCTTCATTGGAATAGCTACCTCTCTCAAGGCCGATCAGTTATTATATACATTAAATATGATTTATTTAAAATTCCACGTAACAATATGAATAGTAATATGCAGAAAAAAATCTTATGTGTTATATGTTTTTACAAGCTAGGTTAAAAAGTAGGTGTGCAAAAAACTAAATACAATTTACAAAAAAAAACCCTAAATATAAAAACATAAAGTTATAAAATACGTTTAAAAATAAATTGAGCCAGAATTGCAGCTTTCTGCGACCAGCGACAAAAGCACATCGTAAGCGCGGTTCTCGTTAGAGCCTTGAAGTGAATCAATATTGATTGCGGACTAAAACATGGATGGATCACTGCGTGTCATTGTATCGGTCTGATCTACAGACTTCAAAAATCTCATTAACAAATCACCAAAAATATATCTCGGGTATTACAGCAGCCGTTTCTTCCAGTTTCCGACAACCTCCAAGTTTTTGAGGTTGTCAGGAACCATACATGTACTCGTATGTTACCAGGTAAACATTCGGGTGCAAGGATGGCAATTGAAAAAACTGAGTAGCGGAAATTTTTGGTGATAATATATTCAAAATACTGAACGGATATAGCAATAAAAACTAGAGATACAAGTATTCACAGGTACAGGAGATAAAAAAGTCAACGGTGTACTTCAAATAGTAGAACAGTGTTTCCCAACCCATTTTCTGAGGCACGATGGCTTTGAAAACTTTCCGCTGAGCAGCAAAAAGTATGCCAAAATTCAATAAATTTGCCGTACAAAAATATTATAAATATATATTTTTTCACAGCTTGTATATTTGAATTTTTATTAATTGTTAAATTATAAAAAATGGTTCAATAATTTGACACGTTTGAATGGACAATGCTAAATGTCTTCAAATATACAGTGACAACGGAATTTTTTTCTCTTGGAATAGTTACTCCAAATACAAAGCAATACCTAAATATATATCCTAGAGTTTCATAATTGTTTTGACTAAGCAATGAAAATTAAATTTTTTAGTAAATATGAAACATATTTTTTTTTATCATAAACAGTCCTTCTAGCCAAATTTAAGATTTCAAATATAAAAACAAAACATTTTTATTTCAATATTAGTTGTCCTCGAGATTTCTTTATTTTTAAACCGGTTGGGGAACACTGTTGTAAAATACCGTCAAAAAGAAACATTTTAAAAGTCAATATAAGTATAACAATGAGATCTGTCGGCTTGGGTGGTTATTGTTAAATACCCTTGTGCGTCAATTTACGAATAGTTATATTACTAGAACGTGCCGAAATATAATGAGTTGTGTAAAGTACGGAAAACCTTTTCATATTTCTCAGAAAAATAAATCGTCTTTGTTAAGAAAGTGTAGGAATGTTTGCAATGTTTCGCTGATAAAAAAATCTTCAATCAACTAATTTCATACTTCAAAAATATTAAATATATTGTAGAAAGGGCGCGATAAGACAAATCTAAGCAAGTTAAGCTGCCCTCTGCGCCCCAGATCATTCGGCACCCTGGGCGTTACTAATGTTTATATCACAGTTCACATGTTAAGTACCTGTATTATCTTGAAATTTTTGGAGGGAATTTTTAAAAATTATACTATTGCAATTTATGCATTTAGTTTTTATATGATGATCTAAACAATATTGGCCAATAATATTGCAATTACTGGTCAAGATTCTGAAAATCATCTTTCCATGAATTCAAGATGAGTGTCAAGAATAAATGATCACAAACTATAAGATTTAATAGTTCTTTATTAGCAAAACACGTTTTGTGCTTCTCGTAATATAATAGTCGTAATATTTATTTATTTTTAGCCTGCGTGCCTGAATATTGTTTTCAACAATATGCTGACAGTTTCACATCTTTGAATCTTTCACTGGTTTCAATCTAACCATATCACACTATAAAAAACATGAATTTTATTTTTGCACATCGTTCAATAGTAGAACAATAATGACTTCTATTCAAGTGAGATTATTTAAAAAAAACAATAAAAATAACTAACGATAAAATCGAACATCAGATTTCACTTTTTCGATAAGATAAGCGTTACATCTGTGATGAAACGTACAGAAAAACATGATATAAATTATATGGATGTTTTTAATTATTTATTAGAATATTATTTTATTATTTCAATATTCTAATCTACTTTTATAGATCATTGACTTTATTACAATATTATATGCAATTAAATATATATATACTATACATAAAAATCCTTAAACGAGTCAATTCATTCAGAAAAAATATTGACGGGAGCGGGATGCGAACCGCGGACATTTCAGACCCGGATGGTACTTACTATAATAAATAGACTGTCGGAAATAATAATATTAAGCCTGTGAATAAATGCATTTGATTAATAATAAAAATAAAAATATACATACTTTGAATATATACTATAGCGACATCTATCGTACGATGATAACTTATTTAGAAGATCAGAGACGAGTCATCTCAGGTGGAAGAAATTGGCCCGGTGGCCGAGCGGTATAATTACCTGGGCAAAATGGTTGGTTCCAAAGGCCCGCAGTTCGCATCCCGCTCCCGTCGATATTTTTTCTGAATAAATTGACTCGTTTAAGATTTTTTATGTATGGTATATATTATTTAATTGCTTGATAAAAATTGGTGTGATTCTTGAGCAGCAATATCCATTGTTTGTTATTCTCTGTTCAAGGTCTCAAGATGAAGTTTATTCTTTTGGCTGCTTTTCTGGTGGTGTCACTTCAGCTGACATCTGCCAAGATCTTCACCAGGTGCGAACTGGCAAAGGCACTTTTGGCCCAGGAGTTTGCCAGGAGCAGTTTGGAGAACTGTGAGTATCGTCAATTTTTCAAACCATTATAAGTCCTTTGGATTATTTTTATTTATTAATATTCTAATCTTATTTTATAGATAATTGATATATATTTCAATTTTATTAGAAATTAAATACACATACAATTCTACATCATTTTTTTACATATCAATTCATTCTGAAAAAATTTCGGCAGACGCTGGATTCGAACCTCGAGCGTTGCACCTTTGCTCTATCCTAAACAACGCGCTGTCTACACGACCATTTTTTGCCTTGACAGATACGTGAAACTTGATGTTTATAACACAGGTATTTGACTGGTAATGTCCGCGTAGGATTTAAAAGAAGTTGTTTTCATCCATTCAGTCTATAGTTTGGTTCGAGACCCGAGTGGTAAATTGTTTAGTCAGCTTATTATTTATTATTCAATTTTTTTATTTTATTGTTGTTTTATGATTAATTAAGAGGTTTATTGTTTTATATCATTTAAGGGGTGTGCTTGATTGAATCCGAGAGCTCCAGGAACACTAAGGCCAAGGGTGGACCCAACGGCAACGGAACCTACGATTGGGGTCTCTTTCAGCTCAATGATGGAATCTGGTGCAAGAAGGGAGTCGCTGGAGGTGACTGCAAAGTCAGCTGCGAGAGTAAGTTATATATAAAGCATGATACTACTAACCGTAGTTTTGAATCATTTGCTTAAAAAACATTTGATTTCCAAATTCTGTGTGTTTATCGAAACGAAATTAAAAGTATCTTTAACCAAAAGTGTGACGAATGCAATGCATGCAAGTTGTGAATGCTAATTACAGCAAAATATGCTTACAAATGCATCCTGATACACAATTTTTCATTTTTTTTTCAATTTTTCAATTTTATTTTTTTTTTTTCCTTGCAGAAACATTACAAATTTTATCAATTCAATGCATTTCTGAAGTACAATAATAATAAAATAAAAATACAATAGGTAACATAAATGTGGTGATGTAAATTTAATAAATTTAACAATATAACCTTTTTTATGTAAATACATACAGGAGAATTCCGACAGATGATGAAAGTAATTCTGAAGTCTCATCTGTGAAATTCTATGACGCTTACCATGCAGTAGACGGTTAATAGCTGAATGTGGAGTGTTGATCCGCCAACGTCATAGACTGCAGCCCAAGATTCACGCATCATCCTTGTTATTATTATCGGAATTTAGTATGAATGGGTGGTCTTCATGGCACGACTTTCGTCTCCTACCAATTTTAATTAATAGGCTATGACTGGCATTTTACGGGTGCGGGATCGAATTCACATCAACCGGGGGTATTTTAGAGCTCAGAAATCGATTAAAAATCCTTTTTTTAAATCTCCGTCGGGGATCGAACCCATGACCTTTGGCTTGCAAAGCAAACGCTTTGACCATTGAGCTTTACCCGCCGTAAAAGTGATTGATGACAACTGATGCATTAACTATGGTAGGTCTTTTAATATTCTACTTCCATCACTGGAAGAATAAAGAAATACTTCAAAAATATTCCAGAGCTAAAAAGTGGCATTGAAAAATAAGTTCTAGAAGCTACAATTTTTTGGTGGATACAAATAATTGATTGATAAATTTCCATTTGTTTCTTCAGATCTGCTCCTAGACGACATCACTCGAGCGTGCACTTGCGCCAAGTTGGTCTACGCTCGTCACGGTTTCTCTGCCTGGTACGGATGGAAGTCCAAGTGCCAAGGAACTCTTCCCAACCTGGCTTCCGAGTGCGGCATCTAAAATCCACTTCATCAACGATTCAACTCTTTCACCTCAACCAATCACAAACCACTTGTAAAAGCCGTCACATGACTTTCAGCGAAAGCAATGTGAACGGCGACCTATTTAATATTTTTCTGTTATTTGTTTTGAATATTTATATCTGTAAATAAAAAAGTTGCTATTACAAATCATGTGTTATTTTTAATTTTTATAATAAAGCGGATTGTACTCGGCGTTGCTAGGGATATTTTTTTTCAAATCAAAATAGGCTAAGATCGAGACATACTCGTACACACAAACAGACATACAAACATTTATACACACATAATTGTACCCATAAATATGAAAGTAGCGTAAGTCAAGAATTGTAAAAAACGAGTTATCTCAGTTCCCAATGTTGTGAATCAATATAATCTTCATCCAACATTAATTTAAAAAATCTAAATACGGCATTTAATGCAACATGAAGTTGTCACTTTCATTGGTTTTCAACCAACATCAAAACACAAACCTTTAAATATCTCAGAACGAATAAAACATGACTTACACCACTTTCATAACCATGGGCTCATATATGCATTGGTATATATTTTTATAAATAATATTGTGTTGCTTGGAAAGTAATTTAGTTTTTTCTGAACATACTTGTTTGTGATTTTTTTTTATGCCAACTTCACACCTAACGGCTCTTTCCCACGGGCGTCCAGTTTCGCAGGATCAGTTTTTTACTGGATACCACAAAAAGCAAACCTGTGTTCGCACACAAAAGTTTGCATACTGTATTTTACGGGATAGGATTGGCAGTCGGAGAAGAAAATTCAGTCGCAATGGACGTGAATACTCTTCTGATATTATACTGGTACTTTAGCCGCAGAAAGCAATACAAAAAATTAAGATTTTAGGTTAACCCGATCGTAAAAGTACGATCGAGATTAGGCACATTTCGTAATCTCATTAAGAACTGTATGCAGGATGCTAGTGGGAACACTTTCATTAAACTATGGACGTAACTAAACTGGATACCGTTTTTTAATGGATCCAGTCGTCCAGTTTCTAGTGGCAAAACCGCACAGCACATACCGAACGGATCGGATTTTTGCGGTATCCTGCAAACCGACCTGGCGCCCAGCGGCAACGGTCGCCTTTCGAGTGAGCTCCGGGTTTTTTGTCATTAATTCTTCATTCTCTAGATTGAAAAGTGAAGGAGTTTGTCCAGATGGGATGCGAGGCGAGCGATCTCAGCTTATAGTGCTCTCAGTCTCTGTGCATTGCTCTACGTGTTGTGTGGTGTGACAGTGTGCTTTCTGTCAGTGACCGCCGATGTTGTGGAGTCGTTTGAGTGTGACGCTTGGGAGGGAAAGCTGCGGACAGCACCTGTGTTTTTGACTGTACTCAGTTACCAAATGGACTCGTGAATTTTATTTGCTGTTTTACTCAGCAGTTCTATGCCTCTGTGTGTTGTCTTCAACAAAGACTGAGTTCGACATCGTCCGCCATATATAAAGAACAATATGTAACAATACTCATAACGAGAGTACCGACCTGGCGCCCAACGGCGACGGTCGCCTCTCGAGTGAATATACCTTTATTATCGCATTTGTGATGTGCAACCACCAAGGCTGGCAGCAATAGATGTGATGACTGAGTAAACATGATGCGGCACCAATGGCCTAGAACTCACTGCTAGAAAGCATAAGATAACTTAAAGCAGAGTCATCCTTCAGAAGCAGACTCAAGACCCACCTTTCTACTCGGAGAGGCAAAGAAGCGCTTTTGGAATGACCATTCGGTTATTAAAAAGCGCTATACAAATTCTGATATAATAATAATAATAAACCGAATGCTCATGTGAATGTTACCACAGTAAGGGCACTAAGCCGCATAATAATCAAACAGTAGTACAGTCAACCTTTTTATAACGTTTTCATAAGAACGAATGATAAGATGGATGCTATTGAGGCCTGCACTATTTAGTCCTAAGAGAGATTTCAACCCAAAATAGCAACATAAAATGAACCCATATATGAAAAGTCACCACGAAGACTATAAAAAAATATTCAATCACTATCACAAATCGCATATCACCGACTGTTTTTGATTCGTACCCTCACAAATGCGATCAGTGAAATGTAGTATTCTTTGCTTATTTTATTACTATGCATTCATCATCAGCCTGTATCCGTCTACGAGGATGTAAACGACTATACCTATATGGGACAAGTAATACAACTAGAACGAAGTAACTTCTCAAAAGAAATCGACAGGCGTATACAGCTGGGATGGACAAGATTTGGAAAAACTAAAGTACATTTTTACAACGAAAATTACTCAATATCTTAAAACTTTAACCAATGCATCCTCCCTGTATTAACTTATGGCGCAGAGACGTGGAATCTAATAGCAAGTCTTACCTATAAAACAAAGGTCACCCAGCGTACCATGAAGAGATCCATGATCGAAGTGTCGCTAAAAGATGCTACCCAACGAATAGGCACACTCAAGTGGCAATGGGCAGGACATATCTGTCGAAGAGGCGATGGTCGATGGGGAAGAAAAGTATTGTGATGGCGCCCAAGAACTGGCAAACGAAACATTGGCCGACCCCCTGCAAGATGGACTGACGACATAAGAAGAATTTCGGGAGTGACCTAGATGCGGAAGGCGGAGGATCGAAGAAGATGGAGACTTTTGCGGGAGGCCTACGTTTAACAGTGAACGGACACAGGCTGACGATGTTGATGATGATGATGATGATGATAATATTGTGATACCAATTGGGTATCTTCAACATCTTTTGGCATAAATTAATTAACAACTGCTTAGCTTTGTTTGCTTTTAATTATTGAATTGTATTTAAGACATATTTACAATTGAACGATGAACAAACAACCTCTTACCTAAAAATCTTAAATTCAGGCTTTCATTGACGTGCTACAAAACTGCATACTAGCTCCGTTTTTCTTCACCCTCGTCTTAAGCATTGTCATCAGCAGGTCACTACCAGATTGAAGAGTTGATGTCAACGACTCTCTTAATGTCAGTGACCTAACCGTACGTCTAATAAAAGATAAGTTATATTTTTTATTACCAATGCTATATATTTTTTTCGTCACGATTCTAACATCGTAATAAAAATTGAAGGATATAATATAAATAGGCAACATTCCTCATAGATGATAAAATCGATTACAGTATATATTTTTAAATATATCAAAATTTACTACGCAAATACGATAATATTGTAATTACTGGTAAAGATTCTGAAAATCAACTTCCATGAATTCAAGATGAGTGTCAAGATCACAAACTATTGAATTTAATTGTTCTTCATTAGTAAAACCACGTTTTGTGTTTCTCGTAATATGATACTCGTCGTATTTATATCGTTTTTTAGCCTGCGTGCCTGAATATTGTTTTCGATAATATGCTGTCAGTTACATATCTTAGAATCTTTCACTGGTTTCAATCTAACAATATCACACTATAAATAACATTAATTTTATTTTTGCACATCGTTAAGGAGCTATTCAATTATAGAACAATAATGATTTCTAATCAAGTGAGATTATTTAAAAAAAAAACAATAAAAATACGTTACGATAAAATCAAACACCAGTTTTCACTTTTTCGATAAGATAAGCGTTTAATCTGTGATGAAACGTACAGAAAAAGTTGTTATAAATTGGTGTGATTCTTGAGCAGCAATTAAAATTGTTTGTTATTCTCTGTTCAAGGTATCAAGATGAAGTTCATTCTTTTGGCTGCTTTTCTGGTGGTGTCACTTCAGCTGACATCTGCCAAGATCTTTACCAGGTGTGAACTGGCAAAGGCACTTTTGGCCCAGAAGTTTGCCAGGAGCAGCTTGGAGAACTGTGAGTATCGGAATTTTTTCAAACCATTAAAAGTCCTTTGGATTATTTATATTTATTAATATTCATATCTTATTTTATAGTTAATTGATCTGTATTTCAATATTATTAGAAATTAAATACACACATACAATTATACATCAAATTTATAAGCATCAATTCATTCTGAAAAGATATCGGCAGACGCTGGATTCGAACCTCGAGCGTTGCACTTTTGCTCTATCCTACACACAGCGTTGTCCACACGACCATTCTCTGCCTGGATAGATACGCGAAACTTGATGTATATATAACACATGTAAATGACTGGTTGTAATGTCCGCGTAGGATCTACAAAAAGATGTTTTTATCCATTCAGTCTATAGTTCGGTTCGAGACCCGAGTGGTAAATTGCTTAGTCAGCTTATTATTTATAATTCAAAATTGATTATTTTATTGTTATTTTATGATTACAACAGGGGTTTATTATTTTATATCGTTTAAGGGGTGTGCTTGATTGAATCCGAGAGCTCCAGGAATACAAAGGCCAAGGGTGGACCCAACAGCAACGGATCCTACGATTGGGGTCTCTATCAGATCAATGATGGATTCTGGTGCAAGAAGGGAGTCGCTGGAGGTGACTGCAAAGTCAGCTGCGAGAGTAAGTTATATTTAAAGCATTATACTACTAACCGTACTTTTGAATCATTTGCTTAAAAAACATTTGATTTCCAAATTCTGTGTGTGTATCAAAACGAAATTAAAAGCATCTTTAAACAAAAATGTGACGAATGCAATGCATGCAAGTTGTGAATGCTAATTACAGCAAAACTTGGTTACAAATGCATCCTGATACGCAATATAACCTTTTTTGTGTAAATACATACGGCAGAATAGCGACAGATGAATAAAGTAATTCTCATCTGTAGAATTCTATGACGCTTACCATGGTGCATATAACTAAGCGCTGCATGTGGAGTGTTGATCCGCCAATGTCATAGACTACAGCCCGAGATTCAGCCATCTTCCTTATTATTACAGGAATTTACTAATAATGGGTGGTCTTCACGGGTCGACTTTCGTCTACCACTAAATTAATTAATAGGCTATGGCTGGCATTTTACTGGTCCGGGATCAAATTCACACCAACCGAGGGCATTTTAGAGCTCAGAAGCCGATTAAAAATCCTTTCTTTTTTAAATCTTTGGCTTGCAAAGCAAACGCTTTGACCATTGAGCTATACCCACCGGCAAACTGATTGATGAGAACTGATGCATTTAATATACTTAAGTCGTTTAATGTTCTACTTCCATCACAACAATATTTAAAACGTATATTTATTTTCCTGTAATACGTTTACGGAAACGCATGGAAAAGGTTACCGATTAAAACCAGTAGCTCAGGCAGGATGACTGGACGCTGCATGCAGGTAACCTAGAAACATGTGTTACGTTTTTGTGTGGATTGAGGATATTTGAAATGAATATTCATATGTTTCTTGATTATTTTTAAAATTAATATTAATTAAACAATTAGTAAATTAAAAATATTTAATTTTGATTCTTAATTTATATTAATGATTACATGTTTCAATTATATCAAATATATCAGAAATTATAATTATGCAGTTTCACCAAGTATTGTCAGTTGATAACCTAAATGTTATGTTTCTTAATGATATCACGATTGTGTGAATAAATAAATACTTCAAAAATATTCCAGAGCTAAAAAGTGGCTTTGAAAAATAAGTTGTACAATCTTAAATTTTTTGGTTGATACAAGTAATTGATTGATAAATTTCCATTTGATTCTTCAGATCTGCTACTAGACGACATCTCTCTTGCGTCCACTTGCGCCAAGTTGGTCTACGCTCGTCACGGTTTCTCTGCCTGGTACGGATGGAAGTCCAAGTGCCAAGGAACTCTTCCCAACCTGGCTTCCGAGTGCGGCATCTAAAATCCACTTCATCAACGATTCAACTATCCCACCTCAACCAATCACAACCCCTTGGAAAGGCCGTCACATGACTTTCAGCCAAAACAATGTGAATGGCAACTTATTAAATAATCTAATTTTATAATTTGTTTGGAATATTTATGTCTGTAAATAAAAATAGTTGCTATTACAAATCATGTGTTATTTTTTATTTTAATAATAAAGCGGATTGTACTCGGCGTTGCTAGGGATTTTTTTATCATATTAAAATATCCTGAGATTGATTTGTAAGATAAGCAAAAAAGATATCCACAAGTAACATACATACAAACATTTATACACACATATTTATACACACATATATATATAATTTAAATTTTTATAAATAATATTTTGTTGCTTGGAAAGTGATTTAGTTTTTTCTGAACATACTTGTTTGTGATTTTTTTCATGCCAACTTCACACGTAACGGCTTTTTCCCACGGACATCATGTTTTGCAGGATCGTTTTTTTACTGGTTAAAATTCAGATGCAATGGACGTGATGATGACAAGACATGCTCTACAACCTCAATGAAGCGTCGAACAAAATTGGTCTGAAAATGAACATGGATACAACTAAAGTCTTGATAAATAGTCATATTTCCCAGACATTTGACCCTATTTCCATTGGATGAACACAAACAGAGGTTGTACACGACTATACCTATCTGGGACAAGTAATACAACTAGGACGAAGTAACTTCTCAAAAGAAATCGACAGGTGTATACAACTGGGATGGATAGCATTTGGAAAAACTAAAGTACATTTTTAAAGCGAAAATTCCGCAATATCTTAAAACTAAGGCGTTTAACCAATACACCTTTCCTTGTATTAACATATGACGCAGAGACGTGGAATCTAACAGAAAGTCTTACCCATAAAATAAAGGTCACCCAGCGTGTTATGGAGAGATCCATGCTCGGAGTGTCGCTAAAAGATAGAATTCAAAACGAGGAAATACGCAGGATAACTCAAATAGTGGATGCTACCCAACGAATAGGCACACTCAAGTTGCAATGGGCAGGACATATCTGTCGAAGAGGCGACGGTCGATGGGGAAGAAAAGTATTGTGATGGCGCCCAAGAACTGGCAAACGAAACATTGGCCGACCCCCTGCAAGATGGACTGACGACATAAGAAGAATAGCGGGAGTGACCTGGATGCGGAAGGCGGAGGATCGAAGAAGATGGAGACTCATGCGGGAGGCCTACGTTTAACAGTAGACGGACACAGGCTGACGTTGTTGATGATGATGATGATGATGATAATATTGTGATACCAATTGGGTATCTTCGACATCTTTGGCATAAATTAATTAACAACTTCTTAGCTTTGTTTGCTTTTAGTTATTGAATTGTATTTAAGACATATTTACAATTGAACGATGAACAAACAACCTCTTACCTAAAAATCTTAAACTTAGGCTTTCATTGACGTGCTACAAAACTGCATACTAGCTCCGTTTTTCTTCAACCTCGTCTTGAACATTGTCATCAGCAGGTCACTACCAGATTGAAGAGTTGATGTCAACGACTCTCTCAATGTCAGTGACCTAACCGTACGTCACGATTCTAACATCGTAATAAAAATTTAAGGATATAATATAAATAGGTAACATTCCTCATAGATGATAATAATATCGATAACAGTATATATTTGTAAACATATCAAAATTTACTACGCAAATACGATAATTCTAAAATTAAGCACAAACTGATATCAAATTCAATACATTTCTTTATCTTGTCAAATCTAACACAATCTCGTGTTATCTGTTATTCAAACAAAAAAATGGAATGAAGTAATAAAAATGCCCATATCAATATTTTGATAATATGTATCTCGTAACCGAAAGTGACAATATCGAAAAATTCTTTTAAGTCAATATAATTATGTATGCATAAACACAAATCTAAGTAAAGTCCAAAGTTTTTCATAATCATTGACAACAATGTGGAACTAATTATATTATAATTAATTATATATAATCGTGTCGGAAACAACAGGGTCAGATCCTGTCTGCCCAGAAGTGGGCGACGTCGATGGCGTTACTTCTGGCCATCATCAGGTCTTCCTGGGTGCAGCTATTCGGGCACAGCGCACACTCCAGAAGGTGTGACAGCGTCTGCTCCACGCCGCAGTCACATTCAGTCGGTCCGCTGTACAACTGCCAGCCCCTCATTTGTGTCCTCGTCTTGCATACTCCGGTCCGAAGTCTGTTAAGAGACCTCCATATATTCCACCCTTGGTCATGTCCAGGGGCTTGGTCCTCTTTCGAGGCAATCCAAGTATTCCCCTCAGTTGCGCTTCTCCACATGTTCAGCCGCAGGGTGGCCTAAGGTATCACCAGTTCCGTTGTCGACTGTAGGAAACTTCTTCTTGATTTGAGCTTTGTGGTTATCTTTTGGTACCCAAACATAGGGTGGAGTGTGTCGTGGGTTGCTTTGGTGAGCTCTTTCTTGGTAGTACCTTCTCGCCGTATGTTTGGTGGGGCAATGCCCGAGAGTTGATATAGCTTTGATATTGGGGTAGGTTTTAGGCACCCCGTAACCACCCGGCACGTTTCATTCAGAGCAATATCCACTTTCTTTGTATGGGCAGACCTCGCCCATACTGG
Organism: Glossosoma conforme; assembly: GCA_022606575.1. Classification (NCBI taxonomy): domain Eukaryota; kingdom Metazoa; phylum Arthropoda; class Insecta; order Trichoptera; family Glossosomatidae; genus Glossosoma; species Glossosoma conforme. The sequence goes on along the minus strand of JAGTXR010000199.1, from coordinate 101,752 downwards.
CGCAGCATACTCGCCAGCAGAGAAACAGAGAGCTAGAGCACTTGTGCGGATCAGGTTTGGTTGGGCTCCCCACTTCGTACCTGCCACTTTTCGGAGTAGGTTGTTTCTGGTGGACACCTTTTGCTTAACAGACTGACAGTGTTTCTGATAAGTGAGGGTCCTATCCAGCTTGACCCCTAGGTATTATATTAGTGCGCTAACACCAAGTCGAATAATTAATTGAAAATAATTGAGTATTTTTTGTATTTATATCATATAAGACTGTATGTCCTTTTAAGATATCGATATATACTTTAAGATTAGATCAAATATATTAATTCTTCACATATCTCTTAATAAATCAATAAATCATTCAGATGTGCTTTTAAATTTCTCAAATATAATAAAATATAATAAGGTACTGATAGGTAAATTAAATATTAGGTAAATTCAAAATGTTCGATTTTAGAACAAAAAAAAAACAGATGAATACAGAAAACCGACTGTTTGTAGGTTTCACTTGTTTATAGTCTCACTTGTGTTATTCAGTTGAAATGACTCCAATAAAACGAACAAAGATTTCAAAATGGTCACAAAAAGAAAAAGAATTCTTTTTGGGGCTAGTGAAGGCCAGAAAGTCAAGTATTGTAGGAAAACAAGGCGATCGAAAGCAACTTGAAAAAAAGAACCAAGCATGGATAGAAATTTTTACTGAAATGAAAAAAGCTTTTGGTTCCAAGTTCTCGGAGAGCGATATGAGAAAATTAAAATCTAAATGGCAGAAGATGAAACAAAATGCTCAATTAGAGTTCGAACAAAGAAAAACACTGTCCAAGTATTGCCTCAGCAACGAGTCGCAAATAGTTGGAGAGATACTAAATTTAGATCAAAAGGAAACACGTGATGGAATTATTGATGACGCGATTTCCGGAGGGTCAAATTCACAACGGTAAGTGTTTTTTATGAACTGTCAACTAGTTTACAAGTGACATTATGCCTGTCGACTATCTAAGCTAGTCAACCAAATGGAGTAAATTGATTTACAGACCATTATAAGATTAAAAATATTGCCAAATGAGATACAAAGGAATATCCGACACTTTTTTTTTATGCAGCCATGTTTTTTTGTTTATTTGATGACTGTTTTTCATCATTCCAGATAAAAATAATTCACTCAAAAATTGCAAAACAAACAAAATAACTTACGCTTGTTTCTTTGTTCATATGGTCATTTTCATCAAATGTCTTGTTGGACTTCTCTATGGGAACGTTTGTTCTATGACCTGGTATAATACTGATACATTAATATAATAATAATGTATAATCTGTTTCTGTGTACTTTATTCAAACCTGTGTTAATATTGGTAGGATTCTTCCATATTCTGTTTGTTCTTAATGTGATGCTGATGCGATGAATCTGGCGACCAATTGCATAACAACTTATATTTTCATTTAAAAAGTATGGTTAATGGCGGCTGGTTAAATCAAACAAACAAAAATAATTCTCATCCTTTTCGACCTTCCGTCTTCTGCGTATAGTTTCTATCTACTATTTTTACTTTACTGAGCTATGGTAATGAACTTTTCGTTTTTTACAGGGATGTGCTTATACCAATTCCAATAAAAGTTGAAAGTACCGAAATGAATAATATAATCGAAGATACGTTTAATAAAATAAACTTACAAAGCCTGGAAGATTGTGAAAATCTTGATAGTGTGGATCTATTTAATGGCAACGAGGAACAAGAATTAAGCTACAATTCAAAATTAGATCAAAATTTGATTGCTGACAATTTGGATGAAACTGTAAAAGAAAAATTACAAGAAAAAAACTATATTACAAATGAAACTGGAGGAATATTTAAACAAAACCATGCATCCGCTCAAGTAGTGGATGAATTACAAATGGATATTTTAACAATGAAAAGATCAGCTATGAAAGCAATTTGGGAAGCAGCAGAAATCAACAAAATCATATCGGTTCAAAAGTTGAAAGGCTTATTAATTCAAAAGCAGAGAGAAACAATCGGGTTCGTATGATATATACACACATTTTAAATTATTGCTTACAGATTGAGTATTAAGAAAACGTTTTATTGTAATGTAATGGAAGAATTGCATGTTAGTACATAAATGTACACATAAGTTTTGTATAACATTTTGTATAACGACATCCCACATGCAGTTTCCAGCCATCCAGGCTGAGTGCCATAGTATCCACTGGTCTTGACCAGTTGTGCTTTTCTTCATGCGTTCATTATTGTAATCAAATTAGGTACTGTTATAATATATAGTGGTGCAAATAATATATTTAAAGTCATCCACAAATATATAATCTATCAATTGCTATAATTTAAAGTGGTAGTCTCACAAATTCAATTTACTCCTTTCACCGCAGATGACTTCATTGTCAGAGCTTCATATTGTAACGTTATTTTATTATTTACATTCTTTAAAATTTGTTTATTTTTGATACCACATATCTGACACTTCATTAGTATGACTGGCATCAAACCTCTTATCCAACGGGAACAAAAAAAATGCAAAAAAAATCAACGTTATATTAAGATTCAAATTTCGAATTAAAAAATTGAATACTGTTTTTCGAATATCTTTTATTTGGTTGTATTCAATTGTTTCCTAACGTTCTTTCTTGGGATATTCAACCAGTGTGACTTCAATCTTGAGTGAAATCAGTACCAAGACTGATATATGGGATAGGGAATAGTCTCAAGGGCATTTCACTACCATAAAGTGGTTTTTAAATATTTTTATTCTCTTTTAAAGTAAAATAAATAAATGTTACCTCAAGAGTTGTCGAATTCTTCAATAAACTTACTTTTTTACTATCAAAATATCATGTCAAATAACAGATTTTCAATTTGAACTAATTTTTCGATGGACGTAGACGTCGCTTTTAAAAGCACATTTCCAGTGGTCACGCCACTCGCACCAGCACTGACTTATAAACTAAAATATAGGCTATTGGTATTGAGCCAAAAACTATAGCTTATAATCTATTTTTTTCGTTATAAAATGATCAAAATTATTTTAAAATATAATCTTACAGAAATTTTAGCCAAATGGCTGATTTTGGCTCAAGTTATAACAAGGAAAATGGTGAAAACAATTTCAGTAAAATGGAAACTGAATGCGAAGAAGATTTACTTTACAAGCAGGTTTGTTGTAAATATATAATGCGAGTGAACAGTCATTGAAACACAAAATACGATATTTACTTCTAAACATTATATTTTGCGTAGTGATACAACAACTCATCATTATTTTATGGAGCATTTAAATATAAATGGCTATCTTTTAGTAATTCATTTCACCAATTTATTTATCGTATTATACTTGTATTTATTATTTTTATTCACTCTGAGATCCCCTTTGAACATTCCATAAGTTATATTTGTATACCTATTTATAATCAACGTATGTATTAGCAATCTTATTTATACGGATTACGTCTAGTAACTCTTTTTATGTAATTGGTAACATTGTTTAATATATGCTAAATATTCTCGCATATTAGTCTGCTTTTCATTATTTTTATTTTTCAGCAACAAAAGAAACTTAAGGATATGTTGATGGTCGAGATCACTTTTCACGAGGAGCAGATAAAGCATCACCAGGAAGCTATCATCCCACTTAAGCAAAAAGCCGATCAAGTCGAAAAAAACTAAAATATTCAAAAATAAATTTTATTTAGGGTATATTTAGTCAATAAGTATTATGGAGTTATACTAACAAACTTCATTGTTATAAAAACAATTACGTAAATTGTAGTTTGAAATGTAATTGACTAAAGTTATACAGACATTTAATAAAATATATATATTTATTCAAAACCAATTTAAGTGTATGTTTTACAACATTCACAGATTTTAATACAATTTTTAATATGTTCAGTCATTATTACGCGACTATTTTCAATCTGTTTTCGCTTTTCCATGATATATTTGTACTGAATAGTTACTTTTTTTACGCAATTTACTCGTTGTGACACAGTTTTCCAAATGCTTTTAAAGAAGTGATGACCCTACACAAAATCAAGTAATGTACTATAAAACTTTACTTAAATTTATTTCAGATATAAAATAAAAGATTCTTTAGAATTTATTCCCCATATATATATATTTTTGACGACATGACGAAAAGTCTTCTAGCTTAACCTCAAAACCTTTCGTGTATTAATAAATTTAGTAATTTAAACTTTTAGAAGGTCACCGCTCTTATGAACGCATAAATTAATTTCCTTACACCAACTCACAACATACAGACTTGTCTCACACTTGCTGTTCATCCATACATAGTTATAAGAAGCAGTTTCAAAAATACATTACTTAATGCCACTGTTAGCTTGAGGAATGTTCTTCCAATGTACTCGTTTATGTTTCCTCGTTCATACAATTCGGATCACTTCAAGAAATAGATCAATAGACTCGTGCAATCTCTCCAACCCTCACACAAACACAATACATGTTTCCAGCATGCAACATCAGCCGTCCTAGCTGAGCGTCATATTCTTTTTAACGTGGAGCTGAGATAAAGAGGTCAATCTGAGAATATATGGGAAGGACGATATATACTTCAATTTTTTTTTTAAATACATATAACGAAAAAAGAAGATCGTTTTAAATATGCTAAAAGTATTTCTGTGGTAAATAAAATATTAAATAATATTAAGTGGTGCAATCTGATCGTGACACAGACAACATTATCGAATAGATCAAAATCTCTTCTATGTATCGCTCTACCGATTGAAACCATCTTGATGTGTAAAATCTTTTGCGTCATAACGAGAGTCATTTCAATCGTATCTGAATGATTGATAGTCAACATTACAGTTATCTTCATTTCACGCCAAAATATATAAACTGAGAACAGTCCAGTTTTGACAGTTAGCATCTGACAAGTCAAGATGAAGTTCATCATTATGGTTGCTTTCTTGGTGGTGGCGATGGAGTCGGCTTCGGCCAAGATCTTCACCAGGTGTGAGCTGGCAAAGGAACTGCTTAAGCAGAACTTTGCCAGGGGAACCCTCGAACACTGTAAGTAATCACCGCATCCATACCTCACCAGTTTTTTTCCACACTAACATTATTATAAGTATGATATATATCTATTAAGATCATTTCGAAATACCGATACACACGGCGGACGTGATAATTCGAACCACGTTCAGTTGTTTGTCCAACGTTATGAACATTTCAAATACTTTCCTTTAATTTTTGTGTTTATTAAGTATTAAGAATATTTTAGAAATTATTCTCTCTCCAAAAACCTATTAAGAAAATATTGAATAATTCAATTCCAATTTTTCTTCATTTACTTATTTCATCATTGATATAATTTGAATTCACAGTTTTCCTATCCAGAGTTATCCTATATTTATATTTTTTCCATAGAATTCAATTATTTATTATAAATTCATCAAATTTTTATTTTAGTGCGTTTTTAAATAAAGAGAAACACATAAAAAAATCTCCCAAGTGCCTTTTTTAGGACCAGTAATTTTGTTTCTTTGAAAAACGATATTATATGGAAAATATTTAGACATAATATATTTCTCGTAGGCGTTTACTAATTATAATTTGATAATAATTAGTCAAAAAAAACTGTTTTAATTTACTTTTCAATATTTAAAACATTTGTCACATCCGTGAAATTTCATATTATAATAAAAATGTGCCATGAATATGACCGCAAAAAAATAATGAATTTTAGTTGATTTTAATTAAGGTAATTTTGAAAATAAACTACTGCATAACATTTTTACTTTGTAACACGAAATTTGTACCCCGTGTGGTAAAACCATAACTCAATTAATTTTATATTGAATTATTAATATTTGTTTCCAACTAAACTGGTGATGGGCTTAGTAGTGTTTAAGCATACAATTTAAATACACTACGTAGGTATTTAAGAGTGAAATTATGTAACTCATATTTAGAATTATATTATATCCAAGATATAATCAATAAAGAATATTTAAATTAAAGTTTCCACAAAACAACATGCTGTTACATCAGTCTCATACTATTACATACGACAACAATTAAAAAAAACTTTTCATTTTAATTTTCTACCGCCTGTTGACCCAGAGTTCTTGAGCTAACCAAAAAGAATGAATCAATTTTGATTGGGACCATCATTTAGATTGTATTCAGGGAGCAAAGCTTTTAATGAGAAGCATGTAGATTTTTTTTTCATGGATCTCAAATCGAATGATAATCACAACAAAAGTTATGAAAAGTATTTTTTGCTTGATGTGTAAATACAATTATTTCGTAATTTTTAGGGGTGTGCCTGATCGAAGCTGAGAGTGCCAGGAACACCAATGTTAAGGCTGGTCCTAACACCAATGGAACTTACGACTGGGGACTATACCAGATCAATGATGGCTACTGGTGCAAGGTTGGAGGAGCCGTTGGTGGAGACTGCAAGCTGTCTTGCGAGAGTAAGTTGTTATTATACTTACTTGACTTACCATATCCGAACCTAATATCTTTGCATTACATATCTTCATTGATCTCAGTTAACTCTAAGAGTATGTTCTGAAAATACTCTTCTTTCTTCACTTCTTTTTTTGCTAGTTGTTCTAAAACAAATATTTTTGAAGCCTTAAGTATTTTTTTACATAAAAGCATGCTTAATGATTAAAACGATAAGTATTTCATATCTTGTTTTAACATGGATCAATAAGACTGCAGTTAAATGATCTATGAAGGTTTCATCAGTTCCAAATTATACAAACGTACTACTTCATAGATCGCGAAACTTCAGTCGTCCAGTAAGTGAAACAAGGATCAGAGTGATCTATGTTAAAACAACGTATGAAATATGTATCTTTTTAATATTGAAATGAATATCAAAAGTAAATGTTATGAATATAAATAATATTTAAACATGCCCAAGGGTATGGTTCAAATGAAGATTATTTGCTTATCATAACAAAGTTCGATAAGTCTCTTATTTTTCTCTAATATTTGTCAGAGATTAAAATAAAAATATTATTAAATAAATATCTAAGCTCTTTTAATACCTCCAAATGGCGTGATTTGTATCCCTTTATCGTAAAATATCAGTCATATCCTAAAAACATCCTACGAACATCATAAAAGTAAATGATATGTGAATTCCCGGCTGTAACTTAATGACGTGGACCAAGACAAATTTGCAAATACAAATGAGATTCTTTTATGAACATTTGTCAGACAGATGCTTTAACGAATGGTCTTTCTTTTTTTAAGGTCTGCTGAAGGATGACATCACCGCTGCTTCCGTCTGCGCCAAGTTCATCTGGGCTCGTCACGGATTCTCTGCATGGAACGGCTGGAAGGCCAAGTGCCAGGGAGCCCTCCCCAACATTGCTGCTGAATGCGGCATCTAAGTCATCAACCCAGCCACCAACGATCAAATTCCTTCGCATCATCACAAAGTCCAACAAGCCATCAGTTCATATAACATGACTGTGCTTTGAAATTTTTATGTTGATGGGAAGAAGAAACGTTTACAACTTCACTACCGAGGATCAAGATCATTGCTTCTTGAATGAGACGCATTGTGACCCACATTCTAAAAATGGATAAACTTCATTTCCCAGCTAACCAACATTTTCGTCTTTCTTTTTCACAAATAATTGTAAATTAACAATCTTTATGGAAATATATAAACATATTTATTCAGTACAAATACTTAAGTTTTATTATGCATTTTTTCCTTTTCCATTCCATAGCTTGAGCATACGATTGCCACAAAATCCCGCCAATAAATTTTGTTGGCTGCATTGTTTCAAGTAACTTCTACACCCGGAGGTTATGGTTTTCGATGGCTTCCAGGACGAGATCCCTAGTATTCGAAGAGACGAAATCTGTAGTATTTGAAGCATATTTAAGCGTTTGTTTATCACAATTTTTAAAGAGATCAAATAATTAATCTGAAGTTCCCAACTATTTGGTTCTAAGAATCGACCAATGTTGCTAAGCTCGGTGAAAGAACGAGAACCGCTGTTACAATATTTTATTTTTGATAGTCATTAGTATGTTCTTAGTATGTTTTAAAATCAGAAAACTTTACTAACAGTTTTTGAGTTGTGCGAACAATGTGAAAAAGGCTTCTGACAGATTTCTGAGTAACTTTCAAGTTATTTGTTTCATTCCAGGAGGCTTTTTAAAAATATGACAGCCGGAGGACAATAAAACCGCTACAGCAACGTGAAAACATGCCGCATATTCAGAGACAATTCATATATATTCCTTCATATATCTTAAATTAGTCAGTTAGCAATCTAATCTAGTGATTCCATATAAAATGAAAAACTTAACCTATTTTTATCCAAGCAATTCGTCCTTAACAAAAATATAATTGTGTACATATTTAACATCAAATACACTAAATTATTGTGTTTTTTTAAAGACTTGACGTAATTATATTACAGTTTGTATTTCAGCAATGTAAAAATTCAATACCATTGGTATGAAGATTAAACAATTCACCTAATAATTCACTCGTGCTTAAAATGTGATATAATTTATAAGTTTGTTTTTCATTATGTCGCCACAAAACAATATAGGTTTCATTAATATTTGCACAGTTGCAAGTCAAATTAAATATTAGCCATTAATGAATAAACGCAATAAGAGAGAAATTAATTTTATGACTTTATTGTCACCTTATGAGTGATTTATAATTAAATAATATGGAACGAACAGTTTTAAAACATAAATTCGTTTAAAAAAAAGTTTATATTTAATATATGGCATAACACCATGATAACTGTTGAATTTTTGAATATTAGGTATTATTTTGTAAGTGTTCTACTGTAAATCTAAAGAAGAAAATAATAAATATATTTATTTTGTCAGATGTTATTGTCACAGTTAAGAAAAATATTATGTGTGCTTAGCAGGATGAATATTACATAATACAACACCCACAAGAGTCTCCGTCACTGGCATGGTATATTTATATCTTTTGTGAAAGAAAATACAACTTCATTGATGTGTTGAATGCGTAATAGCTTTACAAGGCGAGTAGACAGACGGTGATTGGCAGATATCTGAAGTAGTTTCCGGATATTTAAATGCAGGAAATTATCCACTTCCGGTGTTTCCATTCAGCGATGTAAATGCCATTCGGCTATACGAGAAAAGGAAGTCGTATAGAAGCAATCATTTTTTTACGAAGCCAGGTTTTTAACACACATTCAGTTAAATATAACTCATTTTTATACTGACTTATTTATGAAATTTACACTTGTATCATAATGATGTATCTTTTTTTTAAGACTTTCATTACGGCTCCGTTGAATACAAATTATACTATCAATTATAAAACTACTATCTGAAACATAAATGTACTTATCTGGTCTATTTTTATATATCACATTGGTTCTTGTATCTTTTAGCTATCAGATGATTCATAAAAAAATATTCTAAGAGAGTAGCAAAAAGATTTATTACGGTTACCGATTTCAACAGAGGAACTTTACACGGCATATATCGGGTACCGATGCGAAGAGGTTTAAGATATTTGCATTTTATGTATCAACTATCAAGCATCATTTCTTATCATTTTATTTCCTCTTCCCTTTAACCTTTCGGTAATATATTAACATTTGATAACACAATAAAATGTGTTATTCTAAACAACTTTCTATATTGTAATAGTTCTCATTGTATTGTAAATTTATTACTATTTGCTTCAATAAGAATTAGAAAACAAAGCCGATTTAAGCGTCTCACTTAAGCTTCCTTTCAGGCCTTGAAAGCTTTATTCTTTCACGGAGAATCCCTCCCTTAAACCAAACAAATGGAATAATACAATCCCATATAAATGTTGCTCTTTGTTGAAATAGATGCATCCACGAACCGCGATGACCTTTGTGAACGATGAAATAGCCGTTAGGCAATAAACGATCTACAAGCGAGGAATTTAAAGGTCAATTTCACGTGACGTTTTACGATTCTTCGTTATTTCACTATTAAAAGTAAAATTGTGTGTTCATATTACGTAAAACATGCATTAGCCTACCACAGATAAAATGACTATTTATATTAAATTAATTTGTAAAAAAAGTATTTAAAAACTGCTTAATAATGTTTCTACACTACACTCACAACTATATATTGTATACCAATATACTTTATGGAATATATGATATTTATTTTCACAAGACAGCTCTCTATACAAAGATCCACCTTGGAACATAAATGGTAACCGACAACCAGGAGCTCGAGAACTTTAATCGACGGCACTTTTAGTTTCCGAGGTATTCATATTTCGGGTAAAATTTTAATCCGAATTTTTTGAAGAGGTCGAATGATTACCTTGATGCTCCTGAGGCTTGAATAATTTGGTCCTAAGAAGCGGCTCAAGCCCTTCAACACGTGATTATCAACAGGTGGTAACCTCTACAAATTTTATTCTACTTCTAATGTTGCTTAACTTCGGTAATTTAACGAGAACTACGCTTAAGACGAGTTCTTTAATTTTTTTCTATATTATTATTATTTACCTACATCATATTTTTTTATTTATTCACCGTGTCTAAATTAGGGCTCTCAAATAATAAAAAAACACGATCTTGATTTTGTTGTGGTGAAAAAAAATACAAACCTTGTCGTAAGAAATCGCATTTCATTCTCCGAATCCAATTCGACTAAACAAATAGCGGTTTCCTCGTCCTGCATTGTAGTGGAGAGTGAAGTTTTACACAGAAAGATGTACTTCTAGACCGGACACCTCCGGTGCAACGGACGACTATAGAGAAACGCTTTATAGGGGAAAAGCTCAACAAGTAAACAGAGACACTGGCGAATGTTCCTCATGCGACTATCGATCGCGCAACTGAAATTGATACTATAACAGTAAGTTCAGTTATGTGTTATATTTATATTGGATGCCACATTCACTCCCAGTATATTTATATATCTTCATACTAGCAGGAGGATTTGGCCGCTTAAAAATGGCTGGGATAAGTTCTGACGATTACAGTGGTCATGGCCTCATTCATATGGAATATAGTAAGCCTTTCGGAGCTTCCCTGAATACACTTATACATACACAAGTAATATAAGTATTACTGACAGCTTTCTGGGACAGCGAGAACCCGGAGGTCTGAAGAAAATGAAGTTGCCTTAGCTCTCTTACAGCATCAGAAAAACATGTCCCAGCAAGGTACACCTTCGTCTCTTGACCGAATGTGCGATGGGATACTGCCATGACCACTATATGGTTGAAACGCTTAACTTTGTGTGAAAGGTCACTGGTTTAATTCCCGATAAAGCTTAAAAATAAAAAATAACATTTAATTTTTAATTTGGTAGTTATTGCTATAGCGTTGTTTTTCTCTAATTGAAAAATATAAGTCAAATATGTATTTAAGATAAAAGTACGTATTTTATGTCTTAATCAATTCATACATTTTTTTAAATTTACTTCCATTATTCTATCTATTCTTACTTCTATATTTTACGGTTTTATTATTTCTTTGAGTTCCATTGGAATATTTAAATGTTTTTTTTTATTTTAAATCTCATTTATTTGCAGCGTTCTGTTAACATTTACGATGATCACCATTATCTCAACGAAAAGAGCTAAAGCTACCTAGTTATTTGATAAAATACAGGATATGAACTTGAAAAGTGTTGGCGTTGTGACATAAATAATTATTTATAATCAATTTCCATGTAACATATCTACGAGTACATATGTATGTGCGTACCCATCCGTGGATCGAACCTCGCCAGATTCGCTTAACTTTCATTATCCGCCGCCGCAGTAAACATGCTACAACATTGTTGTTCGTGGCTTCAGCGAGCTCGCCGAGTCGGTCTTCGGTTTTCGTATTCCGTATTCCACCTGGACTAGTCCATGTGTCGGTACTGTCTGCCACCTGAGGCAGTGTTGGTGAACCATGAAAGGACCGCATCTTGAATTGATTATTATTTTCTTCAACTAGTGTCTTACTCTGGAGATGACCCACAGACGAAAATCCTAATTTATATTTCCTCCCCTTCTGTCCTATCGTTCATAGCATTCAACAGAACGAATTAGATTTATTGGATGATAATCTTGTAGCACGTTATGTTTTGTCCGTCAATCACTTCTACAGTGTTTACCTCTATTATTTTCAGTTATCACAAGCCTCTACTGATGATTTTCTTTCAATTTTTTTTGATGATATTTATGTATAGTATTCAATAATCATTACTTAACGGTTCAGCCATATTATATAGTTTTACTTGGATTTGCGCAAAATAGTTTCTTTGTATGTGAATATCCTTACTTCGTCATAAGTCATCTATACATAACCACATCCTCGAAGTTCCACCGAGTACATACCATACACTCGGTTCCAGACAACTTCCACAGCTCTTGAGCCTTAAAAAGTTCTAGTTTTCGAGGCACATTTGTGTTTATATTATCATAATATTTAAGTACGTGTAATAATAAGACGAGCCCAAAGATTGCAACATTTGGTCGTGAGGGGTGGCTTAACCCAAAATGAGTTCATTATATTAATATAATCATAACGATAAAATGCAAAAAAAAACATTATAACGCTATGAAAGAATCGGTTCAAACAGAAATAAACATGTTTCTAAAATATTATGTTCCTTGAGAAAAAATCTGTGAGAACAGGATCCAAAAATAAATTTATAAACTTACTTTTTGCTATAACTTAGACCTTCTGGTTTCATTCCTTATTGCTTTCAACATTCAACCATTTACTCTACAATTCTGTTGATATATCCAGTGTGCCAACACTACTTTTGCCAGTTCTATTGCACGACTTCATCACTTGTTTTCCTCATAGACCGTCGACTCATCGGCAGATATGTTATTTATACTGCCATTTGATTATGCCTCTTATATCGTTAGCATCCACTACTCAATATCTTCTTTGGATATTCTTGTTTGGCATACACTACAAGTATGAATTTTTTGATGAGACGTCGGGTGACCTTTATTTTATGACCTGATGTTTCAGATTCCGATTGTGTTTTCTGTAAAAAATCTGTTTTTTTTTTAAGTTTCTTGTGACATTTTCAGCCGGCCCTGGTTTCCTGCACCGGGTCAGCAGGGAAGCACTCAGGCACCAGCACAGCCGCAAAAGATTGCCCCACTTTTTAGTTGCGCCTCAATTATGCAGGCGCCTGAATGTTGTATGGCCCAGAGCCACCCCTGCGCTAATTCGCAATGCAAATGAAAATAGCAGCGAACGCTTATGCATTATACAAATAAACACTGATAAACTTCAGAAAATAGAATCGCAAGCACGTATATATTAATTGATAAAATGTACCCATAAAGGTATAAAGAAAAAGCTTACCATCCTTTCATTATTTCCATATCTGCTTCCTTAACTGGAACATATGGACATCATGAGCTTGGTGGTGGCAGCCACGAAACTCTGTTAATCGTGTTGATTCCCATTCAGGTGTGCCTTCCTCAGCTCCGCCAAGTACATTTTTAAATATAGTTCTTAAATGCCCTCCAAGATAACACGAGCCCAGAAGTTTGAAGTAAATGCAACTGTAGTTAATGCTCTCCTGTGGCATTCGTAGTAAATTTCTAAGCCAGGTTCACCTTCGTCTTTTGACCGACTGTAGTATGGATGGCTGCCTAATTCCTCACGATGTCAAACTATCGTTCTCCTAGTATTCTACGCAGACATTTATTTCAAAACCAATTACACGTCTAAATTGGCTTTAGGCAGCTAAAAAAAGCTTATTTTGAAAACGAAAAATAGCCGCAAATGCTACTATTTTTTTTAAATTAAATAAATTTTATCAGATAATAATCAGATTTTTGTAAGCAAATCTTCACGTCTCCTAGCTCATTTTTCTTTGATTAATTGATGATATTTTACAATAATTTGTATGTGTAGCAGTTTTAAGATATTTGTCTACATATCCACTGGTTTGTAAAGTGAGAAGAATATTGAAAATGCATTGTATTCTTATTCCAAAATTTAACAATTAAAAACATTGCTTATTTAGATGATCTTTAGGCACACAGAAGAACTGAAGTTTTTAAAAAAATTTAACATTCATACCACCTGTTTTAACCTTACAGCAGACTATTCAGCTGATGGTTAGTTGCTGAGTGTGGATTTTATTTAAAATATTTTTGACTACACAAATATACTAGTACAAGTATATTTATGCTAAGAAATCTTTCACAAATATTGACGAATCTTAAAGAAACACGATACTTAAAAAAAAACTGTAAAAATATGTCAGTTAAGTCATTCAGATAAATTTGTCTGTAAAATCCCACAGATAACTTTGTTGGTTAAATCTTCCGGATAAATCTTGCATCCCCGGTCACACATTGAAAAGGTGCATTTTGCAATCGCTCGACTCTTCGTGTTGGATCCGCACTAAAATATTATTTACGACCCGGAGCTAGCGAGTCGGCCAATAGAAAATTCGAGAAAAAATCCACTGGAATTCAGCCAAGTTTTTAGTCTCTTGCTATGTGAACAGTTTTATGCCTCGGCCGAAACAGATAAAGAATATTGATTATTATTTTTGTAAACAAAACACTATGGATGCATTAAAATTTTAGTTGCTTATAATCATTTAACAAGATCAAAGGAAAATATTTTGTATTCAATTAAATAAATAATAATGTTATTTTTAGCATTTACTCTATTACGAGATCTATTTCTAATATTAAATTGACTTTTACTTAGTTTTCTTTGCTTGTAAAGTTTGTGAAATTGTCTATTTATTTTTTATGTTTAATTGTCTATTATTATTTTTTTTAATGTTTTATAAACTGTGTTCTTTCTTGAATTGTCTTTTTTTTTATTTAATTGTATATTTCTATGTTATTTTAAATAATATACATTCTTTATTCAATGTAAAATTTACTATATTATATGTATACTTATATTCCTTTACCATATTGTCTTTATATATACCAACTGTTTTTACTTACCTTGTTATCTTTATAAAAAAATATATTAATATATATTTAAAAAAGGTAAGTCTACTATTTATTCACATTCACAGAAGTATGTTTATACATTAGAAAAACTGATGAAGCTCTTATTATAAGTGTAACTGTGGTATTTAATTTTAAATAAGTGAATAATATAGACTGAACTGTAAAATTTTATTATGTTTTATACATTTCAAGAGATAGAGCTAATTAAATAAGAGCTCTTACCTTGGTGATTATTTGTGATAACATAAGAATTGCGGGTAAGGATGTTATATAAAATAATAATCTTATATCTAAAGTCCAAGAATAAGAGGATACTAAAAATGCACTTAAATATAAATGTATAAATTATGCTATTTGACATAATAAATACAGTCAATCCTCCTATATCGACACTTCTTTTACTAAGACATTTTATTTACCATTAGCATTGATTTTTTATTTAACAGTCCTTCTTATTGTGTAAATTTTTGGTTGAACCGTTTACAGCCCAATGGTTTAGGTCTCAAGAGCGTCGAGATAGTCATCCGATCTTATTAACAAGTCTGATTAACCAATAACTCAAGCTGTGGCTCAGATACTATAGCTGCCATATTATAATGTCCCTGGGCTCCTATCCTGGAGGTCGTCAGGCAACATTTATGTTCCCCGGTGAACCTCTGGGCTACGAGATGTCTTGGGATGAGGCATGAGCAACAGCTAGTGACAGATCTGAGTTTTGGCATTTTGAGGTAATATATTCCAAATATGGAACATGTATGGATAGAAGACTTCCTTTTTATACTATATATATTATATATTATAGTACTAACTAATAGTATAGCTCAATCACGATTTTTTATAATTCCCGATATACGAGTAGAAACATTGACTACGTACATCATATAAGAGAATATACTCAAAATAATATACATTAAAACCAGGTGATAAATTCTTGATATATTCAATGTTCACAATGGATATATAACTGAATGGTACATAAGTACAAATGATTTTATATTCCAAGCTAGAATACAAATATTAACATTTCCATATTAGTGTTTCTTTACTACTTGTCGCTCGCGTAATAATACTAGTAATATGCAGATTCTACAGAACATGACTACATCTCATGCGGCTAAACTAAATCGCCCAATAAACTAGTTTATTTTCAGTCTGAAGCAAGCATCCATCAAGCAGTAAGTGGTTCAGTGCTTTAGCGAGCTCCAGAACATAATAATATAAACTACTTGGGTTTATTTTGGAATCAGCACCGGTACATATACGTTTCAGCGACTATTGAATTATTCCATTCTCACATTGGCTATTTGTTTTTATAACAGAGTATTCACTGTTGAGATGTGCAAGGAGAGTATATTCGTTACGGATTTGGTCTTTGAAGTCAGTTTTTAGACGGCTATAGTATGTCAAAACATCGGTTTCCGTATGCATACAGAAGTTGAACAACATTGGGCGCAGAACGTTCTTGGATTTATGGTCTAGTAATTCACTGGTTGACAAGTTACCATTGAAGTGGTGTGTTTAAATTGGTTTTTATTAAAACTTTTTTTTTTGCGTAGTTTTAAATGAAGTTTCACGATAGGGAAATGAATGTTGATAAATTTTTTCCCTTCAAAAATGTAAATGTTGGTAGTAAGTGTGAATAGAAACAACGGGATGCCGCAACAATCGTATACAGCAACAATCGCATACTGCAACTAATTTCTTTTCAAACTCTCGTGATCATGTCTTGGAAGCAAAATACTCTTCGGAAATTCAGGTTTAGATATGATTTCGGACGAGGCAGGGATAATGGAAGCTGACAGAACTCTATATGAAAAATTGTAGCAACGATATGCTCTAACTATAGTGGATAAGAAATGGACATCGAATGGGTATGGAATAGATATGGAATGGGCATTGAATGAGCATGGAATGGGCATGAAATGGGCATGGTAGTAACATGGAATAGACATGGAATGGGAATGGAATGGTCAAACAATCGACAATTAATGGATAAGGAATGGATTAGAAATGGATAAGGAATAGACAAGAAATGGACAAGGAATGAAAAGGAATGGACATGGAATAGACATGGAATAGACAAGAAATGGACAAGGAATAGAAAGGAATGGACATGGAAAAGACATGGAATAGACAAGGAATGGACAAGGAATGGAAAGTAAAAGACATGGAATAGGCATAAAATTGACAAGGAATGGACAAGGAATGGAAAGGAATGGACATGGAATAGACAAGGAATGGACAAGGAATGGAAAGGAATGGACATGTAATAAACATGGAATAGACAAGGAATGGACAAGGAATGGAAAGGAATGGACATGGAATAGACATGGAATAGACAAGGAATGGACAAGGAATGGACAAGGAATGGAAAGGAATAGGCTTGGAATAGAGAAGGAATGGACAAGGAATGGACAAGGAATGGAAAGGAATGGACATGGAATAGACAAGGAATGAACAAAGAATGGAAAGGAATGGACATGGAATAAGCATGGAATAGACAAGGAATGGACAAGGAATGGAAAGGAATGGACATGGAATAGACATGGAATAGACTAGGAATGGACAAGAAATGGAAAGGAATGGACATGGAATAGAAATGGAATAGACAAGGAATGGACAAGGAATGGAAAGGAATAAACATGTAATAGGCATGGAATAGACAAGGAATGGACATGGAATAGGCATGTAATGGACATGGATTGGAAATGGAATAATATAAAGGACTTGTGTAATGTGTTACAGTCAAACATCAATCTAGCAAAATGTAATCCCATTAAAACACTATAACTCAACATTAATGGTTATCCCTTGACGCAGTTGGTCGTGTTTCAGAGACTGTTCAAGGACGCCTTCATGTAGGCTAATGATGTAAAATAAGTAAGCAAATCAATAGAGAACCAATATTCTAATAATGCTTAGCAGTATTATTGTTGCTTGGCATTGTTAGCTTTTATTAGCTATTATTGGATTTATATCCACAATATTCTTAATTTTTTATTTATTTCAAGTTATAATTTTAATGACATTTGAACCATTTGTAACTAATACAAGAAATTATCATCTTAAAATTAACTTATATACGTGAGCGAACATCTAAAAATAAATACGGATATATATTTCAGTTGTCCCAAAATAATTGTGAGTTTATTTTTAAAATTAGTCTTATTTAAGGAATAATTTTATAACTTTTATTATACTGTTCCTAGCTGAAAACGGAAAGCTATTTTTACAACACTTTTAAGTTCAGATAGAATGCAAAAGCCAATCAAATATAGAAACACAGGTCAGACTCTAAAAGTGGTTGTCAAACTTCTTCAAAAATAATTTAAAAAATTGTGAAATATTTTCGAAATATTTATGCATTTAGAAAATGTAATATATCTTGATATTGTGGCTTATGGGCTTAGCCGTGTGTGGCGAATTTCTTCTCTCCAATATTTCGACCGCCATTGCGCCACACACGGCTAAACCCAAAAGCCACAATATCAAATCTGGCCGTGAAAACCTAAGAAGATAGTAATAAATCTTGTTAATGAAACTTAAAAACTGAAACTGAAAATTGCTGTCATTACTCACGTACAGTACTCACGATATGTTTTGGCATTTGATACTTGCCATTTTTCACTTGATTTAATTGACGTGGGGTATTAAATATCTAGTAACTTAATAAACAGGTTGTACACAATGTATTGTTCCAAGTTTTTTATGGATTTCAATATTCAAATACTAATGGTGCAGCTGAAACTTTATATCTTTTTGAAATAGTAGCTCTAAGATTGTATATGTATCAGTTATTTAATAAATGGTTGATAAATAAGCGCAGTATGATATTCTAAGTTGTATTGACAATATTCTGGTAAGTATGGTGTTGAGTCGTCATATTTCATGTCTAGTTAAGGCAAAATAAATATTGTATTAATCACCTAGCACAGTTTGACTAACGTCTCGTACAGATCCAACGGCCAGTGTGATATTTTAAGTACAAATTCGCAGCTCTCAACTCAGCGAGGCCCAAGCCGCCGGTCGTCGCATTCCACCCGCTGTGTGAACGAGAGCTTTCCTGAGCTTTGGCTGCAGGAAAACACCGAAAGCTCTCTCCAGGCAACTGTGCTGAGATACTGGAGACCGGGCGCGCGAACTTGACTTTAACCAGTGTTCCAACAGATCACAGATAAATAGTTGACGACGCTTGCAAGTGTCGCCAGTTAGTGTACTTAAAAATTTATAAAAATCATCGTGGATAAACAAATAAACATCAATTGAAATGCGGTCAGTAATGTTTTAAAAAAAAAGGAAATAACTTAATAAAAAGTAGTTTTGTTCCTGTGATAAGTGTACACAACTAGTGATTTAAAAGTGGATATCATTGATATTACAAAACAATTAATTGACAATTAAAATTAGTGACTTTCGTTCATGAGTGTCTGCGGTTTCTCAATGGTGTAGACTTTTGGCAGACAATTCAGTGCAAAGTGTTTTTTCGGATATTATAAATAAAATAATTCTCTATTGCTTATGCTAGAAGTGAATATTTTTTTTCAAACAATGATTAACATTTTTTTAGTTTGTACACGTTTATAATAAGGTAAGTTGATTGAATAACTATGTATATAACGAGTATTTTTAACCAAGTTTACAAATATACGTCAAAACGACGTAGAACCTTTTCCATAGTATATGAATGGCACGTTTATTATTTCAGAGTTTTGAAACAAAATAGTTTTACCATTTATAAAAAATCAATGCAAGCTAAATTAAATTTTTTCAATTATCCAAAAAGAAATTATTTCTTAATTCAATTATAAATAAATTTAATTTAATTTCAAATAATAGTTTCAGGCCCTGAAAATCTGGTAATTTTTGGTAAGATTTAAATAATGGAGACTACGTGTCTGCTACAAATAACCTCATCCATGTGACAGTGTTTATTTTTAGAACCTGTTTAATAATACTTGGTCGTTAGTCAATGCATAAAGCATAGCTAGGTCAGGTTAATCACCTCATTTGCCTAATCACCACAAAAATAGTAATTTTATTTATTTTTCTTAAACGAAGATTATTTTCTCACCAATACAGTTTCACACATCACAGACATTGTTTATTCCTTGGATTACGAAAACCAAATAGTCGAACAAGATGTTCAGCATAATAAAGGGTGATTTTTAAACTATTTTATTTTTGGCAACACTGATTTTGACAGCTCACGAACGTTTCGTGTTTTGTGTCATTGTCAAACATCTTCAGTTTTGATCTATAATTTAACCATGAATCGTCTTACAAACGAATAACGCTTGCAAATCATTGAATTATATTATCAAAATGCGTGCTCTGTTAAGAAAGTTCATTGCGCGCTTCTTCCATTTTATGATCAGTTTAATCGACCCACTGAAACGGCTATTCGGGCTATTGTCACTAAATTTCGAAACAAATTTACATTGTTGGACATTAAATCCCCAACACGCTTACGTACAGTGCGAACTGAAGAAAATATCGCAGCTGTATCGGCCAGTGTTAGTGATGACCATCAATTATCGATTCGGCACCGTTCGCAGCAATTGGGCCTCTGTTACTCAACAACGTGGAAAATTTTGCGGAAGGATTTAGGTGTGAAGCCTTACAAAACACATCTGATGCAAGAATTGAAGCCGAACGATCTACCACAACGCAGAATTTTTGGTGAATGGGCTCTTGAAAAGTTGGCGGAAGATCCATATTTTTATCGAAAAATTGTGTTCAGTGACGAAGCTCATTTTTGGCTGAAGGGATTCGTAAATAAGCAGAATTGTCAGTTTTAGAGTAAAGATCAGCCAGAAGCATTGCAAAAGCTACCAATGCATATAGAAAGAGTTACTGTTTGGTGCGGATAATGGGCTGGTGGCATCATTGGACCGTACTTCTTCAAAGATGATGCGAATCGCAACGTAACTGTGAATGGTGAGCGCTACCGTGAGATGATATCCATCTTTTTTTTGCCCAAAATGGAAGAGCTTGACTTGCATGACATGTGGTTTCAACAAGACGGTGCTACATGCCACACAGCACGCGAAACAATAAACCAATTGAGTGGCAAGTTCGGTGAACACTTTATTTCATGTTTGGGACCGGTCAATTGGCCGCCTAGATCGTGCGATTTAATGCCTTTAGATTATTTTTTGTGGAGTAATGTTAAGGCTCGTATCTATACTGACAAGTCCACTTCGATTGACGCATTGGAAGACAGCATTGAAGCATTTATTCGTGAGATACCGGCCGAAATGTTGGAAAGTGTATGCCAAAATTGGACTAAGCGGATGGACCATTTGAGGCGCAGCCGCGGTCAACATTTGAATGAAATAATCTTCAAACATTAAATTATATGGACTGTACTATCGATTCAAATAAAGATTTTATGCATTTTTCTAAATTTTAAGTGTCTTTTTTTGGAAAAATTTCCTATAGCTATTAAAAAATCACTCTTTACATTGTATTTCATCATCTACCAAACCGATGAATCCAGAGGAAATTAAGGATTCAAAGCTAACAAAAAATCTCTGAACTGACAGGTTATAGTTATTTGTGGTGGCCATAGCATCCACTTTGATAGATGAAATGGAAGGTTAAAGTAAAAATGTTATTGTAAGGATTATATGGAATTAAGAGAGTTTTAAAGATTTATGTAATAAACACATGTTATTGTAAAGAGGATATATATTTTTAAGCACGACTCACTTTAATCGACTACAGTGGAAACTTTGTTATTAATTATTTCCATTTATTTTATTAATAAAACAAATCTGCGGGACAGTATCCACATTAATAATCTGTAGTATATATAGAAATCATTTTCGATACATTTTTTGAACTCAATTCATTCAAATTATTTGTTTTTTATATAGAATTTATTTGAATATATCATATCGATATAGTAAAGGCATTACAAAATCAAAATATAAAATACTAGATATTGATAGATTCCGAAATACCTTGACATAAATATTAGGCAAAAAAAGATCTTCCCTCCCTTTAACGGCTATCGAATCAATGTAACAGAAATTACGTAAATTACCTCTACCATTCAAGAGGTTTTCTTCATCAGCATTCTTACTCTTCTTGTAGAATCAATCAACATTACACCTGATTGGATAGTCTCTTACTGGTCACCCAATCGGCGTTAACATAGTTTTTTTCAAACACACCTTTCCAATGTGATATCAAACCTTGAAAAATGCACTTAAAGCCATATTTTTAATTATATGATAAATTTTATTATAATTTAATAAATACAAACATTTATTGTATTTACTATGAATTAGATTATTTTTTCAGATATATTTCAAAATATACACACAAATGCAAATAATATAAACATCTTATTGCGTGAAATATTGACAAAAAATAATGACTATTGTACATTTGTTTATACTTATATGAAAATTCAAGATTCTTAATTTAGAAGACCTAAGTAGAATCACAAGCCTTGATATTCGGAAAATGTCTGAGTTGTGTTTTATAACACGTGGCCCCACTCAACGCGAGTTGAAAAAAACTGTCATCGATTTTATTTCTTCTCATTCTTGGATGCAGCTTTATTTGACCTACTGAAAAACCTGAAAGGCCGAATGTCTTAATTTTACATATGAAAGCAAACAGTTAAAGACAATATGAAGAATTGTATGCAAGCATGTTTATTGCTCCATGTATTTGTACTATAATTCAATAATATAATCATTCAATCGTTTTTATAAGTGAGACTAATTTAAATTAATATAGATTTCTAAAGTTCTAAGGATCGCAGTAGATAATTTGATTTATTATATAATTTTAAGTCTGCTATATTATATATGTATTTAATATTTAAATGAATTTTAATGAATAAAAAATATTGTTAATTTGTTAATTTTTTGATTAAAATTATTTATATATTAATATATATTTAGTTATATAGTCAATGATCTATAAAAGAAGATAAGAATATTGAAAATATAAAATTATATTCCAAGATATATTTAAGTCCATTTGAAATTATGCTTAAGTCTGCTGTTATTGTTAGTATTCACAAATTGATAGTTTTTAGTATAATTTAAAGGATATTTTTTTGGTAAGTCGTAAGGCTTAGCAGATAATAAAAAAATATGCACCTTTGAGATGAAGTATTAACATTGTAATAGGAATAAATCTTTGAGTCGACTTAAATTTTATGCTCCAAATGTGTAGATATTGTTTTTTTATTGTCGATTTAAAGTTATCTATAGTGTCCTTATTTTAACTTATTCTAGAACATGAATTATACATCTGACATCAAAACTTAAAACGCATAAATCGTGGACATTTTTTGTCAATGATCCGTTTTTTTTTAATTTCATAGCGAAATACTAAGAATATGGTTTTATTTAAAGTTATCTTAAAATAAATGCATATAGTAAATGTTCTTAGTGATAATTGTTCAGCAACAATGAAAGGCATAAATATTTTTTCCTCTTATCTAGTATTTTCAAAAGCTTGTTGTTTGAAGCATATGGAAACTACTATCTGGAGAATATTCCTGCATGAAGTTTGAATTTTCGGTGACATATAAGTATTTTGCTTGAAAGTGAGCTTAACCAATTGATCCAACATAAATATTATATATTATTAAAGTATCGCAAGCATCAAATTCATTCTTATTTTAAAATAGAAAAACATTAAATTAAGGCGATTTGACAATAATTATAATACACCCAGAAGATATATTCAAATTATATATTACTAGTCGGAAGATGTAAATACGACTTTTGTGCTAAACTTTGATTTTGAGGTTTTACAACTGTCGTCGGTCCCTGTCACTCTCGCAGTATCTGAGAGGAATTATGCTAATGAGAGAGATGGCAGGTGTAGGTAATACCACTGCATTGTGGTCAGGAAAGAGCGTACGTAAAAGTTTCAGGAAATAGTAAGTTACTTGCTACTTCTTCTTGTGTCTCGCCGCGTGCATTGTGAAACAAGGTGTAGTAAATTATTATGATATATTTTGTAAACTTTGTACAGAGAGTTGGTAATATGAAGATTTTACTTCACCTTCAGACTTGATAGTGCAATCTATCGCTTAAATATTTGAAAATGTGTTTCCTTTTATTACTGTTAATTTACAAATTCATTGTGTTATGAAAGGCTGCCCTGTCGGCTATATCATTCCGTTACTCTACACAAAGGCCAACCGTCGTAACTTCAGTACACTTCAAGCCAACGAGTTCGCGCTATTCTAGATGGCCGTCGGCAACTATAAATATAATGTAATTTGGTGAAGCTACGGAAGGCTCAGTTAACATGAAATGAGGCAAGAGCCATGGCGGCTAACGGAGTTTGTGGCGGCAGATTACGACAAGCCTATTCTACAATCAAAGCGGATATGATACATGAACATTAATATTAGATTTTTTTTTAAATAAGAAACCCTATTCATCATCATCATCAGCCTGTGTCCGTCCACTGTTGAACGTAGGCCTCCCGCATGAGTCTCCATCCTCTTCGATCCTCCGCCTTCCGCATCCAGGTCACTCCCGCTATTCTTCTTATATCGTCAGTCCATCTTGTAGGGGGTCGGCCAATGCTTCGTTTTCCAGTTCTTGGGCGCCATTCCAATACTTTTCTTCCCCATCGACCGTCGTCTCTTCGACAGATATGTCCTGCCCATTGCCACTTGAGTGTGCCTATTCGTTGGGTAGCATCCACTACTTGAGTTCTTCTGCGTATTTCCTCGTTTCGGATTCTATCTTTTAGCGACACTCCGAGCATGGATCTCTCCATAGCACGTTGGGTGACTTTTATTTTATGGGTAAGACTTGCTGTCAGATTCCACGTCTCTGCGCCATAAGTTAATACAGGGAGGATGCATTGGTTAAACGCCTTAGTTTTAAGACATTGCGGAATTTTCGCTTTAAAAATGTACTTTATTTTTCCAAATGCTGCCCATCCCAGTTGTATGCGCCTGTCGATTTCTTTTGAGAAGTTATTTCGCCCTAATTGTATTACTTGTCCCAGAAACCCTATTATTAAACTCAAACTTGATATTCTTTATTATCTTCATAACTTTCATTTTAGATGGCAGATATTCAGGATGCAGATTCTCAGCGAGCAGCTTCTTGCTCTAGCAGCAGGGCAGGTTTCTGCGCCCCCTTGACCTGTGCAGTAGCTCCTTCCTGCGCCAACACCTGCAGAAAAAGGACTTCCAAACTTGCCTGGAGAAAGTGGTGCATCTTCGTACTGCTGCTGGTCATCATCGCCATCGTCGTATTTAATCTGGCGCTCACCATTTGGCTAATGATGGTCATGGAATTCACATTTGTAAGAGTCCAGTTTTTTAATTTATCAATTAGAGTCATTTTTCTTAAGCATAAAAATGTAGGGAAAAAAATGCATTGTACCTTGCAAATTACACACAAGTTTACAACATGCGAAAAGACAAAAAATAAAAAAAAACAGAGTCTTTCATGGTGTCCTCGTTAACCATGCGCATTATACCAACGATATCCTTGATGTAGTTTAACAGGAAGGATAACAGTAAGGAATTCTGCAATATGTGATATTAGACGACTTAACTAGCCATATGTAAACATGGTAAGCGTCCTTGAATTCACAGATGAGATTTTTCCATCACTATCAATATGTTGGTATTTTCCTGTATATGTTTACTTAAAAAATGCATTTAATTTATTCATTGCTATTAAGTTACAGTTTAGTTATGTCTAGTTTCGATTGAGATGCTCTTTAGGACAAAAAAGTAGAGGGTCTCGGAAACGTCAAGCTATGCACCTGATTTTCTTAAAAAACAATCCAAATCATCCAAAAATATGTCTCGGAAACTACAGCTAAACTTTCTTCAAGTACTCGGACTCCTGCTTTGGAGGTTGTCGAGAATCATATATGTTCTCAAGCGGACCTATAGGTGCAGAAATGTCCTAGACCGAGAAATGGACAGTAGCAGCTAACAGAATTTCAATATTTGCCAGCGGGTATAGCTCAATGGTCAAAGCGTTTGCTAAGAAAGCCAGAGATTAAAAAAAAGGAGCTCTTAGCCAAATGCACTATGGTAATAAGAGTCATAGAATTTCAGATATGAGACTCCAGAATTAATATCTGTCGGTATTATCGTATATGTGATTACAAAAAATGCAACGCGTATAGAACACAAAAAAATATAAAGTTGCATAAAAATAATTGTATACACATATTTTACTAACTAAATATTAAACTTTACCGTTTCAAGACGGGCATGGGCCCACTCAGCATCACGTCAGAAGGAATCCGCCTCACGGGCAAGACGATGGTGCTCGACTCTCTCGTCGCCTCCTCCATACGCTCCAGAGAGGGACAGCCTATCGTCCTGCAGTCCTCCACAAACGTGACGATCTCCACGGCCGCGGGGAGGGGGGGAGCCAACAATCGGATATTCGTAGGTGAGTCGAATAAAAAAGTGGCCGTTCTGAATTAACAGGAAGGAACAATGAATGAAATAAAAAGTGTAGTAAGTAATGTAAAAGTTTGTTTGAAAGTCCATTAGTAGTAAATCATAAATATTCAGACTTGACAGCATGAAAGCAGCGGTTGCTTAACTTTGAAAAATATTGATTTATTTATTAAAATGAATAACTGTGTTTAACATATAATTAGTTTAAAACGCCATGTTTGCTAGGCGGCTTGGCAAGTTTATGGCAGTGCCAAGTTGAAAAGTGAGAGAGCGTTCTTTTGGTAACTCTCTCAACCCTCGTTTTTCACATTACTTCATCACATTTCAAGACAAAAAGATTATTGATATGATGTGACTATGTAGGGCTCACCGCGTTCAAGCAGGAGCGCATTAGTTTGTAGAAGGGTATAGACTGCAGTTTTAATAGTCAGTAGGTGCGTATCACCGCCCAAGTGAAAGTGACAGACTCCAGCTCTGTCAACATGTCGCATTAGAGAATATCAGATTAAGAACCGGAGTTGGTAGAACAAAGGACAACTTTGAGCGGTGGGGAATGTTTCGGCAGGGAGAGTCACTATTGTGCGACTGTGGAAACCTGCAGACCGCCTCACACCTAAGATCCTGCTCCATGTGCCCCATCTCAAGACCTAATGCTGGGCAACACACGAGCTATCGATGTTGCCAGATACTGGGCAAAAATAATTTGACGTCGCTTGACGGTTCTTGCCAGTTGGGAGGCCTTCCTTTGGAGTAATGAAATCCTCTGATGCGACTTGTTGCCAGAGCTGGAGTCTCCCATTTTCAGGGCCTGATGTGAGAGGATTTTTGAAATAATACAAATAAAATCGCAGGAGATACAACAGTTTCAAAAGATATATGTTTAATAAATCTCAGTCTAACAATGTAAGGTAAACAAAAAACTATAGCTTATATATTTTTTTAATGTTCAAAAACATTACAAAGGAGCAGTAATTCTTGAATGATTATTATTTGCACTATAAAAATAGGTTGCGATAAAATGAAGATGTTTGGCGATACCTGCGTTGAATATTTTAGTTGCTTGCAATACAAAAATGCTATCTCACTCGCTTCGTTTCTTTCTTAATTTGAAAGGTGAAAAAATAAATCATACTTTATGTACTATTGTCTTCATTGTACTTATTTTCCATCTATTCAACAAACTTAATATGAAACTTACAAATATAATGAAAAAAACTCAATCTAATATATATTTATAATAATTATTTTTAATGTTTACCTTGTTTTATGGATATATGGATAACAAAAAGTAACAGCAACCTATGTTAAAAGAATACATATAAAAGTAGGATAAAGAATGTCCTTCAATAAAATAAATATATGTTATATTGGGTGATTGTAAAATTACATCTAAAAATCCTTAGTAAAATTATATTATACATTATTTCTAAGCAGGAGCATATGATTATACTGAAAACTTCAGGTACGCAGTTCTCCTTCTTCAACTAATTTTTGCACTTGGATCTCTACCGTATCGTTTTATTAAGCATAGTTTTCGATGGCATTGAAGAATTCAGAACATATTTGAGCATTGATTTGATTAATAGCCATTTTTGAGAAATCTGACAATTAGTCTGATGCTTCCAAGGTCTGCACTCTTTTGTTCTAAGTAACAGCTCAATCTTTAATGTTCGTTTAATAAATACATTAATTATTCAGACTATTTCACATTAGTATCAATAAATTTATATAATATCTTGATTTTCAGATAGTAGTAAGTTCGAGTGTCAGTCAAACGACTTCCAAATCCTAGATCTGGAGGGAAATATTCTATTCGCTGCAGATCCATCCAAAGTGACGATAGGAGCTCCAACTCTTGGGATTACAACTGAAGCAGGGGTTGTCTTCAGTGGATCTGTCTCCACACCTCTTATAAGTCCGGAATCCAGTCAAGATCTCAGGTAAGTAGGTAATTTACACGGAATATGTGACTTAAATTATTTTTAAATGTATTTAATTGGAATAATACCTTATTATTTACTTATTTTCAAAGGTTGGAGTCTCAAACGCGATCTTTGTATCTCAATGCTGCCAAAAATATAACGATACTATCTAAAGCTAGTGGCATCGAAGCAACTTCATATGATGACTTCAAATTCAAGTCTACGAAGGGAGCAGTAAGTATTTTCTATATAATCGTTGAATTTCTATAAAATAATATGAGAGCTTATAGTAATATCGTACTTCCTCTGAAGTATAATTATAAAACATTGGTGTTAACAATAAACTTGTAATTTATGTACGTATTTTAAGAATTTTAAGTCAATTTAAATAAAAAACTAACGTATAAAAATAATTATTTTGAAAGCGTTTTGCCTTCTATGTAATCGATGTTATTGAAAATTTGTGGTAAAGTTGAAAATGTCTGTGTCAGAAGATGAAACGAGTGCAGTCATTTGACATGAAGATGTGAAATAAATCTTAATCATTATTACAAAAATAAATACATTTACTTAATTGACATTATTTTGTTTGTGACAATCAGATCAAGCTGGATACTCGGAATGTGATTATGCCGAATCTTCAGCGTGCAGAGTTCAGCACTGAATCCCATAACAGAGGTAGGAAGCCTAAGGTCTATCAGCTGTGTATCTGCGAGAACGGGAGACTTTTCTTGGCGAGTGCAAGTGGCATATGTGACACTTATGACGACGAGTACATATGTAATTAACAGTTAAAGAGCTGCCATGGAGAGATCCATGCTCGGAGTGTTTCTAAGAAATAAAATCCGAGACAAGGACATTCTAAGAAGATGTGTAGTAGTGGAGGCAACCTAAACAATAGGCACACTCTCAAGTAGCAATGGACAGGATATACCTGTTGAACAGACGACTGTCACTTGGGAAGAAAAGTGTTGAAGTGGCGTCAAAGAACTGACAAACAAAGAGTTGACTTGCCCCTTGCAAGATGGACTGACGAAATAGCTAGTATCATCAGAAGAATAGTTAGTGCAGCCTGGATGCGGAGGGCAGAGAAACGAGAAGGATGGTAACTCATTCGGGAGGCTTACATTCAAAGGTGGGGGCGCATAGGCTGATCATGGTGAAGATGCAACTGTTAAAGATGTGATGGACTAAAAAATAAGCGTTCCGATAATAGTGAAACAAAGTGTTAGTTTTAGAAAGGGATATTTTGCTCGAAAGCGTTGGATATATAGAGGCGCCTAAATATTGCAAAAAGAAGACCTTATTCGAAGAAAAAGCACCCTTAGAAGGGCGTACATTTTTTTTTGAATTAAGCTGTATTATAAAAATAACACATTTTTGTTTAAAATAAATATAAAAGTTTTACAGAGATATTTTTTCAAGTAACGAAAATGTTACGCTTTTTTTCTCCGGTAGAATATTTCATTTTATGACATGATTTCAAATATAAATGAAGGACATTTTTTTCAAGGTTTTAGATCTAGTATTTTTAGCCACAGAGCTGGAAGTATGATATGTAGAAAGGATAATTTTAGGTGTAGTAATGATAATTAAGTTTGCATTGTGTAGTTCATTAAAGATATTCCAATAAAAGAAACGAAAGATCTAATTTTATTAATTTATAATAATATTGTAATTTTGTTTGTTGTTGGAGATATGAATTACTTGTAAATAATTAAGAATGGAATTTTTTAAATGTGGATATGATAAAATAAATAAGATTTTAGAATTGTCATGTATTTTATTTTCAAATATCACAGAAGCAATTAAAATAAACTATAAAAGTATGTCTAAGCAATCATTTATCATTATTGTATTTAAAAAATATATTCCGATTCATGGCTTTTGACATAAGTTGTGTACGGAATATAAATAAATAAGATGGTCTTTTTTTATAATGTGAATATTTTAGATATTTGATTGAATAAACTGAATGAACTTTAAGTATAAATATCCATTCTGCCAAATATTTATTGGTCAATTTTCAGTCTACTAAATTTATTTTCGTGTTAAATATACTATTAATTGTTTTATATATTTTAATTTTATGACACATCTTGTAAATATTATTTCAAATAATCTTACGAATATTGTAGTTAATAATAATTTTTATCCATATTTTTTATTAATGTTTCGGTTACGTTAATAGATGTATATTAAAATACATTAAAAAAAATACTGTCTTCTTATTGTTTGTAAAAACGTGTTTATACTACTCCATACTTAAAAATATGCATTTTGAAATTACGCAACATTAGCTTCATTATTTTAAAATAAAATTATTTGAACTTCACCTTATT
This sequence comes from Glossosoma conforme, assembly GCA_022606575.1. Classification (NCBI taxonomy): domain Eukaryota; kingdom Metazoa; phylum Arthropoda; class Insecta; order Trichoptera; family Glossosomatidae; genus Glossosoma; species Glossosoma conforme. The sequence continues at coordinate 71,114 of JAGTXR010000199.1, read as the reverse complement.
TTTCTGTTACAATTGCGTCGCCATTCTCACTGTCAAACATATGTTAAAATGTTGACACACGAGTACAGCAGTAATGTACACACTTCTGAATAAAAAAGCATTGACATAATAATAAATGTAAAATATTGTCCAAAAATAAAATAAAATAAATACTTACATATTTTTCTTTAATGTAAGCACATACAGGAGAATACCGACAGATGGTGATAGTAATTTTTAAGTCTCATCTGTGGAATTCTATGACGCTTACCATGGTGCATATGGCTAAGCGCTGCATGTGGATTGTTGATCCACCAACGTCATAGACTACAGCCTGATATTCACACATCATCCTTATTAATACAGAAATTTACTATGAATGGGAGGTCTTCACTGGACGACTTTCGTCTACCACCAATTTCAATTAATAAGCTATGACTGGAATTTTACAGGTGAGGGATCAAATTCACACAAACCGGTGGTATTTTAGAACTCAGAAACCTTTTTTTTTTAATCTTTATCGGAGATTGAACCCACGACCTTTGTTTTGCAAAGCAAATGCTTTGATCATTAAACTATGCCCGCCGGCAAAAATCTATTTATAAAAATATAGATTCTTGTGATAATCAGCACACCGATTAAAAATGATAAGTCTTTCGATTTCTGTCTTAACTCAGGCTTTTACTAAAGCAGACGTAAGCTGTAATTTAATGATATATATCATGATATCTTAGCAAAAAGTGGAAACTATGTTTTTTTTAATGATTTGTGATACAATATTCTATAAAATTAATCAATCATAAATATAAATGATACAAAATCATGAACTTATACAATGTCTTACATAGAGTTATTTAAATGAACTCTTTTTGGTGTGCATTATAAGAATTCTCACACATCCAAAAAGAATGCTAATTTGATTAATGATCACATGATAAAAATGCATAAAAAAATAAGAATTTGAACAACGATGGTCTGCATGAATACAGAAAAACATGATTGATTTTTCTGTATATTATGTTTTCAAAAAATATTCATTCTTAAGCGTTCCATGTAAAACAAGCTAAAAAAAATTGTAATGTATCACAAAGTGAACACGAAAAATGTAAATAACATGCATGAAAATAAATGGTGCTTGAAATTGGTTTAATTTGAATTATCAGCAGTAAAAACAAAGATAAAAATGTAATATTTTAAATAATCTATATATTATTAATTAAATATACACATACTAAATATCAAATTCCTTAAACGCGTCAATTCATTCAGAAAAATATCGGCAGAAGCGGGATGCGAACCGCGGACCTTGGAACCAACCATTTGCCCAGGTATTCATACCGCTTAGCCACCTCGGCCATTTCTTTTTAGTGGTATGAATACCTGGGCAAATGGTTGGTTCCAAGGTCCGCGATTCGCATCGCGCTTCTGCCTATATTTTTCGGAATGAATTGACGCGTAGAATAGAGTATGTGTATATTTAATTACTTATAATATTGTAATAAAGTCAATGATCTATAAAAGTAGATTTAAAACATTTAAATAATAAAATAATATTTTAATAAATATTTAATTCATACAGGTATAATCTATTTATTAATGCATACGATATTTCATATGTTGTATTTTAGCAATATTTGTTGAAATTTCACATATAAAATACAACATTAAGAGAATTATTATTAAATTATGGATTAAATTACTTGCTTGTTTTTCAAATGTTGAGGAAATCAATATCTTATATTCAGAAAGTGCATATCAGATGCACTTCCTGAATATAAAACACACCGCGTAATAAACTTTGTTATAATGCATCGCATTGCGCTCGAGGAACTGCTTTTAGGATGTCAGTCGCACACTCCACACGGTAGGCCTGTTATAGACAACCTTTATACTATGCCAGTTTTCCAACAGCAATCGAATATGCCTTTTTTCGAATCTCGTTAATCACATTGCATACAATGAGTTGGGCTGAACTTAGGTAACCAGAATAACCATAATTCAAAGTGATGGATCTATCAGCTTATATATAGATAACTGGTGATCCGGGTTGTCATAAATTTCAATATTGGAAAGGCATTTACAAAAATTTAGTCAATTTTGTTTTGCAATTTGTGTCAATATATCGTTTATTATTAACTAAATAATCGTGATATTTACAACATTGTTAGGTATATGTATTATTCATATTGAAGATCTAGATCGAGGTATGAATTTAATATTATTTTTATTTCTTAATTATATTAGATGAAAAATGAAAACACGTACATGATTAGATTGAACTAGAAAGATGTGAAAAACAAAGGACACACAAAAAATGCTTTGATCATTGTTAGCTAAATGTTTATTTTTTACTTTAAAAAATGTACGATAACCTGATCTGCACTTTTTTAATGTCAATTTCAATATTTTGTGTTACAACTATTATTTTATTTTGTTTTCATCAAGATTTAAAAAAAAACTTACTTTTAAAATGAGTATTTGTTTTCAATTATTAATGATATTTATTGTGTTGATTATTTTTTTTCCAAAAAAAACCTTTTTTTTTTTAAAAGCAAGAAAAATAAGAAAGCCCATACTTATGTGAAAAAATATAGCATAAAATGAAGTGAAAAACTCAGTTGTGTGGAAAAAAAAGGAGTTTTTTCTTATAATGTTGATAAGAGAAATATCAATTCTTGAAGTTGTTTTGAGAATTTTACAAAAACTTTGTCCCTTCTTCTGTAAATTTTATAGATAAAGGTTTGCTGTCACTGTGTGGTGGCAGACGCGGCATCCTGTCGAAGGCAATTTATGACAGGAGCCACATTTTACTTCCTCTGTTCTTTCTTCCGGAGTGAACATTGAAAGTTACAGACCTTCACACTTAACATTATTATATACAGTCAAAAACTACGCGATTTTTTTTCATAAAAGATACCACGAATGGTTAAAGAATTCATTTTTTAAATATATTTTTAAATGTCGCATGCAATTTATAATGTAATCATAGTTTTTGTGTTTTAATGCATTAATTTATTGATCCACTCAATTTCATTACACTTTTTTCATTGCATTTATCCATCATCGAGCACTTTTATTTTTATCTACTAGTAATTGCTTGTTCACCATACATTTAAGTACAAATATACATAGATTACTTGTAAGAAAGTAGCGCATTCAAGTACAAAGCACATCTATTCTAAGATCTTGCATTATTTACTGTGTTTTTTTTTCTTTGTATTGTTTTATATCTGGGGCAAATGATCAAAACTAATTCCACTACTCTGTTAGCTTCGTTAGCAGTTAGCTTGTTCATGCCTATTTTCCAATATAAAGCTTCACTAGAAGTTCCACCAGGGAACATACTCGTACAAGCAAAGGCATATTTTTTGGTGATTTATTAATCGGAAGTGTTAAAGAGATTGGATGATTGATTGTTTTTAAAGAATATTGTATCACAAATCATTAAAAAAATCTTAGATTCCATTTTTTGCTAAGATAACATGATATATATCATTAAATTACAGCTTACGTCTGCTTTAGTAAAAGCTTGAGTTAAGACAGAAATCGAAAGTCTTATCATTTTTAATAGGTGTGCTGATTATCACAAGAATCTATATTTTTATAAAAAGATTTTTGCCGGCTTACCTTAACGCTTTTTAAACCTGGACCATCAGGTCTCAAGAAACGGGACAACCTAAAAAACGAAACGCGGTAAGTAATGGGAGGTAACCCATTCATGTTTTGGTGCGCGTCCAATTTTACTAAACTTTAGTGATCAAACGTTAACCTCACTTAAAATGTGCTATTGTCGTTAGCTTTTTGTACACAAAGTGTAATTTTAATTAGGAGTAAATTAATTATTTATAATTATTATAATATAGTTGTAACTATTGACATATAAATCACCTTATATCAAGAAGTATATAAAAGCTTATATACTCGTATGAGTACTAATAAGAATTATTGCTTTACTCAATTTAAAAATGTATTGGAAACGATAGTGGTTGTGTTTTATAAATGTACTTATTTTAAAATATTTACGATGGCTGAAGAAGAGTTTATATGACAAAAGACTGATTTAAAAAAATATTAATATATACGTTTGTTGTCATCATTTACAAAAATACTTTTATCAATAAAAAAATAACGTCAGAATATAAAATGGTATTCGATATGTAATTTTTTCAAATGTCAGGCATTAGCAAACTTATGACAATTGCAATCCCCGTTTGACGAATCGAATAAATGAGATAACAATTGCTAACAAAATTTTAGATTCGCTTTGGGAACATTATTCCCAAGAGCTGACATCCATTAAACGCCCTAAGCCCTTACACGTGTTATGTTGATATAAATGACAAGCTTACCACGGGACAAACAATACGAATACACAATACCTTTGAATAACTGAATAATTTTGCTAAGGACCTTAATTATTTTAGAACAAAAATGTCACCTGGACGAAAATTCAATTCGATCGCCAACATTTAACAAACAGGGAATTAATATCAAAAAGATGCAATTATATTGAACGGGTAGTGAGTGCCATCATTAAGCAGGTGCTGCAACGTAAAAAATCATTTTTTTCTTACTTCAGATGAGGTTATATAATGAAAATACATTTTTCTCAGATAACACAAGTACTTATTTAATTATAAAATATATATTAATTAATTTTAAAAAGTATATTTTTTCGTGTTTAAAGTACCACTAGAGAAATGGTGTTGTAGTTTCAAAAATTTTCAGTATTTTTATAACCTTTCTTTACTTGAAGCTTATTGTTACTTAAAAATACAGTTTTATGTCTTGTCCCAAGACATATCTACATTCCGAGGTTCAAGTGCGAGCAATAACCTAATAACTTGAAGAGTCAACAGCTGTAGTACCGCTGGTATATTTTGATATTATTTCAAACATTATAACAGAGTAGTTTAATTCTCCAGAAGTATTCTCCTAAATATATAAAAAATAATCAGATAATATGAACATATTTTTAAACTGGAAGAAGCAAATTTTTAAATAGTGTTTGCTGAAAATAATGCGGTCATAAACTGATACTTTCAGGGTCAGTGAGGCTGGATGAAAATATAATTAAAATAAATTATTTCGACCGCTTTAAAATATAATTGCAAGGTTAGAGAAGTAAAGGTAAATAAATATGATTTTCATTTTAAAAGCTCGCGAGCTCGATTCGTTAAATTATGAAAAGCTCCTGCACCCCGGGGAGTTTTCTTCGATTGACCTACTGTACTGCAGGTAAACTCTCGCTTACGGAGATTTAGAGTAACGCAATCTAGAAAAAAAATAAAAACTTTGAAAAAAAAATCATCACCATCGTAAGTTAGTACGAGTATGTGTCTATCTTTTCTTGAGCGTAGGTGTTCCTTTTGAGTGACGACCATCTCATTTTTTCACTCTGCTTTTTTGAATTTATTTTTACAGTCTAACATGGTTATATTAAATAAAAATTATGATATTAATCTGTTCACGTATATAACTATAAAAATACTGAATAATATGATTTATGTTATAATGCACGCAAAAGAGCTCAGCTAGTCAAAATGTGACTTTATAATGGACTCTATTACAATTAATTAGAGTGACTATAAGAATTATATTTAATATTAAATAAGGTTTTAACAATGAATCTTCCTTTTATTATAAAAATAAATAATTAAAATATGTGGTTTATATATTTTTTTCTTCTATAAGGTATACTAGCCAAACATCGAAAATAAACAAAAAAGAAAACTTGGATAACAACGATAAAGGAATCGGGTAAATTTCTATCTTAATCAATGAATTTCGATTAGGTCTTATACGCTGAAAAACTGATATTCTGCAATTTAAAGTATCTTTATAACAAATTTATAAAGAAAGTGAATTTTATTTTATATTTATGACACTATAGCTGAACTGAAAACCCTGGGTTTGACCGAGAATGCAACGCAGGACAGACAGACATGGCGAACGTGCAAAAGGAGAGCCGACCCCAGATGATGGGAAATGGCTAGGATAAATAAGAATTTATGACACTATAACGATGATATCAAAGAAAAAATATTTAACACGTGGATTATCTCAAAATATGTAAAGACTTCCGTTTATTTGCGTAAAATTAATACATTTGTGTTTTTTTCGTATAAATACGAAAATTTAATGTCTTTAGTTTTGTGATAGAATTTTTTTTTATACTGCAATTAAGGACATGTAATTTATATTAAGGTTACTTGCATTTTTATTAAGTTCAGAAAGGGTTTAATTAAAATGCTTACAATAAATATATAAGCTGAATTATATTAAAATAATTAATATTGTTGCCTTATTACATTATAATTTTTTCATATGCTAAAAAAATATTGCTTGATTCGAAGTATTATTCTGGAAGGATCTAGCGATGCAAGACGGTGGTGGAAGGCGCGCCCCTAGCGGCGCAATTAGTAAACATAGAGCGCGGCGCCGGAAGTCCGGGCCGCCGCGGCGCGCAGGAAGTGCGCAGCTCCTGACGCGCAGGTCAAAACACTGTGCATCGCTCATTTCAAGCCTTTTCAACGGCCCCTCACACTATAAACTTATGCTCAACATATGGGATATATCACTTGTCTTAGTTTCAGAATGATGAAAGAGTGTCGTGCTTATAACAACCTCCATAAAAAAAAACTTTGTACTCCCAATACAGTGATTATACATATCTTATGACATCCATTAACTTTATTGCGATGTAATCCCTAAATTGTCAAACAATATAGTTTTTTGACCTTTTTAAAAATCTCCGAGAATAAAAAGTTGTGTTTCGATAATATAATGTTGGGTTACATGATCACAAAGAAAAAAATATATATGCATTTTCATATAAACATAAAAATATACTACATACTTTATTATTTTCACTTTTATTTTTTATCATTTTAGTTATATTATATAATTAAATCATTGAATAAGAGAATTATGATGTTGCAATGTTATATACAAGCTCAATAAAATACTAGATACCAAAAGTTACAAAACATTATGCAATAATGGCGTAAAAAGTGAAGATAACAAATTAAAAAGTTCTTAACGCGCTTAAAAAATTATTATATGTTAAGTGAAAAAAATATATAAAATAGTAAAAAATGGAAAGAAACAAAATCAATAATATTTAATTTTTACATTAATTCTTATGAGAGAATTCTTATCGTTTTTTGTAAAAATTGAATAACAAACAATATTACGTCGAAAATAAGTTAATATGTACACCAAATTGAGCTTTATTGGAATAGTAATTATTAAAATTCTATAACCTCAAAGTCCGTTTATAAAATGTCCTAGTAAGCAGAATCCGTAAAATACTCTCAAGATATTACAACTCTACAAACGACGGCGATTCGCGGGAGCGGGTTATAAAAGTCATCTTTACGTCAATTATTTATTATTCCAAGGAAAGCTGGCCGGGAAAATTATCGTCCGCAAGAAAAGTACTCGCGATATTTTCCTCCATAAATAACGTCAAGTAATTGCTCAATTGTTTTTCCATAGAACGGCCGCGAGTCGGGGAACCTACAGTTGATCGAGAAATATGTTTCAGCGCTTACGGGGCGGCTTTTTCAGTATAATGCAGCCTTATTTTGGCCAAAGTTGCGGTGTTCAATATACGTAATGATGGCTTTAAAACATTATTCAAGATAAATTTATTATCATTGCAAAAGTGTAAATACTGTACATAAATTATTATGAATCGCCGTCAAGTGCTTCCATTTTTAAAATGTAATATAAACTGATTCGCATACTGTATCTGATACACTGTAAATGTCCATTTATACATGCACGACTTACTTGGAATAAATAGTGACCGAGTTGGCAGTGTGGGCTTATAAGTTTGTTGAAGATGATAACTTTAATTATGTGATACACAAATCGCAAGTTCAAACCCACACCTGATTTTTTATAAACAATTAAGCATAAAAGGAATAAGGAGAATAAGTAGTTATATGTTAAACATTATAACGGGAATCGAGAGCCGATGCCTATGTAGAATACTGGGCGTACGATGGTTTTACTTTGTGAGGAATGACGAGGTGAGAGAGCAGACAAGGCAACCTTTTATAATACAATTGGTCAAGAGGCGGATATGGTAAAATGATGATATATATATATACATTTACAATTAACGCACACTAGAGTGAGATTTAGGCAAAATATACAAACAATGACGCTTTAACAAGTTATATAACGCGAACGAAGTTATAATGTACATTTTCAGTATGGCACACAAAAATATTGCTCAGAAATTTTCCGAAAGTTATGAATTCTTAACTGTGCCCCGCGTCATGTTTAAGTATGGCTGTTTGTTACAAGAAAATGATTGTTCTTTCATCGATTTATTTCGTACGGCGACTTCGAAACAAGACGCCGAAGTAGTAGACGTCGCAGTCACCTCTATGAATTATTAATCGTATGAACTGAATGTTCGAAAGGAAATCAAGCGCGGCCTGAGCGGTAATAAATCATTTATTTGGGGAGAAAAAACTGATCATCAAACAAAAGGACTCGAGAAAACAGAAATCGAAAACTCAGAGTACTTAATTCAAACACATTTGAGTTTTATATTAGAATATGGATTAAATATTTATTAGAATATTATTTTGTTTTTTCAATATTATAATCTACTTTTATAGATCATTGACTATATTACAATATTATAAGTTATTAAATATACACATACTATACATCAAACTCTTTATACGCGTCGGACCTACAACAAGTTGTTTCTCATCCATTCAATCTAAAGTTGAGACCCGAGTGGTACTTACTAAATAAATAGACTGTCGGAAAGTAATAATATTAAATCCTGTGAATAAATGTTGACTGATTGAATAATAAAAAAATAATAAAATAATAATATACGTACTCTGAATATATACTATAGAGACATCTATCGTCATACGATGATAACAATGGTATAAATACAAGTTCTAATGCGTGTCAGCTCAGGCAAAGAAATAGCCGAGGTGGTTGGTATATGGAATACCTTGGAACCAACCTGGGCAAAGTTTGATTCCAAGGCCCGCGGTTCGCATCCCGCTTCTGCCGATATTTTTCTGAATGAATTGAGGCGTATAAAGAATTTGATGTATAGTATGTGTATATTTTATAACTATTTATATTAGAATATAAAAATACTGCATCACTGTAACGGAGACATCTTATTCGAAGATTATATGACGCTTGCCATTTGAGAATGTGTTTTTTACTTAAAATATACAAGATAAAACTGACAGATGGTGACAGAGACGCAGAAACCTCATCTTTGGATTCTATGACGTTTACCATGTAACATATGGCTAAGCGTTTTCATGTGGAGTATTGATCCGCCAACGTCGTAGACCCAACATTCACGCATAATCCATTTATTGCAGGAATTTACAATGGCTCTGGTGTATGTTGACTATTGATGTGTCATTGTCATTATTATATCGAAATCAGCATGATACAGCCCTTGCTGACTGGTACCGAAAACCTCGATGTACAATCTTTCGTCTCTTATTTTCGTTCGCTCATCGGACACGCATGTGTTGTCATTTTGTAATACCATTAAGAGCGCTAGTTATATAGATCGTCACTTACGGCGCTGGGTGTCACCGACCATGGCGCCCGGCGACCAGTCAGTTGTGTGACGACCGTCACGAGATCCTATTATGGCCGACCCGGCATGTTATTCCTCTAGGGCCGGAAGTTTGAAAAGTGTACCGTGAAAATATATGTGTTTCTGGAAAAGTCTGTGTGTTGTTCTCTTAATCTAATCTTAATCGTCTAATCTTGCCACAACGCAATTCAATAACTAACTTAAAGAGAGGAGGATGTCAATATCAATAAAAGCAATTGAAATATCACTACATAAAAGATGTACCTCCAGTATATCTTATATCTTATATCTTTTATAATAATTCTGATTCTTTTGATAACATTTGGATGTCGAATGTTTGAATCGAATACTCTTATTAACTGGTGTGCCGCAAAATTTATGGAAGAACTTTGATGTGCCATAGGTGAGAAAAAGTTGTATAGCACTACAGCGTTACTCTAATTGAATAAAAAGTAACGGTTAATGTAATAAAATTTGTTTGTAAATTATATATAAATATTTTTTGGAAATACAGAGTTGACATGGAGGCACAAACCATAGCTGTTGACAGAATTTCACATTTGAGGCAATTTGTGGCTACTACATCCTCCGTCTTGGGGATGATATGACAGAGAAGAGATAAATGTAAAAACATATAAAATTAATAACACCATATTTTTATTTATAATGTGATTTTAATAAAAAGGTTTCCCAGTTCTGTCTAACAACTTGATGTGTAAGTAAACACTTATAAGTGTAGGTTTGTTCAAGTTGGGGAGAGTTTAGCCTTTCAAATGCTTTAATGGAAAATTCACAGTTAACAAGAAAAATACATGATTTGAAGAGAAAATATGACCAAAAATGAATAATTTATATAGTGTATATCCATATATTAATATAAATAAGTTAACTTGATAAGAAAATTATTTTAAAATACTTAGTATTTTGATTTTTAATCTACTACTGAAATTAAAATTATTTGAACATACACATACATTAGGAACCACTGTTTGAAAAAGGGCGCTCCTTTCTTTTTCATAAAATTAAAGGATGTAAAAAATGGCATTAGTGTATTGCTTACATTTTTTATAAACACAAATAAATGTTTTTGTAATTTACTTACTAACTTTTATTTATTGACCAAAACAAAATCGTTTGAATTTGCTTCAAAGATTGGACCATAAATTTTTTAAATTGAAAATGCAATAAAAATTTATCATTTAATTCTTTACTATTTGCTATTTTTTACTTTTTTTTTACTTTATCTTTAGTGGCAAAATGAGACATAAAAATTTTAAGTGACGAAAATGGGCATTTATTTTTTATTCATTAAACATTATTATAAAACATAATCTCTTAGGGGTCATTAAACTTCCAAAAAAATGTAACGTTTTTAAATGTAGATAAAAATACTGTAAATTACTCGCTGGAAGATTAAAATAGTAATTATTATATTAAGTATTATTAGAGAAATAAGAGACATGTACTGTATATTTTAAAGCAAGGGTGGCAAAACCGCGGCCCGCAGGCCGCATGCGGCCCGCACGGTGTCTGCTTATGGCCCGCGGAGCATATTATGAAAAAAATATAAAAATATTAAGGATAAGAGATAGAAATGAATCCCACGCCACACACAAGATCTTATCTTTAAGTGGTGTGGTAAGCGAATGTAAAAAAAAAAAAGAAAAAAAAAAAAAGATTGGAATGTAAATTACTGTGTAAAAAATGTATCTTTTTATATTTGATTAAATAAAAAAAATAAAAAAATGTATGTAGCGCCGTTTTCGTATAAATATACCTCAGGGGTGATTTAATAGTGTACATAAAACCACCAAAAGAACATTCCATCGTGCATAGTGAGTATCATATCCTATATTATGGAAGTATCTCAGTACATTGATTCAACTATCGTGACAATTTCTTCAACTTCTTAAAGCGAACACGCCGCAACAATACGCATACAAATTTATCTGTATTTATACAGATTTTAGGGTACCATTACAGAACCATATTTGTTCAGCGGAAGGATAAAACTAATTATTTGTCAAATCAGACATGAGCTAAGTGTTACCATTCACGAAATAAGCACTAGTTGAAAAAAAAAACGTTAGATGGCGGACCCTATAGAAGAAATTTTGTTGTACGGCCCGATAGGAAATCTCATTTCCAAAATTTGGCCCGCCTGCTGAAATTGTTGGCCACCCATGTTTTAAAGTATTTTTCGATTAAAAAATATTTTTACTATTTTATCCATATCAGATATTATTTTATTATTATATTGAAGGAAAAACCATGGTTATGAGGAATTATTTTTGTCAATTTTCCGAGTTTATTTTATTTATTTTATTAACGGCCTAGGGCCTAGGCCAATACATACGGTTTAAAATAGAAAATACAATAAATGAAATGGTAAAACAGAACAACATAATAGCTAAGACAATACGTTTAGACAAAACATGAACATGAGTAAAAAAAACAGATCTAGCACATTAGTAGAGGGATCTGCGAAATGCTGGAAGGTCCACCCCGAAAAAGTCCAAGTCACTAGAGGAGTTATAACCAGTCTACACATTCTAAACATAGGAGAATAGAATCCGTAGTTGGTTTTGGATGTCCTTACATGTAACATTGATAAGTGTGAAAGAAAGTAGAAAATAAAATATTGATGTGCCTTTAATTTGGGCAGTTAAATTGAACATGTAGTTCAACTGATAGCAAATGTGGCGTTTTGGACTGTCAGTATTAATGTACTTGTTGATGAATGGACAGTCAAATCAAGAAGAAGTTTCCTACAGTCGACAACGGAACTGGTGATACCTGAGGCCACCCTGCGGCTGAACATGTGGAGAAGCGCAACTGACGGGAATACTTGGATTGCCCCGAAAGAGGACCTAGCCCCTGGACATGACCAAGGGTGGAATATTTGGAGGTCCCTTAATAGACTTCGGACCAGAGTATGCAAGACGAGGACACAAATGAGGGCCTGGCAGTTTTACAGCGGACCGACTGAATGTAACTGCGGCGTGGAGCAGACCCTGTCACACCTTCTGGAGTGTGCGCTGTGCCCGAATAGCTGCACCCAGGAAGACCTGATGATGGCCAGAAGTAACGCCATCGACGTCGCCCACTTCTGGGCAGACAGGATCTGACCCTGTTGTTTCCGACACGATTATATATATATAATGGACAGTTTTCACAATCAAGATTATTGATCACTTGTGTGAACACTTATAGAGAAGACAATGAAGGGTACGTTACTATTATTATGTCGTATTAAAATGTTTTTTTTTTGGAATATGAAAAACCAAATATAAAGCATAGGAAATTCATCTTTTGGCGTTTAAAAAGTTATTTATATTACAAGTCACTATCATATGTAAACTACATAAGAAAATGTTCTCCATGGCTTTAAAAAGATTCCACGACATTATGTTTGCGGACATTTTGTTAAACAACAAAAATTACCAAAAAATATAATTGCGCAATCGAAGTCTTCACAGTAAAAGATCCAACCAGTAAGGGTTCTATCCAACGAAAAAATGACTACAAACAAATAAATGGCATAAAGTTTAGTTTGCTAAAGGTTTTATAGTTTGTAGAAAAATTTTTGGTCTATTAGTCGTGATCTTTTGTAAAAAACTAAATAACATGTCAAGTGCAGGAGGAATCTCAAGAATTTTATTAGGAATCTAACTTTTTTTTTATAATAATTTATTATTTCAGGATATATTGTTATCCAATTTATCCTGAAACGAAATCTGAATATTGTCAAATAACAGTCAACAACAAACAGAGTATCCAGATTTACATGAATATTGCAGCATGTATATATTTTTTTCTACTTTTCCTTCTAAGCTTTGTATTGTAAACTTCGGTAGTTTACTCTCAGTGATGTTTTGTACCAGAGTAAAGCATTGTGTATGGCTTTTTGAAAGCTTTCAGACATAAACCTATATTTAGTCCACTGGATGTTAAATGCTGTTGTTAATATTATTTCGTTAGTAAGCACGACTAGATGGTAGATATTCCAGCATATTCTTTTGTCAGTCAATCTGCCAGCGGGTATGACTTAGAGGTTAAGCATTTGCTTATCATATCAAAGGTTGTGGGTTTGATTATCGATAAAAATAAAAATAAAAAGTGAAATATATCGATTTCCAAGCTCTTTAATTACTACGGGTCGGTGTGAATTTGATCCCTCACCCATATAATGCTGTTCAAAAAAATTGGTTGAAGACGTAAGTTATCCCGTGAGTACCACTCATCCATTGTGAATGCCTTTTAAAAATCAATATTGCGTGTATCTTGGGCTGTAGTCTATGACATTGGCTGATCAATATTCTACCTGCAATGTTACATGTAAAATGGTAATAAATTAAGATTTTTTCTTGAAATTTTTTATAAAATAAATAAAAAAAACTCTTTAATTATTTGTTTCCTTGTGTTTTATTTTTGTAAATAGAAGACTAATCGCATTTCTAAGAGATATTTTATGCAGCATATATTAAATAAATAAATATTTTTTAATGTTCGTTATGTTCTTGTATTGGATGTTTTCAGGCCGACGCACACCGACTGAGGTAATGAACGCCCGACTACCAACGCAATTAGCCACGATGCAGAGACCAATTTCCTGCAATTTGTGTCGCACTTTATGGGGGAGAGGCAATAAATCGCGCACCGATTGGGGCAAGGCAAACTACCAAGAAACACCCTTCTTCCCCGGGGAGACAAGTGCTAAAGAAAGACTGCGGTAGACAGATTAATGTGATAAATTAAAGACAATACGCGTGATGTCTTGTGATCCGTAAATGTATAATATTTAATATACCATTAAAAAAGACGGTGGCACTTCAATACCGTGAAAAATAAACGAAATAAAGAACATTAAATGATTGATTTTATTTCGTAACAATAAAGCAAATTATTTTGAGGCAATCGAAAAATATTAAAATTTTGGGATTGAAACCCAAAATACTTTCCAATCAAATTTACTCCATTTAACCAATTGCAGATTATTTAATAAATAATAACACAATTAAGTGTACTTCAAATATCCAATCCTTGATATACAGATGCTTAATTGGATCTACTTAGTATTTTCCATAATTATTAAGGTGGACGCTAATCCTCGCAATTCATAGAATAATTTTATACAACCAACAGACTAGTCTCATACTTGCTGTACATCCATTCACGTTTATTGTTTGTCGACTTAGAACTTACAGTGTACAAAATTCCTTTCAAAGTGCCGCTGGTAAGCTATGGAATGCTCTTTCAGTATGTGTGTTTCTTCCTTCATACAATCTAGATCTCCTCAAGAAATTTATCAATAAATACAAAAACACAACTCACGTTTCTCGCATGCAGAGTCTAGCCATTTTAGCTGAGCTTCATAGAGCCTTCTGATATCTACTGATTTCACTCTTCTACGTGCGATTTCTAGTGTTCAAGCCCTCTCAAATAATAAAATAATTTTATTTTGAGCTATGAGTGACTTGAAAAAGGGATGTGTCCTTAGGTATGCATTTCTCCCGGCTGTTGCGTGGCGTGTTTGGGAATCCTGAAATTTTGTTGAAGATCGGTTTGTGTGTCTCTGATAAATATCTGAGAATAAGGAGGCACAGATTGTTCGCTCTCCCAAAGAGTAACACTAACCTGCCAGAGACTATGCCTCTTGGGAGAGGGATCAGACTGTTTAACCAAATCGACTCAGATGTTGATATATTTCACGTAAGGGTGGCCCAATTCAAACATGAACTCCACGAGTTTTTTTTTTGGAGGAATAATTTGATGGTGTCGTCTGTTTGATGAAGGGGACCTTCGGTTGCTTGTCTTTATTACTTTATTCTTGGTACGTAATATTTGTATATATTGTAGTTTTTTATTTTAGATTATTTCTCATTGTACTTCAGAAATGAATTGAGTTGTTCAAATTTGTAATGATTCTGTAAGGGAAAAAAATGAAAATTGAATTGAAAATTTAAGTTCCATCGCTTATCTATGGATATATATTGAATTTCATTTCAATTTATGCCATCTTTTGAATTGATTTTGATGAGATAACTAAAGAAAAATATGCCATATTTTGATTAATAAGCATGATAATAATATGGATAAGCATTGTAACTAATGTATAATTAATGTTCATTCAAAACCATTCCAGCGAAAAATATAGTAATATGCGGATGCTATCCGTTCAATTTAAAAGAAGAAAAGATGGTTAATACTCGTATCATAGTGTTGTTAAATGAGAAAAATCATTACTTTAATGACATACCTAGCATACATGGAAAAAAATATTTCAAATTTAGGTTATTGTTAGAAAACAAACTTTCTTCAAATAACGTCTTAGTGGCTTTATAAGTTTGTTCAGCCACAGTCACCACGGCAAAGAAACACAGCACAGAGTCAAGTTACCTCAAGACAAATAACGCAGCCAGATCAGAGCGCCTCATCTGCATATATACGAGAAGGGAGATACGACCTTTCGCCCACGCCCCTGCCACATTAGCATTACTTCTTCATTAGAGGTATCGTCGTATTTGACTTTCATGGCATTCGATGCGTTTTACTATTATTGAGGACTGATTGAGAAAAGTTTTATAGATCGTAAGATGTTTTTATTGCTTCTAGAAAATACGATTTTGTTTTTTTGTTGACGTTTTCTTTTGGAAACTATTAAATCTTAAAACGTACATTGATGGTAGTGCTCTAGTATGCTGTCAATATTGTAATATAGTGATAAAAGTTTTTTTTAATTAAGCTTTTAATATTATTTAAAACGAAGATAGGGTTCTTTTAAACTACCTTACCATTTTCACAGCATAATACTCATTACAGTTTTTTATCTTAATAAAATCTAATGAAAAAAACTTTTAGTGCTAATAGTCGTTGTTCTTTAACATTTTTCTTGAGGAAGAATGTGTTGTATAAAGTATAATTTGAAAGTGAGTAGCTTATAAACACTTATAGTACATGTAACTAAATACTACTGGAAGCATCTTCAGTGTGTAACATAACGTTTCAACATTAAGTGCGGGTTAGGTCGTGCGGGGCAAATACTCACAACTGTATAAGCACACTAAGTTAGGGCTGGAATTCCATGTCAAATGGGCCAACTCTAGAACGCTTAGCATCCACCTTGTTCAGGTAAGATTTAGGGTTGTCACAACACATGCTAAAAAAAGGTTTCATAATAATTTTACTTCTTGATTAAAAATATTTAGCGTAATTTCATAATTTAATTGTTATATTTGAAAGATGATTATTTAATTTAAGGCCTACTCTTTTTGACGACACGTTTCCAGGAGTTTGTTTTTTTTCGTTTATACATATTTTTTTGAAGTTACAACCACTTCACGAATAAAAGAATGTTTCGTCCACTCAGCTTATGTAAATATATTGTAAAGATGAAATATTAAAAATTAAAAAAAAATTGAAGTACTATTTCAAAAACCTCACATAATTATCTTAGAGTTATGTGCCGTATTAAAAAAAAAGTAATGAAATACCAAAGTATATAAATATAATCGATGCACGAAAAAGTGTCTCACATGAGAAGCTAAAAGGCTTTTTCATATGCATACCATATTTTTAATTCATATTCTTCTTTCAGTTGTAAGATCAATTTTTGTCGTCATTTTTTAATATACAGACATAGTTCTTTCGACAAGAAATAAAACCGTGAACTTAAAAACCATCATCAGAAATAACAACGGGTGAATAAACGAACGGTCTGTACTTTTCTGCAATATAACGCATTTACAAAAAAAAACACAGAACTCTTCCTAACAAGAGTATTTTTTGTATTTCATAAAAAAATTCATTATATTCTTTTTTATCTCATCAACATCATCACAATGTCCGCTTCCTCAACTGGAGCATATGGTCATCACGAGCTGCCACCACAAAGCTATATCACCCATCATGGTCCTCGCCTCATCCAACGTTAGCTCTATCTCTCGTACAATCACCGATTACATTCTATGTATGTAGTATTCCCGACGACTTTTAAGAACGGCTTTGAAGAAAAGGCATCTTATGCTCTCCTGGCATCCTTAATACATGTCCCAATCAGATCCACCTTTGCCTATTGACCAACTGTAGTATGGAAAGTTGTTTTGTCCGCTCTCTCAAGTCGTCATTCCTCACAAATTCAAATTGTCGTACCGCCTTCTTCTTAGCTCATATATAAAAAATACTTACAATTTTCATCTAATTTTTAGTATTTTTAATCACCTAGGAAAACCCTAGCAAGTTTTCTTGGCCCCGACCCTGAATGACGTTTCGGCGATGGAGCGTTTCTCATTTCCCGGCAGGAAGTGCGAATTTGCATGAGGATTAGCGGGGCGGAGCACCCAGAGGGCCAACAGGGCCCCCGGGGGGCGACGCAGTAGCTGTAAACGGTTTTATTGTGATGAGACGCTTGCCTACGTCCATTCTGAGTTACAGTCCTTGACGTATATTCCAACAAGGAGACGTTTCCAAACATTCTCTGATGAAGTGCATCATCTACAAGACATAAGCATTCTGTGACATGTTTTATTAAGTAAGGAATGATGAAATGAAGCAATGGAAAAGGCAGCTTTATATAATACAACCCGTTGAGAGATAGCTGCACCTACTTAGAACACGTAAGGCCGTGGTCCAGGAAGGCCTTCGAGAACTATACAAAGAATGTACATGAAGTTCCACGAGGCAGAGCTGACATAGGATGAGGCGCAGACCATGGCGGCTCGCATAATTTTTCGGTGGCAATTCGTGATGATCATGCTTCATGCTCATATGCTTCAGTCATGGAAGGAAATATGGTAAAATTTACCTTTTTTTGAGTTATGGTTCTTAATTGTTTTTAAATTTTTATGTTTATTTGGCAGTTATACGTTGAATAAGGGTAATATAATAAAATAATAAAAGCAGAAGAATAAGAGCAATACGTTTGATAAACAATGACACTCTTACGACTAACCTGCAATCAATGGAACACAGGCGTAAGATAGGTTCACTTAGTCTTTTCTACTGTTATTACCACGGTCGCTGCTCTTCGGAACTTAATAAACTAAATTCTCCTGCCCCACTTACAACCGACAAACTCTTAAACTTGCCCATACACGGCTAATTTGTGTCGACCAAGAACTGTCAGTTTGCAAAGTTCCTTCCTTAATGCCACCGGTAAGCTTTGGAATGCTCTTCCAGCATCTGTGTTTTCTCCTTCCTGCAATCTGGATCTCTTCAAGAAACAGATAAATATACTATTCTAAATATATCCATTCAGTCTATAGTTTGGTTCGAGACCCGAGTGGTACTTACTAAAATAAATAGACTGCCGGAAAGTAATAATATTAAGCTTGTGAATAAATGAATACTGATAGAATAATAATAAAAATATACATACTTTGAATATATACTATGGCGACATCTGTCGTACGATAATAACAATGATATAAATACTAGTTTCATCGCAGGTCGGTCTGGGCATAGCAATGGCGCGATTCGCCGAGCGGTATGAATACCTGGGCATAGTTGGTTTCCAAAGTCCGCGGTTCGCATCCCGCTTCTGCCGTTATTTTTGTGCTTGGATTGACGCGTTGAAAAAAGAATTTTATGTTTAGTATATGTATATTTAAGTAATAAGATAAATATACACTTGCAAACTTCTCAACCCACACACAAACACGAACACAATACACGTTTCCCGCATGCAGCGTCCAGCCTTCAATTGGTCTTGACCAGCTGTGCTCTCCTGCATGCGATTACATAAATATATATATTTATATTTATACACACATATATATATATATATATATATATATATATATATATATATATATATATATATATATATATATATATATATATATATATATATATCCTAGGCATATTTGTTTATTACAGCTGCCGTATCTTCATGTCCTCAGAATTCTGCCCTAGAGGTTGTTGGAAGCCATATATGTTCCCAGGTGGACTTTGTGGTGCAGAGATTTCGTGGAAAGACCCATGACATAGACAATGGAAACTAACACAACTGAATTGCGGCAATTTGAGGTAACCATATGTTCCAGAGAACGAATATGAAAGAAAAAGAAGGTTAATAATTAATACCCTCAAGGGATCATAAATTGATAATCATCATCATCACCACGCCCGCTCCCTTAACTGGAGCAAATGGATGTCATGAACTGACTACACAAAGCACTGCCCGTTATGGTACTTGTTAAATCTCATGTAAGCTCTGCCTCCCGCAGGTATGCCGAGTATATTCTATTTATAGTTCACAACGGCCTTCCAGGACGGTGCGATCCTAGGGGCTTGAAGTAAAGGCAGCTGTAGGCTATGCTCTCCTACGGCATCCGTAGTGTATGTCGCAACCAGGTTGTATTTGATAATTATATTTATAATATAAGTGAAGAACGTGGATAAAATCAGTTCAATTATTCTAAAACCTCAAGTATCTCCAATTTTGGCTTCTCCTTGTATTTTTACACTTAAACGAAACGCAAAAGATGATGTCGCACACATTTCAGAGTGGAAATTCACTTAATACGTTTGGAAATGATAAATTTAAGGATGTAATATCATTGTCATTCCTGAATTGTAATATCATACTCGTGCTATGAAAGTTTGTCGAAATTTCACAGAAATCGTGTTTTGATGTCTTCCATCTAATACTTGCTACTAGCCATTGCTGCTTTAATCGGATCTAAAGAAAATTAAAACCCCGATGTAGCCCTGTTATATTCACTTCGCTTTAACTTAATGATATAAGTAAAAAGGTCAAATACAAATATATTAATTATTATTCAGTACATGCGATAGCTTATGTCTAACATAAAACTCATTAAGTTGACTAACAAAATATTATGACAAGTCCAGCGATAATAGCACTCCGTAAGCGCGGTTCTCGTTAGATCGCTAAAGTTAAGCAACATTAGGAGCAAATAAAAACTTGGATAAGGCACCGTTGGTTGGATTAAGCCGCATCATAGCAGAAACGTTGGGCTAATAATCCGATCTCCTAAAAAAATCTACCGAAAAGATTCCTCGGATACTACAGCAGGTATCTCATCAAATACTCGGGCTTCTCGGAGGTTGTGGGGAACCATATATGTTGCCAGGTGGAACTTCAGGTGCTGATATGTCTTGGAACGAGGCATAGACAATAGCAAACGACACAACTGAATGGCAGCAATTCGTGGCGAACATATGTTGAACAGAGTCCGAACACATATGAAGAGAATAAACAACACAAATTTTAAGCTCCGAGCAAATTATCAAGCAGATTCTTTTTTCTAAAAATGTTATAAAAACTTCTTAGAATTAAAAAAAATCTATCTTGAAATTAAGAGTTCATAAATGCTGTTTGCTTGAAAAAGCTTTCATCAGATTGAAACAATAAAAAACAAAATTTAAAACTAAGCCTTTATTGTAAAGGTAATTTTATTGAAATTAATTTTAATATTAAGTATGTCTTTAACCGTATTTAAATTTAAACAAATTAATTAATAATGTTTTATTTTTATTAATATTTGTCATAAAACTGCTCAAAACATAAAAGCTAATAATTCATTTGACCTAAGAAATAAAAATTCACGTATATTTATAAAACTAAAAAAATATATGGTTCATAACATTTGTGTTAACTTTTTAGCCAATATTCATTAATGAACATAAAGATAATTTGTTCATTACATTAAAACCACGTTATTCTATTCAAGAATATTTAATTATTTATTCTCGTTAAATTTATTTCGAGCAATTTTTTTGGTTTTACAAAATCGTGAAATTAATTTGACTATTACAGGAACAGAATGTGTACATTTGCAAAAAATACTACACGAATTATAGATTTTATGTACGACATTTTCACCTTTTTTATTTTTCTGTAACGTTTCCTTATCTGGAACACACAGGCATGGAAACTCATAAAGTTCAATGTTTGAGTATAACAATTCAGTAAATATATAAATATTTAGTAATTCAATCTATATCTGTAACGTATGGTTTCCTAAAATCGCCACCACTTATTTCTGTCACTTGCTTTTACTATCCATTATCCACATCTTGTCACTAAAATCTCTGCACCTGTATTAAAAGTGCAGTATAGTAGTACTACGTTGATGTATCAACACTTATTATACGGCGATTAATCACCCTTAAAAACGGTAAGTATCATATAATCTACAGATAATTTCTCCATCACTTTGTAATCTTTGGAACTAAAACCTTTATTACATTTCTTATCCGTCATCAAGTATAATATAACCTACAGTTGACATTTATATATCTCCGTGTTCTAATGTTAGCAATTGCTTATGTTAAAAAAACATATTCACAGCTCGTAAAGACTACCAACGATGGCAAAATATTATATTTAAGATTGTAGGAGGTGAATTCGTCATAAAATATTTTGCCTAAGGCATACTTCGGCTAAGTTTTCCGATACACGAGGAACTTCGCCATGAGTGTAGTTGCAAGCATTGAATTGACTAGTTCATGTTGATGATTCGCAAAAACGTTTACAGCGATGTAACGCTAAGTCCATACAGTTCATTTAGGTCCTAATGGGACAAATGATGAATAACGAACGTTCGATTAGACGCGCGAAACATTCCGCTACAAAGTGAGAACAAATACAGTTAAATACCTTTGAGGAGCTCGCGTTACCTGTGCGAATACAATGTATTAAAGGCGGGAATTCGGAGAGGTGTATTTTTGAACATGGGCGTATATGTAAGCATTTATTTTATTTTCTTCTCATATTCGTTGCACATCTGAAACATACAGTCCTTAAAACAAACTGTCTTAACGAAGAAACTTACAATAGAGATTAATATTCCCCTCACAATTTAAATTGCAGAAGGAAGAAAGATTTTCTTACCGAAAATACAAGCAAATTTTGTAAGCTTGCATATTTTTTTCGACGTCAGCTTGTCTTACAGGGGAAAGACATTTCCTCGAATTGTATCGAAAAGTACTAGTTTCTATTATAAGAAGAACCGATGGTCCCGGATAATATACTCCTGGTCTGGAAAGGGGAACTAGGTACGCAGTAAGAGTGGTAAAAAAAGAGCTTTATTTGTCGTTGAAAGCATCAAGTACAGTCATTACCAGGGTAGAGCAATGATAGAGGTGTATACATTTAAAGGTGAGTCTTAAATTTACCTCTGGGAAGATCATTAAAGTAATTTTACCTTTGAAGCAAGATGACCAACGCTTTTGCCATGCGGCGATAGCAGCAGCGTCACAAGGCTTTAAGGGCTATATGTGGCGTTCGACTGGAGAAAAATGTCTTAAATATATAAAATACAATAATACATTTTTATACATATCAGTGTATAACATTGCATAATAATACAAATTAATGTATAATATACTGTATAATGTAATATATATAACAATATAATGCAAACTAATAAAACTTTGAAAGGTTGTAAGTAGCTTCTGATGATGGCGACATGTCACCGAAACCGGTGGAGTGATTAATAAATTAAAACTTTTTGGTTTCATACAACGTTTTACTTCTTTTATCATATATATTTTTAGTTATTCACTAATGAA
This sequence comes from Glossosoma conforme, assembly GCA_022606575.1. NCBI lineage: Eukaryota > Metazoa > Arthropoda > Insecta > Trichoptera > Glossosomatidae > Glossosoma > Glossosoma conforme. The sequence continues at coordinate 47,989 of JAGTXR010000199.1, read as the reverse complement.
ACTACAAATTCCGCATAAAATAAATGTTTTTCATTGCCTATACAAATGAGTATTCCCATATAACTATAACATACTGACATCAGCATGATGTTGCTCTTGCTGACTGGTACCGAAAACCTCAATATACAATCTTTCGTCTCTTATTACTGCTCGCTTGTCCTACATGATGTGTCGCCATATTGGCATTTTGGACAAGTCTGGTCACGGGTGTGACGTAAATTATATAGACCGCCGCTTGTGGCGCTGGGCGACAGCCCATCACGAGCGTGGGAGTTGCGTGCCGACCGTCGGCGAGAGCATATTTTATTTTGGTCCGGCCTGAATGCTGTGACTAGGTCCAAGCCATAAGTTTTTAAAGTTTATCGTAAATATATGTCAAAGTGCTTCAGAAAAAGTCTGTGTATTATTAATATGCTCCTTATCCTGCCACCACGCGACTAAATAACAACCTTTTGAAACAGAGGAGGATGGTAATACTTTTAGACGACGAAGCTAACTCACGCACTTCTAATCCTTTACTATTACACAATATATATAAGGTCTTATAAAAAGTACACTTGAATGTGATTTTTCACCAAATTCAAAACGTGTCGTATGTGAAATGAAATCGCGGAATGAATAAATAATACTTAACAATCAATATACTTTACATAATTTTTTTATATACGTCACTGGAGTGATCGCTCTCCGTTGTACAGTACTAGTGGAGGTCTCCGTGCCTCGTGCGGCAGACTAAAGGATGCGATAGTTTGTCGGGAGGTTTGTATTCGCAGTAATTAAATTCCCGCAAATGATAACGACAGTCCGGGAACCGAACTTTGAGAACCCCATCGGGAGTTTTAAATAAACTTCCCGGGATTATTCCCGCTCTAATTTCGTGTATTTCATTTTGCTGACACAGTTGTTTGGGTTTTCAATTAAGTGTTTTTTAATAGTGCCCATAATACAGGTAGCAAACCAAATTTCAAGCGTATTTTTACATAAAAATTGACATCAGCATGATGTAGCCCTTGCTGACTGGTACTGAAAACCTCGATAAACAATCTTTCGTCTCTTTTCTGTTCGCTTGCCATACATTTATGTGTCCGCCATATAGGTCTATATGACTAGTAACATCCTCCTCTCTCAGAGGGGCGTTATTACGTCGCGTGAGGGCAGGATGAGGAGCAGGTCAGCAGACAAAGACTTTCTTTGTAGAAGCACATTGATTATATTTACGTTAAAAACACGCGTGGCTTCGATGCAACCTTGCCTCCGACCGTCCGAACCTTGACCGACTAATGATCTCCGCGCTGTCCCGGCTTCCGATAGCGCCAAAAGCAATGGTATTTTTAACTAACATACCCGTTATCGGAACCGTCCAAAATGACAGCACTAAATACACGACAAGCGACCCGAAATAAAGAGACAAATGATCGTGTATCGAGGTTTTCGGTAACAGTAAGCATGGACTACATCATGCTGATGTCACTAGTTATATAGACCACCGCTTACGGCGCTGGTGACCGACCAGGGTCCGCACGGGTCAGTCGTACGCTGACGGCCGAGAAGGTCGCTTTACGGCCGGCGGCATGTTATTCCGCCTGGCCGGAAGCTTGTAAAGTTTGAACGTAAATATATGTCAATGTGCTTCTGAAAAAGTCTTTGTTTTACTGACCTGCTCCTTATCATGCCCTCACGCCACGGAGTAGCACTCTTTTGAGGTAGAAGAGGATGTTAACATATAGTGGGGAATCGCAAAAATCTCATCGTTGGATTCTATACTCTACCATGTTACATCATTAATTTATTTCAAGTATTCAATAAGAATGGGTGGCGTTTATGGTACGTCAATTACCCAATTTTGATTAATATGTTACAACTGGCAATTTATGGCACAGTAAATTACATTTCTAGTACATACTACACATACATCTAAGAAAAATATGACAAGAAAACTTAGCACTTTGTTGAACATTACCTGGAACGACTTGGTGTTAGAGCACTGCGACACACCTAAATACCTAGGGGTCAAGCTGGATAGGACCCTCACTTATCAGAAACACTGTCAGTCTGTTAAGCAAAAGGTGTCCACCAGAAGCAACCTACTCCGAAAAGTGGCAGGTACGAAGTGGGGAGCCCAACCAAACCTGATCCGCACAAGTGCTCTAGCTCTCTGTTTCTCTGCTGGCGAGTATGCTGCGCCAGTATGGGCGAGGTCTGCCCATACCAAGAAAGTGGATATTGCTCTGAATGAAACGTGCCGGGTGGTTACGGGGTGCCTAAAACCTACCCCAATATCAAAGCTATATCAACTCTCGGGCATTGCCCCACCAAACATACGGCGAGAAGTTACTACCAAGAAGGAACTCACCAAAGCAACCCACGACGCACTCCACCCTATGTTTGGGTACCAAAAGATAACTACACGGCTCAAATCAAGAAGAAGTTTCCTCCAGTCGACAACGGAACTGGAGATACCTGAGGCCACCCTGCGGCTGAACATGTGGAGAAGCGCAACTGAGGGGAATACTTGGATTGCCCCGAAAGAGGACCTAGCCCCTGGACATGACTAAGGGTGGAATATATGGAGGTCCCTTAACAGACTTCGGACTGGAGTATGCAAGACGAGGACACAAATGAGGGCCTGGCAGTTTTACAGCGGACCGACTGAATGTGACTGCGGCGTGGAGCAGACCCTGTCACACCTTCTGGAGTGTGCGCTGTGCCCGAATAGCTGCACCCAGGAAGACCTGATGATGGCCAGAAGTAACGCCATCGACGTTGCCCACTTCTGGGCAGACAGGATCTGACCCTGTTGTTTCCGACACGATTATATATAGCACTTTGTTTTAATAATTAATATTTCTACTACTTTCTATATGGCTTAATATTATTGAAAGTGATATCCTCCTCTCGGAATTCAGTATCGAATTACTGGATGACATGATGCAGGAGCTGGTTCCCAAGCAAAAAAACTTGTTTTTGGTTCACAATTCGCGTTTGTTTTATACTTGATTACGACTTGATTTCTCCGCCCGTCAGGTATGGCCGGGCGCCAGTTGATTGACGACTGACATCTAGCGCCCCAAGACAGTCGCGGCAAAAAAGTAAATTAAAGATGACAGTTTCACCAAAATGAAATGGAGCAACTGTCATAACACGTAAAATGGCGTATGCAAACGCCTGCGTAATATTCTATAATTAAAACTAACATTATTAGATGTGCATGTCAGGCGAGCGAACATAAGAGACAAAATATCGTTTTTCGAGGCTTTACGGCATCAACCTTAAGGAGATATATCAAGCTGATATCAATAGCAATAATATCATCATGGCTAAAATTGTATACATTTCTTCTTTAGAAGCAAAAATAAAAACCAATAAAATACAGTTTGTTCGATTTTGGGCTTATGATTTTACTTTTTGTTTTATTCGGACGTAAGCAGAAACAATGTGTTTTTATTAAATAACTACTCTAATTACGCATATTTGCTTAAAGATTTAGGTAGTTGATAGCATTACTGCAAATAAAATTACTATTTTATTCCTTAATTAAATAGCCTTCCAGGTGAACCTTGCATAGTTAGTATTCTCGTATTTCTCAGATTTAGCATGACAGGCCCCTAAAAGTACTGGAGGACTCAGCGAAATGCCTTATGGTCACAGGTTCGATGACAAGAAAATCCTGATCTATCTCCTTCTCGTGGCGGGGGGTGAGCGACATCAGTCGGCCAATATAGACAGGGACCGAATGTTGGCCGGAAAAAGCTAATACCCAGCTAACCTCATCTGGTTAAGCTGGTTAGGGCACTCTATTGTCCTGGAGGTAGTAAATGCTCTCCAAAGGCGGATGAAACTTAATGGTCAACGGCATTAGGATGTGGAAAAAGAGGGGAAAATACCACATTAAAGGTCTAAAAGACATCCCATGTATCAGCAAAAATGATTGCATCTCAAGGAGAAGAGTGGAGATCAAAATGCAAGATTTTGTTGTTGCAAACCAATCCACCGGATTGATACTACGAAGAAGAAGCATGACAAAAAAGCGTGAAATAAATAGTAGCGTTTAATATTTTGAGTCATACAAACAATACTTTTATTTCCTATCATGCAAATTAAGATATTTATATATTCCCTTACGTAAAAGTACGCATTTAAAAAATTTCCGATTGGATAAGCGACGACCGTCTTATAAAATAGTAATTAAGTTTAGAGAAAGAGAAGGAGATGTTAGTGATAAAATTACCATACTTTGGCCCACTGGGGAGGAGATCCATGGGTGGCCATTAATATAAGAACGATCGGTATACAGAAGTGAAAGAAAACCTTTTAGTACTCGTACAAAAATATTTGAATTCTGTAAAAATAGATACGGTTGTATTATATGACAAAAATAAAGCAAAAAAATAATTGGAATGGTAATTTTTTGATGTCTTTCTATTCATTGGTGTGTATCGACATGAGTATCTTGTCACGAAGACAATCATTATAATACGGTTCGCTCACAATGAAGTTGTCTGTGCTAAATCCCTAACTACGAGTATTAACCCTTTCGCATCGGTTGTCGGCATATGCCGTCATAAGATTCCCCGACCGTTGACATCGTTTAACGTGATATATCGTTTTTCTACTTTCTTAGAAAAGTTTTTTACGCATCATATGATATCTAAACGATACAAAAACCAATGTGATATATGAAAATAGACCAGATAAGTATATTTATGCTTCAAATGCTACTTTAATAATTGATTGTATAATTTGTATTCAAACCGACCCGTAATGAAAGGGTTAAATATATTACGGTCGGTATTTAAGTACACTTTTTTATGTTGTAATATACTAGTATTAATACATATGAACTCACAGTACAATATGTAATTGATTTTTATTAAACGAATAATTTTGTACACAATTTTCTCTGCTTTATAATTAATAAACTTGTTTTTATATCTTCATTAGGTGACTGCAGCGTGGAGCAGACCCTGTCACACCTTATGGAGTGTGCGCTATGTCCGAGTTGCTGCACCCAGGAAGACCTGATGATGGCCGGGAGTAACGCCATCGACGTCGCCCACTTCTGGGTAGACAGGATCTGACCCTGTTGTTTTCGATACGATAATATATGTATATTTATATATTAGGTGATTAGTATGAGTGGTAAAACCTGTGCGAAAAACATCAGGGCGTTACATTAAAATTTGATAGCGTAGCTTTCAATTTCTCACGTTAGCGTATTTCGAGGTTATCACTGAAAAAGTCTGTATTGATTCGAGGTTAACGTATATGCAAAATATATTATGCGTTTTATGATATATATTTTTATTTCTACATGCACCTTGAATTCTTTGAAATCCTCAATAATAATCAATATCGTATAAGCATCAAAGACAGCGCGTATTTGTCCTGTCAAAAAAAAATTACAGCAAAAGGGTAATTTTAGCTGCTATTAGGTCCTGAAGTAGCTAGATTGAATCCTCTATATGTCTTATAATAAATCAATTGACACTTTTGACCCTATTTCCATTGGAGGAACACAAATAGAGGTTGTAAACGACTATACCTATCTGGGATAAGTAATACAACTAAGACGAAGTAACTTCTCAAAAGAAATCGATTGGCGTATACAATTGGGATGGGCAGCATTTTGAAAAACTAAAGTACATTTTTAAAGCGAAAATTCCGCAATGTCTTAAAACTAAGGTGTTTAACCATTGCATCCTCCCTGTATTAACTTATGGCGCAGAGACGTGGATTCTAAGCATTGGCCGCCCCCCTGCAAGATGGCCTGACAACATAAGAAAAATAGCGCGAGTGACCTCGATGCGGAAGACGGAGGATCGGAGAGGGTGGAGACTCATGCAGGAGGCATAAGTTTAACCGTGGACGGACAAAGGCTAGTGATGATGATACGTAGCTCATAATATTAAAGGTATAAGATGTCATTAATACATTTTTACAAAAGGCGTCATTATTATTAACCAAATTGACTATCTTTCTCAGAAGCATTCGGAGCAAGACTGCCTTTAGATAAGGAATGTTATCGTACAATAACAATAATATACTTAATCAGTGCGAAGCAGGAGAAGAAGAATAATAATAAGTACATCAAACCACGCGCAAAATAATCAGTTAACCCAATTATTAATATTCTTAATCTGCAATTTGAAATAAACTTAAATCGCTAGATGTAAGCTTTAATATTGGTTTACGTTTACTGGTGCAGTATTCAGTACATTCCTAGGCTGTTTATTTCACCGATGATTAAGCTATGTTAATCCACAGCAATTAGACGGAACGAATTTCCCAAAAGACGAGAGTGGTATTTTTCAGGCGTTGCTGGCAACACCGACGTAATACGAATACGAACTGTTATATAAAAAAAATTCATTGCTTTATTTCTAAGAATTCATTGAAAAAATATTGATTTTATAACTTAACACTGTACATAAAAAATATTTTAGCATCTCTTACAATTGGATATTATTTTTAATTTTACAGTTTTTTTTTATGTTTTATACAATAATAAATATGTTGATATGGCGTATTGTCCATCAATTTATTTGTTTACGTGTTTAAAAAAGTAAAAGAAAATAATAGTAAACTGTAATAAAAAACGTTCTTAAAATTTTAGATTTGATCGCATTCTATTGTTTATTAGATTTGTCAAAAAGTGTTAAAAATATATATTTTTCAATCAAACCAAGTATGGTCGATAAAAATCGCCTATTTCAACGTTTTATACAGTCTTTTAATATTTTGTTTAAGACGGTTTTTCATAAAAGTATCCTTTTACGGTATACATTTTGGGTAGTACAGTTCCTTCGAAGCAAATAATTCAGGACTTGGAAGCGTCAAGGAAATCAACTCAACTTATTAAAATTATGTATGCATGGTTGGCTGTAGAACGATTCTATAAATTATTAAAAAAAACTTTTAGAACCGAGTACTGATACATGTCTCACGTTCGTATTATTTGTATATACGTGACAGGAATTGGGTTTATTTGCTTGGTTCAAATTCTGTTGTAAATGTATGACAGTACTGATAGTGGATACAGCAGATATTTGTTTGTCGAAAATTATTATTGTCGAATTGGAGCAGGATCGATGCAGCATGCCAAGGCAAACAAATCAGAAACTGTCTCCAAACAAGGCGCTGAAGCGAGAATCTGGGAGAAGGTGGCAGGAGCTGGTCTCCAAACACAGTGGCTGAGAAGAGGTACTGTCTGCTTAAGCCTAAAACATGCCAGCAATCATCTACAAAACAAACAGATGATCTAATATGTTATAAATAACAAAACAACTGTGTCTACGTTTAATGATTGTCAGCAATGCGATTGTAGGTATTGTTTTAACGCCATATTTATATTACGTTCCCAAATTAAGTACTATTATGATTATGATAATACTGTGGTAACTATTTGCTCCAACTAAATCAATAAATGTTTTTTGTCATCCTAGTATACTATTCACAGCAGAACATATTACTCTATATGAGTGGCTGAAAGGTACATAAATATGATCTGGTGGCTTTTAGAGGTCCAATTGCTGGATTGTTTTGGGTTTATTCTCAAGATTTTAGCATATATCGTATGGTGATATAGTGTAAATATGCATAAGAAGTTCACTTCACGTCTGTTACACTATTAAATTGTAAACTTTTCAACTAATCTATCTTATGATCGTTATAATTAGCCCATCTTGTTTACTATCCTAACTTGTAATTATGATACTTTATCTCTTGTTTGCCATACCTTTATACCTCTCAAATTGTAACTATTGATATCAGCTTGATATAGCTCTTTTAGGCCGATGCCGAAAAACCTCGATAAACGATCTTTTGTTTCATATTTTTGTTCGCTACCCTGACATGCACATCTAATAATGTTAGTTTTAATTATATAAAATTACACGGCGTTTGCATACGCCGTTTTATTTGTAATGACAGTTGCTCCATTTCATTTTAGTGCAACTGTCATCATAAGTTTGCTTTTTTGCCTCGATTGCCTTGGCGGCGCTGCTTGTCACAGTGTTCCGCGGAGTCGTCAGTTGAGCCCCGTTTGATCGAGACCGAATTTACGTCATGTTACGATCGAACGGGGAAGTCAAGTCATAATCGAAAATAAATGCGAATTGTGCTTCAAAAACAAGTTCTTTGTGTTGTTAATCTGCTCCTGCATCCTTCCTACTACTGTATTATAGCCATTGATTACTTATCTCTCTCTTAAAGTGACATCTAGTTATTCCAATCTATCTTTATTACAAAACATAGTAGAATTAAGTTTACTATCTCACATTTTGTTCCACTTATTAAATTTACTCACAAGATAAGATAGTCGCAATTAGGAATTGTCTCAACATACAGAATATGCAAGATATGGATGTTGAGTCATATACAAAGAAATATAAAATGATGAGTGAAAAATTAAAAAAAAAACATTTTTCTTTATTTAATGATAGTAACCGTTCGTGTAAATCTACCATTTTGTGTTCCATGAACTTAAATACTTTTGGTTGATTAATTTTGATTTATTTTTTAATTTTTATTTTCAACAACCTCACTCTACTTGTTTGTTAGTATACATTAATATTATACCGGGTTTCAAACTGTAGCAGTCATGTTGTCCAGCCTGATTAAAGTGTTTAAACGTCACCTATAGTTTCAGTGGCGGCTTCAGTTAATTCAACCGGAAACTAGCCTGAAAATTTGGCTTATTGTCTACGATTGGTTTGCTTGATTACTTACTTAACCATTAAACTTGGCAATCCACAAAATAAATCAAACATTTCGTATTATAATCTTCATATTTTCATTACATTAACTTGTGTAGTGCAATCAGTGCATATAATACGTACCTAAATAGTAACTTATATGACGGAAAGCGGGTTACCACGTGACTGGCGTTGATGTACAGGTACAAAAGAAATCAATCGACAAATAATTATGGTATTAAGAAAGGCAAAAGAAGCAATTCCTTTATGTTTCAGACGTTTGGGGGCCATTAATTTTTTAGACGCACTGCTTTTCTTTGTCTAAAATAAATCAATAGAATTCAAGATGTATTTTGGGGCTATCTAATCTAAATTAAGTGAAATAGGATTCCATATAGAGTTAGTAATTAAGTGACAATATTTAATGTTTTTTGTAGATGCGAATATTATAAAATAAACATGTATTCGTAAAGTAATATAAATTAAATTTGAATTCGAATGTTAGCCGGGCCTCTGTAAATTCCTATTTAGTTTTTTTAACTCTTTCCGCTTTGGGAATTCGCAAATGTAAATTGAATAATGTTTTTAGTCAAGGAAATTATTTTCGACCACTCCGCGCGTCGCATAATTGAATTCTGCCGAAACGCGTGCAAACGCGATGCATTTTTGACTCACCGTACCTAATAGGGTTTGGCGCTCCATACACTCATCATAATACCGGGATTGAATAAGGCCTTTACTTGATTAAAAAATTAATGATTACGAATCGTGAAATTTATATAAAGATACCATTATTAAAAAAAACAGCTAATATTAATTATTACAAGTCAAAGTTGATAAAATTCCAGTTACGAGTATCTTTTAATGGGTTTATCTAATCCTTATGACTAAATTTTCTCTGCCTCAGACGTATCGGTCTAGTCATCAGTTTTTCTTAAATTTTCTATTAATAAGTCACTTAAAGTATGCTTCCAAAACTATAACTGCTGTCTTTGAGACACTCAGATCGGCTAGAGCAAATAAAAGCACCCTGCAGCTGACGGGGGGTAGTCCTAGCACGGCCTTTGGCAATCGGGCTTTCATCTACGCAGCACCAATGGCCTGGAACTCACTACCGGAAAGCATAAGAGAGCTTAAAGCGGAGGCATCCTTCAGAAGCAAACTCAAGACCCACCTTTTTACTCAGAGAGGCAAAGAAGCGCTTTTGGAATGATCATTCGGTCATAAAAGAGCGCTATACAAATACTAATATAATAATAATAATTTGCAAATCCTCTGGCAGTTGCCCTAGGTGCCCAAGATCTTCCCAGGTTCGTTGTAGTATACTAACTTCGCAGCCTTAGACTGACATCTAATTGATGTACCTAGAATCACGGGAAGGCCTTCAGCCGCTCCCTAACAAGTAGCTTTTTGCGTGCGTCAACATATCATAGACTACAGCCCGAGATTCACGCATCATCCTTTATTATTATTACAGGAATTTACTATGAATGGGTGGTTTTCACGGGACGACTTTCTACTACCACCAATTTTAATTAATAGGCTATGACTGGCATTTTACGGATGAATTTATATCACTCAACATATAGTAGTAATCATGACATCGATACACACAATGGAATTTTGAGATTGTAATATACAAATATATGTTATATCTATTACTCATCATTTTCATCACTTTATGAATAGTCACAACGGTAAGCTGCTTTCTATAAGTCATTGTAGTTATCATAATATTGATAGTCGTTCATAACGGGATGGCTGGATTGACAAATCATTGAAATCGATTTATGTACATATAGATCACGTGCTCAGTTACACATATGCATTACGCAGAACACACGAAAGGCATTTATGCGATGCCGGGATTGGAAAATCGCCGGGATTGCATACTGCATGCACCGATGCACTTGTATGCACGCGAAATGCCAAATCGTCGATGGCCGATAGTCACAATTCGGCATATTGAATTATTATGGACTGCGGGTCGGATCGAGAGGTGATGGAGAGCCGCTCTGTAATGGCGGCCTAATTGAAACATTAAATTATCGATATGAATGTCAACGTGTGCCATTGCAGTATTATAATTAGGTTGTTTCTATTATTGAGATATGATTATTAGTATTGGGAATAATATATTTTTAAAAGTAAATGAAACAGATATGAATTAGTGATAAAGCAAATATATGTATTTTAAATATTAATAATATACTTTTTATCGTGGATTATTTCAAAGAACATGTTCATGTGTAGAAATGAAGTAATTCAATTTGAAACTAGGTGGAAATAATGACTTATTTTGCATGCAATAGTCTAATAACGAATCTCTTTACAACTCATGAATGCGATTCTAATCTCTTTCACCGGTTCTTTCTTTTAGCACTTCTGTGCCACAATTGTTCAGAGGGGACTCCCACTGGACTTATCAGTTGCTACCTGATCATAATCACAATGAGTGCGTCATCAAGGAGACTTTACTGTCCTCCGGTGTGAGGCGGGTAAAAGTCTAATTACGCAATAAACAGCCTGTCAATAAATCAAGGAAACGTACTCTTGAAAAATGCTTACATATTTTTTAAGCTATATCATTCGAAGATAATTGATATTTTAATTACGGCAGTTGTGTGCATTTTGTTTACTGTGGGACGATGTAACAACTTTAATTTTTTATCTCTCATTGAGCGACTTTACCTGAATTTCTAAACATACAATTATACCATTTTTTTTCAATATCATTTAAGCCCTTATTTATATTAATAACATATAACACATCAAAATAGTAATTTTAGAAAATGAACATGCTCGATTATATGTATTTAGGTTGGTTGCTTCGTCCCAGAACTTTCAAATAATTTAACAATGTGCACAAATCATTGTATTTACTGTTTATTGATTAACTGTAGTAAATCGTGATTATATATACACGTATTATATGTTATCATGCTGTGATTTCTAGGTAAATTATTGTAAAAAAATGATCTATCCTTACATCGAAACATTTATGATTCGATAAATTTCTTTAAAAACCGTTCTTCTGAAAAATATCACCCAATGAGAGCGCATGGCATGAAAGTTAGGAGGTGCGACAGAGCAAGTCGTGTTTTCCCGCTCACGCACATACGTGAGACGCGCACTTCAAGGCGTGAGAGTTATCACTTCTATTATATAAATAAAGTGATCGAAGTACTTTTCGACACTGACCTCTCTATCTGATTGTTAAATATTTAGTATCAGTTTTATACTAAAGTACATCGATAATATCATTAATGTATATTAATGAATGTATATATTATAAAACTGTGAGTGAACTTTGAACCTTTGCTCAAAAAATTACATGAAATAATAACTAATAAGAATATAACTCTAATCAACTATTGCAGCAGTGGTAATGAATGAATGCAATACACAATTAATATCACATAATTCAGGTGTCCCTCGATACTCGGTGACGTTGTCCACAGTCCCGTGTTATAAAACACTGGGGAGTCCATGATTGTCGGTCGTCGACACGTATGGATTATTCAAATTTATGCAGATTGTGAATGAGTAATGGACGGAGCATTACCATCGGGAGCTCTGGGCTGCAGCAACCCTGGAAACTCAGCCATCTGATGATTCAACAGACCATCGCACTGAGAGACAATGCAATTAACATCAATTTTTACGCATTAATTAATATTGATAGAGTTCGCGCGAAAATTCCGCAATGTCTTACAGCTAAGGCGTTCATCCAATTCATCCTCCCTGTATTAACTTATGGCGTAGAGACGTGGAGTCTGATAGCAAGTCTTACTCATAAAATAAAGGTCACGCAGCGTGCTATGGAGAGACTCATGCTCGGAGTGTCGCTTAAAGATAGAATCCGAAACGAGGAATTGCGCAGAAGAATTCAAGTAGTGGATGCTACTCAACGAATAGACACACTCAAGTGGCAATGGGTAGGACATATCTGTCGAAGAGAAGACGGTCGATGGGGAAGAAAAGTATTGGAATGGCGCCCAAAAACTGGCAAATGAAGCATTGACCAACCCCCTGAAAGATGGACTGATGTCATCAGAAGAATAGCTGGAGTGACCTAGATGCGGAAGGCGGAGGATCGAATAGGATGGAGACTCATGCGGGAGACGTACGTTCAACAGTGGACGGATACAGGCTGTTGATGATGAATACAAATAATAATGCCATCAATATATACTTACTTTCATATTAATAGTAAACATCATCTTATATTGCATTTCTGCCATATAAAAATTCCGGGAAAAAAACCTCGAGAACCACGAACCATTTGCAAATATTTCAATGTTCAGTTGTACTCAGCGTAGCTTCGCAGACACTTGCTACACTAATTGATTCGATAAATTGACACGTATTGTATAATTGACACGATTTATTTAATATATTTTTTATCTATTATGAATTATAATTAGTTTATGGAACGCGAAAATCGTTTCATTAAAACAAATCATTCATATTTATTAGCGATGCCTAAATCCCGGACTGTTGTGTTATTACGTTGAAGTATCAATGAATTACTAATTAGATTTGTTTCTTACAAACGTTTTTTATTATCCACAAATAAAAAAATATGATGCATCTATTATCATCTGGCAGTATTCTGCTATATACGTTTACATAATGAATTTAGTGTGAATGCGGAACAATGACTCTTGTTGGTCTTCCATTACCCGTTCGTGCTATATCCCGACTTCCATAATATCAAATATGTTCGGCGAAAACACTGCCGGTGTATTTTTGTCACTCGATTGCCGTCTATATATAAAGTCACCGAAACGAAATCTGGAGCACCGATTTGAAACCTGTAACCCCTCCCCCTCGCGAGAGGTCTAATTCTGATTTCAGCTTTTCCAGGAGCGTAGAGAGATTTTAGGTTCAAATTAACTGTTATGATATGGTTTATCTTGTTTATCCATCACTGATTAAATTGATTTTAAATAGACAAATATTATGTCCTTTGTATCAACATGGAGCTCTTAGCACTGTTTAAGACCGCAATTTCACATTCAATGAAGGCTAATTGATTTTGCTTACCCACAGAAAGAATACATAATCACTATAATATAAAGATTGGTTGTGTATTGTCAATAGTAACATATTTTACTTTTAAATTTATTGAGTAATATATAAAAAATAATTTCATTCGATTTTTTATTAAATATCCTTAAAAATTTGGCCAAAATATGGACATTTAATAGGACGACTAATTGTACAAATATATATTTGGCCAAATTGTGTTGTACTAATAGAATTTTTTTTTTCAGTTTTTTTTTTTTGCAACGTCGCGATTCTTTAATGCGTCTTAAATTGTTTGCACGTTAAAAAGCGTCATTTATATTGACACTTAAACAAAGTTGATAGTTAATGTATTAATGTGTTTTAATATCAATTAAATATCCTCATTATAATTTATGTTTCTTATGTGAAATAATACAGAAATATCGCAAAAAACGTGAAAAATCTCTGACTTTTGAATGACTTGTAGTCAAAACTTGATCATAGAAGTCATTTAAATACAATTGTGTCAATCACCATCTATAGACGAAAGCCTAGCCTAACCTTTATGTTGCTACTTCACTGGTGCCCCATTTCCCCTACAAAGGGACGAGTAAAGCAATTAGTATGACAGCTGCCAGTTATGTTGCATTATAAATTTGTTCGCTAGCTGGTCTACCATAATAATTATCAAAACTGAGAATACATGCTGATTGATCTTATTTTATATGCAACACATGTAGTTATGACTCTCCGACTCGTTGCAGTACTGACAATCCGAGACAAGGTAAGAATTTGTGAAACAACAAAGGCTTGTAAAATCGAAGATGTTAAGATCCAGAAGGCGATACTAGAGAGCTCGCAATGGAAGAATGTGTCCTGAAAGTGTAGTGAGCATAGAAGTTGACAAGATATCAATAAACATCTGACTTAGAGTAAGAACACATTAAAGATGACACGATAATTGGACATCCGCGTCGCAGGATCAGGCTCGAGACTAATAACAGGATGCAAGAAGAAAAAGTCGAGAGAATATTTAAGAAAACTTTCATCGACTCTAATTATAAAGACTAATAAAATGATTGAAATAATTAAGTAAATTATAATTGCATTAACATTGTGATCATACAACTTTGATGGTTAATAAGATGGCAAAGAGTAAGAAGCGTATTTTAGATTCTAAAATATCATATATGGAATAATGCATTTGACCCAAATTTGTAGCAAAATAAAATGAATAATATTCACTTTTCAGGCAGTTAGTTTATCATTTTCGTATCACTTAACACGAAGTTACTCCCTGGCAGATGAGTTCTGTAAGTGGTAAACGAAACTAACTGCCGCAACAAGCTCTCTGAGTTAATTTCCGTTTCAAGTTTGGCGCTCCCCGAGAAGCGGCGCCCTTATGCGCCTCTCCTGCTATCTTCATCGCTATATTGTACGATTCTTGTTGCACTTATGTTCTGTAATGCAGTGAAAAACAACTGATATTCATTTGAACAACTATAACGTCATTTTTATTCTACTAATTTTATTATTGGAGCAATGGCAATATCATATCGTAAGCGCGATTCTTAATCGATCATAGAAGTTAAGCAAAATTGAACGCAAACACACTTGATGCCTATGCGTGTGTTTGATTGTGTTGAGCCGCCCCTTGATGCAAAATGTACCGGTCTCAGGGGGGGTGTCCACGTAATAATTTAAAATGCCAAATTACAAACAAAAAAAAACAGCTTTTTCCAAGGCTGTCAACGGGTTATGAAATATTGATTTATTTATTTTCAACAGAACAGATGTTCTAAATTTATGGCGTACAGTACAGACATTAATACATTAAACATAGATATGACATGAAAAACAATTAAAAATAATGTGGATTATACAAATTTAAGATAAGGTCAAACCATTCAGTACAGTGACAGACATGACAAAGTAGATAAAAAGAGACGAAATAATATCAGTGAATACCGAAGAATTACAAATATGGAGAGTTAATGTGTAGCATCGAGGATCTCAGCGGATGACATAGATTCATGTTGATGATTTATGATGACCATATGCTTCAGAGAGGGAGCTGATAAAGAAGAAAATAATTTCATAGGTAAATAAAAAATATCAGAGTAAAACGTGCCTTTTTGCACATATTTCATGACGTTTTGATTGCTTTATCGTGTCGGAAACAACATGAATAGATCCTGTCTGCCTAGAAGTGTGCAACGTCGATGGCGTTACTCCCGGCCATCATCAGGTCTTCCTGGGTGCAGCTAATCGGATCAAGCGCACACTCCAGAAGGTGTGACAGGGTCTACTCCGAGCCGCAGTCACATTCAGTCGGTCTGCAGTAAAACTGCCAGGCTTTCATTTGTGTCCTCGTCTTGCATACTCTGGTCCGAAGTCTGTTAAGGGACCTCCATATATTCCACCCTTGGTCGTGTCCAGGGGCTAGGTCCTCTTTCGGGGCAATCCAAGTATTCCCTCAGGTATCACTAGTCCGTGGCCTCAGGTATCACTAGTTCCGTTGTCGACTGTAGGAAACTTCTTCTTGATTTGAGCCGTGTGGTTATGAAAAATATACTTTCGTACACGCAAAAATACCATTTATCTTTTTCATTATTTTATATTCAAAGGTAATCTATAACTGTGAAGGCGTCTAAGAAACTAAAGGCATTTGCAGACTGTTTGTTTGGTAGGCTGGCGTGACAGTGGTTAAAATTTCAACTTAGTTTAATTAATATTCTCGTTTAAAAGTGAACTTGAGCCGGATGCTTGGTGATCATTTTAAAGTTGGGTGTTCGAATTCAGTCACGATACTAAACACTTTGCTCATGTTTTTATGAGAAGATTTCCGATTAGAAGTTATAAGCTTTCGTGACTATTTTAAAGACAGTAATCAAATCGCAATGCTTCTCTATGACATCATTAGCCAACGGTTATGATGCCATTTATAATTTCACTACCTTGTGTTTTTAATCACATTTCTTACTTGAATTGTATTACAATGAATATGCGAAATAAATGGTCTATACATTCGTAATAAATTAAAAAATATATTTTAAATATATTTTCTCATGTCATCTTCTAAGTTTTGTACATTGCAATGATGCTATACTGTTAGGTTGGTTTTCTGAGAATTTCATTTGTAAGGTTTTCTCCAAACCAAGCAGTTTGAACGCGTAGAGCACTTCAGTACAAATAAGATCGCAATCGCTTCGTTCCTTACACCGCATTATAATAAACTAGGATTAACTGTCCCTTCTTGTTGAAACAACATTTATTTATTTATTTTCACAGAACTGAAGTTCCAATTTACAAATAATAAGAAACCTAGAGTGTACATAAATATACAATACATAGAAAAGATAATAAAAAATAAAAAGAAGAAGAAGAATAAGACATGTGTCAAAGATCACAGGGATCTAGTAGAACAATACCATCGACAAAAGAGGAAAAGGATGTAAGAAAAGGATCGAGGTGTGCTGGTAGGCCATTTAGGAGCGCCATTGCTGTTGTACTAAATTTAGTGCTCGAAACTCCACAAGTATCAACTGGGATCAAAAACAATGGATGACTACGAGCACGGGTGTTCTTATCTGGAACATCAAAGTTAAAACATTCAAGAATCCCAGGGTTGTGAATAGCACCGCGAAGAAGAAGGAATGAATGTTTGAGGGCAGCGATTTTCCTCCGGGACACTAACGAATAGAAAGATAATTACGAAACATAATTAGAGATGAAAATTTTAGAAACCGTATTGCATTTACAATACCAATTAATCACGAAAATAAAAATGTCGCAAATGGTTCAAAATGTGATACTTTTATGTATTTAATGTAGCATTTTGTTTTAAATTTTGAAATTAAACCATTCAACAACATTATTTAAACTTAAAAACGAATTCAAAATAAATACTTAATATCTTCGTCATTTCCATGTCCACTCCTGGAGCATATGGTCATCACAAACTACTCTCATAGATCGCTGTCAGCAATTGTGGTTCTCATTTGACAACGAAATATACGTCTTCCAATTTATTTCCAACACGCAGCTCACAAGATTATCAACTACATTGTAATACTTCAATTAACTAGTAAGCATATATAAAATAATAACTATGGAAAAAAATATATTCAGAATATAAAAGTGTTTTACATGTTTGACATATTAAAGTCTTGTTTACTCTTCATGTGAAGATCATAAAACAGACTGCCAATATGTCTTGTAGAGACTCTATACAATAAAACAGATTTATGTGAAGTTTGCGTCTGCCTTGGAAGTGAATAAAACATTTTTATTAGATCAAGATTTGAAATACAATGTTATCAATCCAATACTCGACAGGTAAATTAACAGGTATGTGTTTAACAATTGATGATTCGACTTATTTTTATCAATAAAAAGTGTTAACATCACTTAAAAGGACGTTAAAAATTGGACTTCCCTAAATTAAAAAAAAAAAATTTTTCGCCTTTTAATGGTTTTTTCCATTATTTCATAAGCTTCAAATGTTTTTTTAGGTTTATTCGTACAATCAACTTGTGGATGAAAATTAAACACAATTATAGGTTTTTTTTTTAAAGCATATAAAAATAATTAATCTTTATTTTATTGTTAGTGGGTAGACTATTGTAAAAAGTGACACAAAAAATCACAGCTTTGACACAAAAAATAAAAAAATTGAAAAAATATTTTAATAAGTATTAAAAATTACTTAATTAATAAAAAAATTAAATAAACTGATATTGTTTATTTTACTTTTGTATTGCAAATTGGATGAGCCCCCTTTAGGACCAAATAGGCCAGATATTGAGTGTCTTGCTTATTAACGAATTTTCTATTAAATTTTGATCGTCCAACAACCTAAATATACTTTGGAATCTATAATACGTCTTTTCCCTGTCGTTACCTTCTCGCCTCAAAGATCCTATACATAACAAATGGAAAGAAAATTAAATTATATAAATAAAAAGTTTTAATAAAAAAAAATAGTTTTTAAATAATAGCAAAAAAATCTGATTATTACATGAATGCATATTTTTGTATCTCGTTCTCATAAATTGTCAGGCATTCTGCTTGTAAACAGCTTTGTTGGCCCAGAAGGGTTCTCCGATACTCTTGCTTGTACCTGGCCGCCTCATATTTTTTATCCCTTAATGAAATATTTCAGTAAGCCACAATACAATCATCGAGACTTCGGCCCTTCACGGACAGCCAATATACAGTTCATCTAAATGGGACAACGGGAAACCTTCATAAAATATTTTAGAAGAGCATTCATGCCAGGATAATACATGAACGATTTTTCACTAGGAATTTAAGCATTTGATGGTGAAGCGTAACACCCATAAATAAAGAAGTATAGATTGATTATATCATTCCATATTGGCTCCTCTAACTAAAGCAAATAGTCGTCATAAACTGCCACTATATAGAACTGTCAGCCAACTTGGTCCTTGCGTCCTTTGATCTCAACTCTGCCTCCCGGAGCTTTGCCGAGTACATTCTATGTATATTTTCCGACAGCCTTCCAGGACAGTGAAAGTCCGGGGGCTTAAAAAAGGACAGAAATAGTCTATTCTCTCATGCGGTATCTGGAGTATAAGTTTCAGCCATGTCCGTTTTCGTCTCTAAAATATAGTCTATAGTTGTAAATTGAAATTGAAATTAAATTTAAACATTGAATTGTCTTGTTAAAATGTTTAAATATCTCAGGTTATCTTGTCTACAGTATTCTCTTGTTGTTCAATATTATTAAAAAATATAAATAATCATTGACCTATTTTAACAACATCCTTTCAATAATTATAGTAAATAGACTTGCATTTGTAGTATAGTAATAATGTTAGCAACATCATAATTTAAGATATTTATTTATTTACATTCTGCAATCAATTAATATAAATTTTGTAAAAGGTCGTAAAATATAAAAAATGTTAATTTAATACGCGGACGAATGTAAAATGGAATACTTCCAATAAGGTGAAATTTTAGTCTGCATTTTTACTTTTAATACTTCAATAATATCATGCATAGTGAAGGCAAAGTTAAATGATAGGAACATTAAAGATAATGTGTAGAATTTTCCTAATATCTCGTAAAAAAAAATTCTTTGGTATTTCTATTAAGCGTGTTTTAATTTGGAATTTAAAAAAAGCTAAACAAAAAAGTTTATGTTTGTTTTCTGTGCTATAATCCAAACACTATGCCGCTTTGATTGCGTTTTGATCGTTGTCAGAAAATGATAATAATATTTTCATGAACTAATATTTACACAGCGTTTGGTATTATATGAGGCGTTTTATTATTTTGCAGTTGGCATCCTGCCAATGTTGACCGCCATTATGATAACCTCCACGTGAAGATACCAACAGAACAAATTCATAAATCTTGATCGGATCACAATAACACATCGTTGACTTGGCGAAAATAAAAGAAAAACTGTTTTCTTACAACATGACTTCAAAAATATAATTTATTGATTTTGTGTAAATAAATATTATATAGGAATTCGGTATGTAATGTAGCATTCTTTTACTCTGCTACTGTCAAAGTAAATTTATACATTTTTTTTTATAAATTCAGAATATTTTTTACATTTCAATCAAATTTAATTAAATGAACACATGATAATTTTTAAATTCTATGATATTTTTAAAAACACATAAAATTGTAATTAAGCCAGGGTTAAATTTTCGTGAAATTATATAGTAAAAATATTATTTTCATTAAACTAGTTAACACAAGTTATATTTCGAATTATTCATATAATATATTGCAGGTGTATAAATTTGGATAAAAATATATTTGAATTTGTTAAATCAAAATTAAATATCAATTTACATATTTTAATACGTAAAAATTAAATTATTAATATTATTAAATATGTTAGTAAGTCAAGGTAGATAGTATTTTTTATCAAGTGAGAAAGAATATTTCATTGCAGATATAAAACTCTGCAGTGATGAATTGTCACCGGGATTTGTACGTAACGATAATCTTTCAGAATATTAAAGATAACCTATTTTTTATAGCCTTAAAAACAAAAGCTTTAGAGAGATTAGTAAACTTGGTTTACTTTGGGTGTTTGAACGATAAACAAATAATTAGTGTATATATTTTTAAATATAAAACAATGTATTAAAAAACCACCAACTATTAGGTAAAAAAAAAACAGTTCACATTTCATATTTCGTAGTAACATAATGACAAGTATTCAAATATTACATTGTCTTTCAGTTTGTAATATATATAATAAAGTTGTTTCATTCTTTATGAGATCCACTTACAAAATTTGATGAAAATAATGTTCAAAAATCAATAAGACACCTATAGTCTTGTATATTTTAGATTCTAAAAGTCATTATTTCCTCATTACCTGAATACTGATCCTCTATGATAGTGTCTCTCGGTTCTCGGAAAGTGGCAATTTGATAGGAAACTTCTTATAAATCCTTTCTTATGAAAAATACAGTAAATATAGAGCTATGATATTTGACGAGAGAAAAAGTACATAGTTTCTAGCGCAACACTGAATATTTCCTTAGCATGAAACATGCTGAAATAATATTGACGAAACGGTCCAAAAAGTTACATAACACATTGAGTAAACTTTGCACGAAAATGACCGAAAAGTGATAAATGTTTATGTGAATTGAATGACAGTTTTGAGGTTAAGTAATTCATTCATATTTCCATTAAGTCATCATATTATTAATAAACATAATGATTTATGAAACATTGTTCAAAAGTAAGCCTAATAGACTTATCAATAGATAACTGACGATAACGTGAATGATTGTACTATCAAGGATACTTTGTTTTATGTTGTGATGTGCGTACTAAGCGGAAAAAGTCAAGCATATTATTCTATAGTTTAGGTTACACTCAATAAATATATTGTGAGTAAAAAATAATAAGTAATTAACTTATTGAATATTAGTATCTGTTCATATATACATGCGTGTTTAGAAATCCAGAATTCTCCGTTTATTTTTCTGCACTTTGTTGAAGAGAGAAATGATGTTTGCTGTAAATATGTACGTGTATTCATTGTTGAAAATACATGGAGTTTAGAACAATTGCTTTCTATTAATGAACATTTTTTTCCTTTACGGCTGTCAATATTAACATGTCACCAAGAGCCAATGCGTTTCGAAAGCAAGGTGCCTAAGTTGAATGACGAAACGTCGAGATAAGTTATATGTCCACCTTCGCTTCTTGATAGTTCATCAAGAGGTGAAGGTGGACATGGTTAGGACATGCACTTCGGATATCGCAGAGCATAATCTATATATGTTTTTCTTCAGAGCCCGCGACGTCCTGGAAAGCCGTCAGGAAATATACACAGATGGAATATACACAGGAAATATACATCGCCAGAACTGCGGGAGGCAAAGATGACTTGGGATGAGGCGAGTACCATAGCGGCTGACAGAACTTTGTTGCGGCAGTTCGTGACGAGCATATGCTTTTAAAAGAGGGGTGTGAATGGTGATGGTGTTGCTTTTGGTGAAAACATAACTACCGAAGCAACATCAGTGAAAGCCATTTACTACAGCGATTTTATTTATACTACTAAATTTTTCAACGTTATAGCATGATAGGAACATTACTTATAACATTCTAAGATGATAAAAATATAATAAAAATGTGTTTTAAAAAAAAATATTAATGTTTTGTCGATTTCACGTAGGCAGCCTGTTCGTAGCGTTATTCTCCGACGGGGCGCGCAGCTCGCCAGGCGTCCCGACGGTGGGAGCCCTGACAAACTCCGGCCCGCCCAAGACTTCATCAGCGCTAAGCCTCTTATACTAACGTGCATCCTTTCCGCATTTTTACTCCAGTAAATGAAGACACAGCATTAGATATTATTATACCGCAATAGGATCATTGTGTTTTTTTTTTCTTCTCAGCGGACCGAGCGTTTTTATAGCGCGACATAATATTTGATTTGTTGTTTTTTAATAAATATTATTTTTATTCAAGCATTCGAACTAAAACAGTTTTTGATTGAAACATTATACATGTACCAACTAATTTCGTATTTTTTATTATTTACTAACCGAAAAATACTATACGTAGCGAAGCAGTCATTAAATCTTCAAGCAAAAATAATATTATATTAAAATATTTAATCAACCCTTTCATTACGGCTCGGTGGAATCCAAATTATATTGTCAGTTATAAAACTAACATTTGAAGCATTATTGTACTTATCTGGTCTACTTTCATATGTCATATTGGTTCTTGTATCCTGGTTCTTGTATATGCTATCAGATGATGTATAAAAAACTATTCTAAGAATGTAGCAAAATGATAAATCAGGGTTACCGATGTCAACGGTAGGGGAATCTTACACGCCATATATCGGGTACCGTTGCAAATAGCTTAAATTACTTCGTAACTGAGTGGTGTCTACGAACTAGCAGCGTCAACCGATCCTTTGAAAGATGGACTGATGACGTCAGAAGAATAGAGAGAGTAGCCTGGGCGGGGAGGGCGGAGGATCGAAAAGAATGCAGACTTATGCAGGAGTGTCCTACGTTCAACAGAGGACTTATTAAATAAATATTTTTTATTGAACCTCCTCTTAAAATCAAGTAATTCATGCCTTAGGAGCATTAGGCTAATCATCCTTCTTAAAAATTACGATAAAACAATATGCCTCGGATACCACAAATATACTTGGTATTCCGGCATCACCATATAAGCCGATGCTGTAATTTCGGGACCGCGACCTCGGTTCCGAAACAGTAGTGAAAATATATTTGTTAAGTAAAAATATATTGACACATTTTTTTAATTTATAAAGTCTACTTCTAACATTTCTGAATATTTTAACTGTTACCACAGTTTATAGGTCACTTAACCCATTATTAGTTAACTTAATGAATTACTAAAATCTTAAAAGCAACGTATGGAAGGTTACTTGTTTTAGTAAATGTGTACCTTTTCTTCGTAGTATCAATCCGGTGGATTGGTTTGCAGCAACAGAATCTTGCATCTCGATCTACATTCCTCTCGGTCCTCCGCAACCCTTATCAGCTCAGCATAAGCGCTACAGTTCATATCCTCGAATACTTGCTGCAAATACTCCCGTCTAGGGCGCCCTCTCCAGTTTCTACCCTCAACCATCCCCTCCACAATATCATGAAGAAGTCCATCGTGGCGCATGATGTGACCAATCCATCGGGCTCGCCTCTCTGAGGTGGTTCTTATTAGTTGCCTATCTTCCTTGATTATTCTGAGAACCTCATTGTTCGTGACGTGGTCTCTCCAGGAAATTCCGAGAATTCTTCTGTACGACCACATCTCAAAGGCCTGTAGTATTTTTTTATCACTTTCAGATAAGCACCATGTCTCACAGCCGTACATTAAGATGCTCCAAACAAGTGTTTTGGCGAGTTGCTTGCGGAGCCCTAAAGAAATATCCTTTGACTCAAGAATTTTGGCTTTTTTATTGAAAGCTAGCCTTGCTTGATGTATTCGACTGTTGACGTCTCTTTTTGTTCTGCCATCCCAGGTGATTGTACTTCCAAGGTATACAAATTCTTTTGCATCTTTTAGGGGTACTCCTGTACCAAGAATACATTAAATATCAATGTTAAGTCTCAAACACAGCTTTTACACCTATAGCTGTAGTCTTTCAGCTTCAGACATAATTAAATGCATTTTACTTATTTTTCGTATCTTTGTTCAACAAATCCATTTGTTAAATATAATAATCTAATAAAGAAAACAGTTTTACTCTTAGTATTTCGTAAAAAAGACCAAGTTCATATAAAAATACATAGACAATGTGGGTAACTGACAATAAGTATCCACATTTATTACACAGAGTTTCAATAGAATTACAATGACTTACAGCTCAAATTAATGAAAAAATATAAAATGTTTTCAACTAGGGACCATCTTTCCGCGGAATTGGATAAGATGGCTAGATACATAGGAAGGTACTGCATGTCACGGCATTCCCTCTTAGCTAAGAATGTGTAATAAAAGAAGAATTATGTTAGCTCATTACTCTAGTGGCGGGTAGGGGAAGCTTTCCATGGGATGTCGTAGCCTATACATTACTACCCCATAATAAGTAAACCTGACATTTTGAATGCTATCCACTATTTATTTATTAGATAAACCTAGACGATGTAACAAACGAAAAGACTTTCATATTATATGTTAAAGTGCAATTACTAAAAATGTCTACGTAATATTTCAATTGTAGCATTGAAAAATAAATTAGAGAACGAACAATTTTTTAAAATAAATTTATTTAAAAAAACCCCTATTGCATTTTATTCCATCGAAATTTAATTATTATAGTTTGAAGATCATATTTCAGGAATATTCTCTAGCCAGTTCTTCTTTGGTCCATTCCAGATTAACTGTCTGACCAGTTCTGGCACTTCTTTCAGCAGCTGTTGCGATTTTGCTCACGGCTAGGATTTGATATCCATGCACCTTACTCGTAGCTTGACCTAAAAAACAAAATTTCCTTTTAAATATATTAGTTTAATATCTTTTTATTTAAGAACAGTATTTTTCATAGCAGTAATGCATAAATGGGTGACTTAAACGTACCTAAGTCTGGGTAATAGACGCGTATTAGAATATACAATAATCTTAATATTAAAATAGGATTTCCTGTAGGAAGAGTGAATCTGTTCCGAGAGAGGTGCTAAATATACTAAAATAAGGATTGTTTCATGGTATTTTTTTAGATTAACAAATGCATAAAAAGTAATCAGGGAAGTGCGAATTCTGTTTTGCATATTTAGAAAAACGGATGCACAATAACAATGTTGACATCATAAATGTTATACGATTTACCTTCAACGATGTCTAAAAAGTGATCCATCTCCAGTGAGTACGCCCGATGGTACCTCGAAGGAAACGAGTACCAAATTGGACCTACGGAACTTCCAGTCATTCCCAGCTGGACCTCATTGCAGTGGATTGGTCTTTCGTTGTCAGCCCTGATCATTCCCCTGGAACCAAAGACCTCAAGTCTCTGGTCGTAACCAAAGTTAGAGTGTCTGCTGTTGTCGATGCAAGCTAGAGTTCCACTAGGGAAAGTCAAAATTATAGCCACTGTATCATAGTCGTTGATTGCCTTGATTTCTGCAATATTGGCTGTGGCTGTAGCTTGTACCTTAATAGGGAGTTCTCCCAACACCCATGTGGTCATATCAATATCGTGGACGATGCAATCATGAAAGATACCACCTAAAAAATGCAATGAATAATTAATACTAGAGTCAGGAGAATATTTAATGAATTTAACTGATTGTAAAATAGGTTTATCTAAAATAAAATACTAATTTAGAAAGCTAAAATATACACTTTGCTTATCTTTCTTAAAGAAACCATTATGGATGTAAATTAATTCTGGGCTTTAAAGAAGATTTTAATGATAGTCATTTTTTAAATATTTTGCTATACTTGTATACTAGACTAGACTTTACCCGCCTCACATCGGAAGACAGTTGAGTCTCGTTGATGACGCGCTCATTTAGATTATGATCAGTTAGCAACTGATAAGTCCGGTGGGAGTCCCCTCTGAACAATTGTGGCCACTGCACAGAAGTGCTAAAAGAAAGAACCCGTGAAAGAGATAATAATCGCATTCATGGGTTGTAAAGAGATGGAGATGGAAGATAGATTCTCTCACCGAAAATATGAGCAAAGATTGTAAATGCGTGGATTATTTTTAGTGGCCACAAAGTCTGAATGCCCGATAGGGCCGAGGCGATTCCCTCGAACTGCATCAAAAAGGACTCCTTTTTCTAACGAGAGTAACTGACAGTCCCAGAGAATGTGTTTTGAGGTCTGGAAGGGGGCGCCACAGGGGCAAATAGGGCTTGAAACTAAATTAAATTAGAATAATCTTTCATTAAAAGCGTCTTGCCCAGTCATTAGCTGGGTATCGTATATTATGAGTTTAATAACTATTTTACTTGTATGTTTAAAATTCCTCTTATCTCTTTGATTTTGGACAAGTACGTAAGAGTTCTTGCTCACCTGAAACTTTCAAGTACTCGATCGGGGGCAGCGGTGAATCCCTACTGCAGACCTTCAACATTTGAACATGGCCGACATCTCCGAGTCTCACGCGATCCCTCAGCGCACTGTACGAAGGGTCAAAGCGCCTGTTGAAGGCACAGAAGAGAGGACGATCCACCTTCTCGGCGTGAGCAAAGCAGCGAGCCGTGGCAAGGGGATCCTCGGCAATCGGCTTTTCGCAGAAAACGGCCTTCTTTGCAGACAGAGCCCTGGTTACTATCTCTTCATGAGTGAGTGTAGGGGAGCTGACTATCACCGCTGTCACGCTATAATTTTAATTTTTAATAAGATATAATTTTGTGTTTACAGTGCGCTGATTAGCCATTCTGTGATCAAGGAGAATCACGAAAAAATTCCTTCTATGTACTAAAAGTTACATGAAAAATTTGAAGTATCATGGTTCGTTGTAAAATAGTTATAAGTGTATTTAAAACTAACGGAAAAATAATTCAAAAAAACTGCTTTAAAAAGTTTCTTGATTACATAAAAACGTCTTTTAATTTAAAGTAAGATAAGAATATATAATAATAATAAATATATTTAATAAATAGGTTTAATATAAGAAGTCGTTAAGATAACAAGATAATGTTATTGTGTCGTCAACTTTAAATGTTATGCATATTAGGTATACGTATGACCTGATTAAACTGCCATATATTATGTATTAGATAAGGTTGCTAGTGTGAATTGAGTAATTACTGATAATATAATGAATAAATACTTACTTGGTATCGGCAAAGACCTTGGCCGAATTTTTAAATTCAAGGAATTGCACGTCCGTGAGGCTCCAATATGCTTTTATTTTGTCCCACTTCATGGTCAAATCATCTACCACATAGAGCAGCTTTATCCTTGGATTTCTCACAAGGTTGGACAAGTGAATGGAACCCGCTCGGCCAAGACCAAAGATCGCCAAGCCAATTGGATTTTTGGTCGTCTTTCCGGTCATGTTTTGGGTTATGTCAAGCTCATACCTGAAATTATATCAAAATGCATTCTGATGGTAGTAAAATAGAATGATGCGTGGATGGAGCATAGCTCTGGCTTATTCTGAAGAAGGAAATGAAGGCAAGTCCACACATTTAGACTGGAAGAATATGGCACCGCGGCCTAAATGGAACGATTAACTATTTAACCTTGCTTGATTACACATCACAGGGAAGGATAAATCTCAATTATTATAATTTTTGACTTCAGTTTAATTAATTGAGGGGATTAGCTATGATTGTTCTTACTTTTCGATTTAAAATCGCTGATTTTTTATTGTGTACTGACTATCCAACACCAAAACGCGCGTTTTTATTTTAGAATCGTAAAGGAAAGGTTATGAAGTTCTTTTTTGGTTCTATGAATACTCCAACAAACATTCTGTCAGACCGTAAAGACGGATTGCTGCTAGCTCCACTTAATTATATGGCTGTAAGCGCACGAAATAACGCAGTTTCTTTGATTTCTAAGTCGAGATCTGAATTTTATTTATGTTTGTGCACATCAATGTATTACTGGACATAATAAAGCAAAAAAACTAGCCAAAATATGAGGAAACTCATATGTAACTACGTTGTAACTCTTAAATTTATTTTCCATTTAAGAACACTGTTAATTATTATTTTGTTATTTGAAATGCAACTTACCAAAACGTATGTAAGTTATTTAATCATTTTTTAAATATTACTGTTGCATATAAAAAATTCAATCATTAAAACATCTTTTTCTGGTCTTTACATCTGCACTTTTTCAATCTATACTGTGATTACCATTTCCTTTAACCTCCCAACTCTTTTTTTGGCAACACGCCCAATTTGTGTGATAGTTATTTTTATATTTTGTTTTAAGTTAAATAATACATACTTTTAACAATCTATTGATAAAAAACATTTTAAGCTAAGGACATATATATTTATATACAGTAGTCCTGCGGGACGATTCTAATTTTTTGTATGTAAGCTCACTGCCCTAGAGGAAAGTGGCTAAATTTCTTACTTACTGAGCAAAAAGATAGTCTTCTGATGGAGCACTAGGCTTGGGTTGAGAATATGGAGACGGATCCTTAAACTTTGTAGTCGCCATAGTGGATGTTGATTGATGAGGCAGTGGAAATGTACTGAAGTCTCATAACCCTTGATTTATTATATAAAGCCAATGTTAGTAATAAGTCTCGAAACAAAAACAATTTGTTGACAGAAAAATGATGGTATCACATGAAATGTCAATATTTAGTAAACAAATAATAAACTATTATGTTATCTCAATAAGATATATATTTTTATGCCGGCGGGTATAGTCCAATGGTCAAAGCGTTTGCTATGCAAGCCAAAGGTCGTGGGTTCGATCCCCGATGGAGATTAAAAAAATGAAAGATTTTTAATCGATTTCTGAGTTCTAAAATACCCCTTATCTGGTATATTTTCGTATTTCACATTGGTTCTTGTATCCTTTAGCTATCAGATGATGCATAAAAACTATTCTAAGAAAGTAGCAAAACGATATATCACATCAACCGATATCAACGGTCGGGGAATCTTATGACTATGACGGCATATGCTGACAACCAATGCAAAGGGTTAAGGAGATTGGATGATGACCCCGACGCTCTTTTAAAAACGCTGATGATTAAACGCCCAAATATTTCTCTGATACTATAGTCACAGTCTGTGTATGTTCGCGGTCTCTTGACATGGAGGCTCCCGGGTTCCATCTGTGTTTCCATTTGAACCTCCGGGCTTACAAGTGTTCTGGGTTTCAGTAAATATCTGAGCTTACAGAATTGTGAAACGGCAATTTACAGAATCCGTGTGCTCTAAATGTTGAGCACATATGGTAAAAAAAATGTGGAAATATGTCGTAATCTGTGACATCCATTTCTTGGAGAAATATTTGGTTAGCAAAACACAAAGAATTCATTCCACCCAGGATGATGAAAAGTTCTTGGCTTGGCTACTGTATAGCAGGAGCAATATTTTATGAAGTTGTGTAACTAGCACAAAGCTCCCTGAATATTTAAGATAATAAAATTATCATCTTCTGCTCTAAGTCATCCTTCTAAAATTAATAAGATAGTGGTAGACATTTCTAGAATTTACTATTGAAGAATATGGGTAACATATCTTGAATTTACTATTAACAATCTCAAGACAATAAATATTAAAGTAAACTCATTGATAAATAATCTTATAATTACCATCGAAAATACAAAACATCAAAAAAATATTTGCTTGTTAACCCTTTCGCATCGGTTGTCGGCATATGCTGTCATAAGCTTCCCTGACCGTTGACATCGGTTGACATGATATATCGTTTTGCTACTTTCTTTTATGGATTTTTTTTATACATCATCTGATAGCTGAAGGATACAAGAACCAATGTGAAATATGAAAATAGACCAGATAAGTACATTTAGGCACCAAATACTAGTTTTATAATTGACAGTATGATTTGTATTCAAACCGAGCCGTAATGAAAGGTTAAAGTGATATTCTTTCTTTAGATTCTTGTTTATATTGTTTGCAATTGATAAACAACAAAGACGGTGTATTGGGTAAGTTTTTACTCTAGTCTAGTTGTCAAAAGAAAAATGCTCAATTTTAAAATAAAATTAATAAAATTATAAGTATTTTTCCGGTAATGGACAGTGATAGAACTTATAGGGACGAAGCGAATGACAACATAATGGCAGCAATTTGTAGAAACAGTATGGCTTTAGCTAGAAGTGAATATGGAATAAAAGGAGATGAACTCCTTGCACTAGAATGAGTTGGATATAGTATTTACTTCAAATGCAAAAATCATACAAGTTTTTTGGGAGGCTGGCTCGGTGCGCGTCACTCGGACGCCCGGCCGCTGGCATCAGTTATACTTGACCCGTGAGCGTGCGAAAAACTCAGTTTTTCACTATTTTTGGGGACATAAAGGGTCATTTATTATACCCCAACTCTTAAGGAAAGCAGAAAGATTGCCTGGTATGCTCCAACAGAAAAAATCCTTTTTTTTTTAACCGAAAAATTCAATATTTTCACCGATATCATAGTTTGGATATGTATAAAAAGTAATATTTAGAGTTATAATTCTAATATTCTACACACAGAAAATAAAATTTAAAAAATCAAACATAAATTTTATTAAAAAAAAAACAATGTATTATTTTATCATGTAATTCTATTAATTTATTGTGGCCAGGGGGGTTAAACTGGTTAACACATATTTGTATTCTTGAAAAAGTATATTTTGTAAGCTCACATATCACGTATATACCATTACATATATTTAAGCACTCAATTTGCTACAACGGCAATGTCGCTCCTAAATGGACTACCAGCACACCTCGATCCTTTTCCTCTTTTGTCGATGGTATTGTTCTACTTGATCTCTGTGATCTTTGACACGTGTCATCTTCTTCTTCTTTTGTGTTATTTTTATTTTTTATTATTTTCTCTATTTATTGTATATTTATGTATACTCTATGTTTCTAAATATTTATAAAAAATTGGAATTTCGATTCTGTATATAAATAAATAAATAAATTATTATATATCCTGTAGTCATCGATTTTATAGATAAAATGAAGGTGCTTAGTGATCCATAAGCTAATTAAACCATTAAGTCACAGGCTAGGTACACTTGATGTACCTGATCGCCGCTTATATTCCTTTCATGGAGTGTTTTCCCAATTCTACTTGCCTTCAACGCATATTCCTATCAACTAATGCTCCTATGTACCTCAAAAATAACTGGTGTGGCTGGGTTAAACTGCCCTGGAGGTCTTGGAACCATTGGGGTAATCACACTATCTTCATTAACCAAATGATTACATGAAGTGTAATTATGTTAATGAACCCTAAAACTTATTTCTTTGGAAGATAATCTAGGCTAAAGTAAACATTTATTATGTTTAAGGAAATGTAACATTAAAATATATGTAATAACGTTAAAAAAATAAACAATAAGTTTATCAAGTTCCACAGTACAAATATTATTAATATTTGTACTGTAAATATTTATAAAACAAATAAAATGATAGCTCTGGGATGAGGTTTTTTTGTTCTTATTTTATAAAGTTTATATTATTCATTTTAACACGTTTCACACCACGCCGTAGGTCATCGGTGACCTACACTATTGTTTAAAAGGGCGCCACGTAGGTCATCGGTGACCTATGTTTTTTTTCTTCGAACAAACAGTCCCTGTACGGCAGCGGTTACGTTTCAATGGAATTTTAACATTGAATTTATCCTATATGGCGCCTCTGAGTCGAATGCATTAAAAACATTACGCGGCGAGTTAAGGGTTAAAAAAATGATCCAGAGGAAGGAATAAAAACATAAAATATATATTTTTTAATCAGAAATTCGACTCTTTTTTAGCACAGAATCAGTTTTGCCAGATTTTTCCAATTGAGAAACAAAAAAAGCATTTTGAAAAGTTGGAGATCGAATTGAGACTGTTTAGAATGTGTAGATGAACCCTTTAGATGCAGCATGCCTATATATCAGCATGATATTTTATGTGGCTAAAATGCCACGTGCCGATATATAGCCAAGGCCTTTGAAAAATCACTGTGTAATGATACGAAACTTGGAAAACACATGGGTAATACGCGACCCTATCGGATAATCACTCCATGCGGCGTGCCTTATATATTGGCATAACATGACATGTCAATAGAGTGCGGAGCGCCGATATATATGCAAGATATAAAGTCATAGTTTAATTGAAAAAAGGATAGTGTTTTAATTGAAGATTAATGAATTAAAAAGGTTGAAAATAAAAATAAAATGGATCTATAACAAATAAAATATAACATTATTTTATTTTTCCATGTATTATCAACACTTGTTATGAAACAATGATAAAAACAATAGCTGCGCCTAGTAGGTTAAAACATTCAATTATATCAAAAACATAAAATATGTCTTGTACTTGTGCTGGACTGCACCTAGATGCTTTTGGTCGCTAATAAATAAAAGAAATAAAATTATTATACAAATTAAAAAAAGGCAGGTTTTCGGTTTTTTTCATTTTTTTTATTTTTCGAGTTGAAGCACGATGCCTATTGGCCATCTTGAACTTGATATAAAATGGTTGTTTGTTTTTCAATATATATATGTATATAATATAACATAATTGCTGGTAAAAATGTGTGCTGGAATATTTGCCGCATATAAAAATCATAATTTGTTACAGTCTGAGAGTAGAATAAAATATAGGTCAAAGAAATATTTGATACAGAAGATAAAAAATAAGGCAATTTATTATGTTATTGAAAAATAATCTAAAAAAATGCAATATATTTGCAAAATGCAGTTTTTAATAATACTAATGTTATTGATTATAATATTATTTTCCCTTCTATCGTCTGAAATAAAAATGACAGTTTTAATCTATAAAATATTACTTACAAGTAACCAATGTAATTTCTGGACATTGCGATCAATAAACACAAATAAATGTTATTAGAAAGGGAAATAATATTAGACATAAAATAACTTCAAAATTCATAAAAATAACATTAATATTATTAAATATAATACATCATACAAAAATAATGTTTTCGTATATACTTGTTTATTGCAGTAAAACATTCAATTAGTCTAATCGAAATTAATTAATTTATTTGATTTTATTTAAAAAATACAGGGAGCGACAGATCTTTAACTGCTCCCTGAATTACTTATATTCCTGTTTACAAGTTAATTATATTGTACAGAATAATGTATGGCAACAACTACTTTTGCTTTTATTGTTTCGTAGTTTTCTTTGATTACTATATTTTTCAAGATATCGAGGAATAAAATTGATTAGTTAATTGTATTTAAATTTGAAAAAAAAAAAAACTTTTCAAAATACCTTATGATTTTTTTTTTTTAATTGCATGATCAACGTTGATAACTTAAAATAGTATACTGAAAGTAAAATTGTTATGTAAATATTTTTTATTGAAAAGTAATGAAATATATTGCCATTAATTTGTAATCATAATTAATTTTTGAATGAATTTTGAAGTAGACATCTGTTTACCATTGGTTTGGCCACACTAGCAGTTTTGTGATATTAACATTGTTGTCAATATTGTACAATTATACAGGGAGCGGCAAAAAAAGCTGACAATTTGATTACTTGAGATTACATCAAACCGTCATCTTTTTTTGCCGCTCCCTGTATTTAAAATGTATACTTAACACATATCCAAATGACTTAATGAGTAAAATATTATAAAACTAATGAATTAATTTGAAAAGCATGATTAAAAAGAATCGTATAACATTTTCACATTATTATTTAGAAAACTATACTTTAGTGATTGTATTATATTTTTTATAGACATTTAAGTTTTTGGTGCAAATTTTGAATAGTAACTCTGGTAATCTAAATTATGTCACATAATGAATAACTATAAAACTACAAAATTTTCGTTCGACTAAATATACTATGAGCATTTTTTTATGATATTTAGACATGGTGAAAGAAGCACATTTTTCATAGTAATAAAATGCCTATTCACTATTTAGATATTATTTTTCGTCTACAATTATTGAGAAATACAAGAAATAAAATAACATAGTGTACCCCATTGGAACATTGCTATAAGTATTGCATAATTATGGGAGTATATTAAATGTAATAGTGAAACATAACTTTTAACATAATTTTAACATTGTTGATTATTTTTAATATAGATGATTATGGTGGCGTCTTCTGGGTAATTTCTGTTTATTGATATTATTTTATTTAATTGATTATTTTATTTAAAAATCTTTTTAAGGACTAATGTAAAAAATAAACAACTTGTTGAATAATTTCATGCCTCAATTTGTGTATAACAAACAGCATATATTAGACAATTAGCTTTCCAAGTACTAGAGTGCTAACAAATAGTTTGTACCAGAAATATGGTATTCTAAATAAAGGGTTACTGTATCCCTCCTGCCACAATGGTATACATAATAGAGTATTAGTTACGATCCCGGCAACACTCGGAAGTCTAAAAAACTGTGTGGTTGACACAGTGGGGCGCTGCTTTTCGGCAGCACATGGGTAGTGTCGCACAGGCATAGACAACAGGGGCTGGCTATACTAGTTTGAAATTTAATGAAAGTGTGAAAGATACTTTTTCTCATAGTATAACAGATTAAAACTGAAATCCATTACAAAACGTGGAACATTTTTCTAAAAATTAATAACTTCGAGTATATTTCAATTGGAATAATTTTATAATTCGAAATAGATTAAGTTTGATTCATATAATCAATATTTTAATAATTGAAACTGCTTAAAAAAATGTGTGAGTTAATTCTGAATCAATATTGAAATGAATGCCACATTTTCAGTTACTTAACACCCTTTGTCAAAAGGAAATAGTGAAATGAAATAAACTTGATTACAATTCAGATTTTATAAATTTTAAGTTATAAAACTATAGTAATGTTATTACTGATTACGGAAAATTTAATTGATTGTATAATATTATCGGATATATATATAATAATATATATATTGAAAACAAGGACCTTTATATATGCACAAGTTGCACCGAATAAAATCATAAAACACTCCACTGATATAAATTAATTATGTATACATAATCATAATACCTCAACGGGGCACAGAAAACACATAAAAATAATCCTACATCATTTAGATGTCAATAAAAAATTATATTATTTAGGAAAAGTTAAAAAATGATCACATTTTTGCCTGGTCTTAAATAATAATTTGTGGCTTTAAAGCCGTGAAAAGACATAAATATTTTAATTCGATTATTTCAACCTCCATTGCAGAGTCCACCAGATAAATTATTTATCCAATTCTGATAAAGCAAATAAACATGTTTTATTTGTTTTTTTATAATCCAACCATTACATGATTGTTTATCCACAAAGGTTTTTATTTATGAATATGTTGTATTATAATATATTTTCCCATTTTTTAAGAACAGACCAATGTCCCAAAAATAAAATTTAAGCATAAAAAATATTTTTAAGATATTGCTCTTTGATTAAAAATAAAGTGAAAATAAATGTATTTTATTCAATCTGTTGATTAACAGTAATCTTATATTAGACTATTAATTAAATTAAAACATTATTACAATTAAAAATTAGTCATTTTTATGTGGACTCTGTGCCGCGTCGAGCAAACACGAACAAAATATAATCAAATGTTCTTTATCACTGCTAAAAATAAACATCCTGTAACAGTATCACAAATACAATTAGATGAAAATTCTCTACTTGCTTCTCGAATTTATTATTGGTGTATTTAAAAAATGCCATTTATAATAGTCAAGTTTATTTTGAATATTATATATTTTATTTAACGTCAAGACAGGGTTTTTGGAAACAAAAATGTTTGTAAACATGTTGATTGAATTGATAAGATTACATGAAAGAGGTCACATTCCAGTTGTCCTTCTAAATGCATCGATTAAAAATATGGTTATATTTACATTCACTTATGTTTTTTGAAATAGGATTCCTTGAAGTTGTATAAGAAATGCCTTTCAAATTAGAGGCAGAATTAGAAAGTCATAAAATACGAGATGTCTATCTTTGTATGAACTGTGTAAAGAGTAAAAAAATGACACAATCGATTTGAATACATGACATTGAAAGACATCCTAACTGCAACACTTAACATATTATTATAAAATTCTTTTGATCACCTTCAATTATTGATAGACTGAGAAGGTTAAGAAGAACTATATGATTAAGTATAGCAAAAGGAAGTCAGTTAGCGGACTGTCACCAAGAATGGCGTATTAAGATATTTGAGCTTACCAGAGCTTTTAATTCCCTTTAAAAAAACGCAAAAAATATAATTGGACACAGTGGATGATTATTTGTCAAACATATCATTGTTGAGACTACTCGACGACCTGTAAGGAGATACATCAACGTCTTGCCAATTTTAAGAATGTAATGAGAAGAAAAAGTCCCCCGAGAAATATTACCCTGATGGTATTTCGGGTTAATCACCCAACCTCTTTAAAAAATATTATCCCCACCAGATAGATTTTGACACAATGAACTCAGTTAAAGTAAGATCTTCAGATTACGATGCATGCATTATATTCGACTGAAGTTTACGATGCGGACTACTCAAGGTGAATGTTGTTTACTGTTTTGATTGTATATAGTTTGTGTACTTCAAAATCGAGATTGGATAATATTATTATGTTGTTAAGAGTAATTTAGATGATGGGAAGTCTTAAATGTGATGAAAAGGTAGATTCCATTAGAGTGAGGGAAGAATCTACATTTACCAAAATTAAAAAAGACAACAAGTGCCAATAAAACGGCTGCAACTTTTTAAGATTTTTTCAATTTCGGCACTTTTGCCTTTTTTATTTCTAGTATTCCCTCAGTGCTCGGGAGCCTCTGGGGGCACGTCAGGGGCCAGGGCCCCAGGTGGGGTGCGGCCGGGCCTTGGTGATCATGACGAGCTGCTGTTGTCGCCGTTGTCGTGGAAGTTGTTTCCGTTGACCGAGAACGGCGCCCCCAAGCCGTACAAGTGGCCGCTAGAGCTCTCGATGTTGTCATCAAAGAAAATCTGAAATACGGTAACAGACAATTAATACAAAATAATTGACCAATGTGATTGGAACCTTATTCTATCTTAGAATTGATTGTCTCTACGACACCAGACTTGAACACATTATTCCAATTGTTTAGTACATTGACGTTAACCCATTCAATGCGTTTGACGTCTATAGCAGTCATGAGCTTTACTTGGAATTTGTAGTCTCATATTACAGCTTTATTCTACTGTTGTAATATTCAAAATTAACTTTACAACTGAATATAAAAATAATGGATTCCAGTCGAAAAATATAAGCAATATCTGATATAATTGTTTACGAGATTTTTATTTATTATTATTATTATATTAGTATTTGTATAGCGCTCTTTTATGACCGAATGATCATTCCAAAAGCACTTCTTTGCCTCTCTGAGTAAAAAGGTGGGTCTTGAGTCTGCTTCTGAAGGATGCCTACTTTTGAATCTAGAGAATGAAGAAAATTATGACAAAAACCCGGAGTTCACTCGAGAGGCGACCGTCGCCGTTGGGCGCCAGGCTGATTATATATATATATACATATAATAGATTACGTTTCCACCGCTCGTAACGTACTGGCATGTCCTAGTGAAAGAGTTCGCGCCTGTTGTATGTTGCAATATTAAAAAGCTACTTTCTCGGTTACAAGTTAATTGACTTTGTTTACCTCTTTGATCTTGAAGAAAGCCATGCCGGTGAGCAGGGAGTCTGAACCGGCCTGATGTTGGGGTCCCACTACGCGCAACTCCAGCTGATCAGCCACCTCCTGCAGCCCACCCTTCAGGTTCTTGCACAACTTCATGAGGTACTGGAAACCAGGATCAAACAACATCAATATAAGAGTCATAAGACAAGACAGATCGCTTCACCTTCGCGATCATGACCTATATGAGTAGTTGCACCTCTAAGATAGATCGATACGATAAAAACGACGGGCTAATTTCACACGGGTTCCTCCTAAATGGTGGTAAATTAGCTCTACAATTAGGGAGTAAATTTTTAAGTTCCAAGGAGTGAAACATGTGATTGAAAACAAGATTCATTAGTAATTTCATTTCATCAAGAAACATTGTGAAGTTTGCTGTTTTAGATTTTTGTTGTTGTTAAAAATAGACAAATGTCATAGAATTAAAATATAACACAGTTTTTCAATTAGGTTAGAAGTAAGGTTAAAAATGGAACACTTCACATTGATGTATGAGAAATTTTAACTAGTTTGGGGAAATTAAAACATATTAGGTGCTGAGGCAGTGTGATTGAGCAACTAAGCTCTATTAAAATAATTATTATAATAATTGGAGGATGCAATGTACGCTGACACTTTGTGGTTATTATTGTAATGCAATCGATAGTTGTATACTGACCTTGACATCGTAAACGGCGGGAAAGTATAGTCTTAGACATTCAAAAAATTCACTCTCATCTGGTGGAAGTTTCTGGTCTGTGAGAAGCTTCAGAAGATAACCAAAGTCGTAGCCAGAGTGGAAGCTCAGCCACTTGATGTTATCAATCAGAACTATTCCTGAAAAAAATATTCAAACTTATTTTAACAAACGGTATGAAATGTAATGCTTGAAGTCGTATGCTTGAAATACAATTTTGGTATGTTTTTTTAAGACTCAAGCCCTTTTTTTATTAACTTAATGAATATTCTTTGCATGTAATTACGAGAACTCTTTTGTTTTAATAAAAGGAAATTGATTTAAAATAATTATCATTCCAAAAATCGAGATAATTATACAATCTGGGTGTAAAAATGTGGGACAGCCAAAGATTTTATTTATTTCTTCTTCAGCTTCTTTTTATTGTTGTCTAAAAAATTTGAGCAGAATTTTAACTTGACAATTTGAATTTCAAAAGAAAAAGAAAATGTAAATATAACCGCAAAAGTCTCCTTATTACACTTTTTTATTTTAAATAAATACAGCAAAATCACCAAATGAGTATTTATTAATTACTTTTAAAAAAAAAAAAAGTTTTTGGTTTTAGAAAGTAATTGTTAGCCCTGTAAGTAATCATATAAAAATCGGATATTGATATAGTTAAACCTTTGGTAACTATGCATCGATTATTCGACAGTCGATTCTCGTGCGAAAAAGACAAAGCGTCGAATATTTGACACTCATCTATTTTTTTTTAAGGTTTATATATCAACCAGCTATGGATTTTTTTTGTTAGTTTAAAATAAAATGTGCGTTATAGGAGGGTCTACTGTATTAAATTGATATTTAAGTAATTTTTGTAGTGTACCTGGCGTCATGAGTAGTTCCGCAAAGTCTTGGGGTTCGATTCCATCTTCTTCATGCTTTCTGAACTGGAGGCCCGAATTTTGTAATAGGTCTATGGAATCTTGAGCATACATGTCTTCTCTGCAAAGTTAATCAAAAATAAATTGATATAATAATATTTTTTGGATTATCACGCAGCTTACTGTGATATCATCAAAATCCTGAATTAATTAAGTAAAATAAAATGTGTACTTGTTCACCTTAGGGTCCTTAATTATTATTATATTAAATTTAATGGCATATATCATCATAACCTGGCAGCACTGATTCATTTATTATTCATGATAAAAAGAAAAAATCCAGAAGTAATGTAATGGTAATATAACTTTTTATCAAAACTATAATTGTTCGAGTAAAAATTTAAATACTTTTACTATTTACGTGAAATTTAATCTTATTTATATATTTGAAATAGACAACAAGTCGCATCAGAGGATTTCATTACTCCAAAGGAAGGTCTCCCAACTGGCAAGAACCTTGACTGGCGGACCTGGAAATCTCTGAATAGATTAAGAAGTTGGTAGAACAAAGGACAACCTTGAGCGGTGGGGAATGCTTCGGCAGGGAGAGTCGTTATTGTGCGACTGCAGACACCTGCAGACCGCCTCACACCTAAGATCCTGCTCAAAGTGCCCAACAAGCACTGGGCGCATTTGCAAATGCACACTTCAAAGCTAGGCAACAAACGGGCTATCAATGTTGCAAGATACTGGGCAGAAATAATCTAACGTCGCTGACACGAAGAAGAAGAATATTAGAAATAGAGATGTCATATTTATATCCGAGCGTACATTGTGTGAATTTTATATAAATTGGACTATAAAGCAAACTATTAGCAATATTTCAATGTTTTTTCACATGAAAATGTAACAGACAGAATATTGAATATCAAATTATTTTTAATTGGTCTTATAAAGGCTTCAATGATTAAATTACATCAAGGTGACTGCATGTTAAAAGATATATTACACTCACTGTAAATTAAATTTAAAATTGAACTGCCACGTTGTATATCCGGAGGGTGTTTTTCCATTCTCGTCCATGAGCGTGAGACCCAGCTGGATGATCCTTAACAAGTCCACATTACATCTGCAAATATATCATAATTAATACTGGAAAACATAACATGGACAATAATAACATAATATTATTATTCTCGATATGGTTTAAAACTGTCTTATATCGTATGAAAAGAACAAACAATAATTGCATATTGTTTGCACATGATTATGAAAGTGGCGCAAGGCATGTTTCATTCGATCTGAGATGTTCAAAGGTTTGTGTTCTGATGTTGGTTGAAAAATGATGAAAGTGAGAACTTAGTGTTGCATAAAATGCTATAATTAGATTTATTAAATTTATGATGCATGAAGATTATATTAATTCACAACAATGTGGACTGAAATAAACAGATAAATATTTTTTTAACAATTTCTTGATTTACGCCACATTTATTATTATGGGAATATATTGATATCAGCTTGATGTTGCTCTTTTAAGCTGATGCCGAAAAGCCTTGAAAAACAATCTTTCGTCTTTTATTATTGTTCGCTCGCCTGGCATGCACATCTAATAATGTTAGTTTTAATTATATATAAAATTACACGGCGTTTGCATATGCCATTTTATTTGCTATGACGGTTGCTCCATTTCATGTTGGTGCAACTGTCATCTTTAATTTGCTTTTTTGCCATGATTGTCTTGGCGGCGCTGGATGTTACAGTGTTCCGGCAGTTGTCAGTTAACGAAGAAATCAAGTTTTTAATAAAAATAAATGCGAATTGTGCTACAAAAACAAGTTCTTTGTGTTGTTAATCTGCTCCTGCATCCTTCTACCACGCGGCCACGTGACGAACCCGCGACTTGTCGTCCTTTTAAAGACAGGGAATGTCAATATATTTACCAGATACATAAATTTATGATTTATCTCCCATTTTTTGATTTAAAAAATGGGTCTTTTTTACTTTGGTTACTATAAATACAAGTTTTTTTTATCCAAACCT
This sequence comes from Glossosoma conforme, assembly GCA_022606575.1. Lineage (NCBI taxonomy): Eukaryota > Metazoa > Arthropoda > Insecta > Trichoptera > Glossosomatidae > Glossosoma > Glossosoma conforme. The sequence continues at coordinate 6,382 of JAGTXR010000199.1, read as the reverse complement.
ACTATAAATCAATGCACAGATATCGGTAAAAATTCACTGATATTAAATCAAAAACATAAAATTGCAGTGTTGTATGAAAAATAACTGTTACAAAATAAATCACGAGCTCTCATTCTAGAGTGGCCATTGACAAATGTAAATAATTTCATTTTCCATGAGGCCTTGTGAAATGATTGTTAATTAACATTTTTAATTGACCAGTTTTATTAAGTAAAAGGTTAGAGTACCTGAGGAGTTGGTACTGGTAGTCGGCCGTGGATCGGAACTCTCCGATGGGTCGTGCTACAACCCCGGGGAACTCCGTGTCCATGGCCACCCAGTGGTACTTCTTCACCACCTGCAAACAAGAACGAATCAATTTAAAATATATGCATGTCGCAATGTCGATCACTACTATCACAAAAGAATGGCAAGTATACATTATTAACCCATTCACTGTGTATGTCGTCTATAGCGGTCATAAGCTTTCCATAGAATTTATAGCATTATATTACAGCATTATTCTACGGTTGTAATGTTCAAAATTAACGTAATATATAAATAAATTTAAAGTATATTCTATATGTTTTTTCAACATTTTCAGCATTCACTTTGAGATCTATTATTAAGTAAAAATATTTATTTATTCACCTTGTTTTTACACGGATCACGTAAGATAAGTTCTCTATTAGGAGACTGCAGTATCGACTAGGAGACTGCAGTTTCGATAGACACACCCCTACCCCCTCTCCTACATAAAATAGATTTGACCACTTATAAAGTACTATCGCAGCTCAGTTATCTCTTAAAAAGTGATGGATTGAGAAAGGCTACGAGTTAGTTGAAACTGCAGTCTCTTAATAGAGAACTTATCTTACGTGATTCATGTAAAAACTAGATAAATATTTGTAATATTTCTATATAATTTGCCCACATATTTATTTAAAATCTACCAAAAAGGCGCTGCGTTCTGAAGAATAACCGCTTCTCACATTTTTTAAATTTATTTGATTAGTTTATGACATGTACAAAATAAAAGAAGTTTTAATAATTTTGAGAAGAAAATAATATTTTGATAATTCAGTAATAATATTAAACCAGACCAGAATAAAGTTATTCTTGGTCTTAGTTTGTTTTGCAACAGTTTATTGCAAAATACATGTTATTAGAAAGGGTAAGAAGGTGAAGCAAATAAGCAAATAAGAAACCGCAATGACTTTATAAATAATTTGATTTATATGACTATAATCCAATAAAAGTATAAACTTATAATATTGATTTCATTAATATAAATAACTTTTAAGGTTTGAATATGTAGGTATCAGAAAAAATAAATTCATAGATTTTTAAGTTACTAGAAGCAATGTGTAAAAGTTGAAATCATAGTCAATCACATTTTAAAAATGATTAAGCCAATGTTTTTCAAATTGTTTGATATTTTACCTGTCTTATGGTCCGGAACTCATCTTCTAGGTTATGTTTCCATACATCTTTGATCCCACACTCTTCATTCGAGGGAATGCCGATGCCACTCACTGAAGGCATTGCCTGAAAAACAAATGAAAAAAAATAACCAAAGTGCAAGTTAAGACAAAAAAGGAAAGTATTTTAACCTCTTTACCAAACGTCTTCAGCGGACAAACTTTACACTGAGTTTAGAACCTCATATAACAACATTGTTCTACTATAATGTTCAAAATCCGTTGAATATGAAAAACAATGTATTAAACGGATAAGTAATATATTTAGCTGCTTGAAAATACATTTAAAATCAATTGACTAATCCACCAAAAATGCAATGCATACTCAAGGTTAACATTGAAAATATAGGAAGAAAAAACTGCAGACAACTGTTTTTTAGCATGATTATGTAATGCATTGTCGGTAAATAGAGGATTTTTTTGCTAGAAAATTGAAAGTAATGGTGAAAATTGATATAAAATAAGTAAAAAAATTGAATCACAGTAATTTGCCAGTTTTCAATTTCAATTTCAATTTAATTTTTTTCCTTGCAGAAACATTACAAATTTTATCAACTCAATTCATTTCTAAAGTACAATAATAATTCAATAAAAAATATAATTTATACAAACAACAACACCATTACGTGTGCTCGAGAAGACCCTGCCATTTCGTAATACAAATCTTTTAAACATATTTCGATGTCATCTGGTATCAAAGTGGGAGATTATGGCCATCACAAGCACAACAATAGTGACATCATCTGCCAAGTCCTTTGCTATGACTCAACACACTATGTCACAAAATTCTGTTAATTATATATTCTTCAGTCAACGGTTCCGTAATATAAATAATGGGGAGTTTTAAAAGATACAGCTTTAATGTATGTTCACCCGCTTCAACAACTCACATGAGAGCATCTATTAATAAGTGGCATATAGACAGTCAACTGTAGGATGGATATTTATGAAATTTAAATAAAGTATTGGTAATATTTCAGCGGTGATTACAGCATAAAACAAGTAATTGTTGCTACACGTATGATATCTATAGGTGTCATAATCTTTACATGGAATTCGTTGCCTTATATTAAAGCATTATTCTACTGTTATGCCTAAAATTAGCTGTATATAAATTAGGATTAAATTCCAGGCGAAAACTATATGTAACAACTGATATGTTTGTTTACTGGAACAAAAAGGCACTGCGGTCAAAATGTTAATGCTTCATACTATATGTAATTATTTATTCTAATGCTTATATTAAAAGATTGTTATGAAAATAAAACCACACATCGAAAACACGTAATAAATATTATATTTTTCATTTACCGACTGTTTTTGGAAGTCTGAACGCCCTATGTAAGCGAGAGATAACACTAAGGTGAGCACAAAATATATACTAGCCTTCTTTTTCGTTTGTCTCTCATTCTTTTTAACAGGCATCATTACAAAAAAAGCCTCGTAAATGATAATGTTCCACCTAAAAGACACGTCTAGAGCGCACAAATATCGACAGCACACTAAAATGAATCATTTGGCAAAGTACATTTCTTTGTAACATCAAATATTATTATATTTCATAATTATTATTGCAGCTTAGCAGTTCTCAAATTCAACGCCAGCGATATTATTATTATGAAGTCCATACGGTGCACAAGTATTATTTCCGAGAATCGTGTTTGACAAAGAAGCAGAACTCCCAGGGTGTCGTATTTCAATACATCAGAAATATATATTACTATGAGATTAGCAATCTAATGTTTCATCAATGCTATTGCAAATAAGTACACGTGCCAACTACATTATAGTTATTGATATATGTTACATTTTAATATATTATTAGTACCAAGGGGTAATATCCAAAAGTAAAAGCGAAAGATAAAGGTGCCCGATTGTCATGTAAAAAGTCAATAGATGGATCCTGGTAAAGCTTAAAAGAAAATGCTTTGAATTTATTAAAAATCTACCAATGATCTTTATTTATCCTTCCTTTTCCATTTAAATGTTAATAGTAATGGTGATGTTTTAAAAATGTAGGATCATCAGTTTTAGTTGAATGCTGTCCTAGATATGGCCAATTGAACAAATTTAATGATTTCGCATAAAAACATTAGTGGTTTGAGCAAGTGAGTTTCCCTCACGTGATAATATGACTGCATTTAAATGACATTGATTTAAAAAAAAAAAACATATAGATCATTGATAATGAACACTTTATTTTAAATAATAATTTGAGTGATGCACTTAGCTACAAAAACATGATATTTTACCTGTTAACCGGGTATGACGTAATATTCCGCCATTCCAAGAAGGTAACTGTAGCGGGTATGACGATATATTCCGTCAAGACACTTTAACAATTAAAATTTAAATTACACTCTAACAGGCGTGACGAGCTACGGCTTATTGTTTGTTCATCATATACCATGTACATCTAGGCATCGAGTTGCACGGACTCGCCCCGTGTTTTCTTTTTAACATTAGCAAAATTTAATGCCCCGGTTAACAGGTAAATAGAAGCCAGGCTATTAATGTTACCAAAATTGTTGAACACGCTAGGCATCCAAATACTCATTTCACTACCCGAATATCAAGCTTTTTTAAAACAACTACTCAAATACTCGATCAAGATTTTCTTATAATGAAATATAATTGAAATGTAAATGAAAGACATTTTACATTAATAACGATTCTATAACAAATTATATCCATCAAAGTTAAAAAATAAAAATAATAAGAAATTACATTTCATTGTACACACATACATTAATTAAAATGAAAAATTATCAATCTTATTAGCAACTTTGTATATAAAGAAGTATTTTAAAAATAAAAAGCATTTAATTCAAAAATTATTTCGGCCGTTGTCATTGCTGAACAGCGGGTATCGCAGGGCTGCTACACAGAAAAAATCTAAGAAATACGTCACTCGCTTATTTTTGCAGGTTTTGATTTATCTCTTACAGCAATCAATATTTTTTATTGATCCGATATTAAAAAAAAAAAAACTTTTTTTTTAAATTAAATTTAACTGTCATACCAAAATTAGATTCTTTTGAAAAGTTCGGATATTTTGTGAAGGAAAGCGGTCCGTTTGGGCTACCTGCATTTAGGCAATGCCATTATTGTTAAAAAACAAAAATCTTCCGTGAAAGATAAGTTTGTTAAGCCGATGCAGCTGCATTGGTTGGGTCAAAATGTACAAAAAATAATAAATAATTAAAAAAAATATGAATAAGACCTGGTACTCGACCAAAAATTACTCAAGTGTGGAGTATATCAAAATGGATCGATTACCTGGGTACTCGATATTGAGTATGCTCGAGCTGGATGCCTTACAAGGTTGCACTAGAAGAAATTTTGTGAATAGCCAATGGGATCTGGCTATAATTGGTCATGTATATTCACCTGTCTGAGGGGTTCAAAGTGGGCGGATTCCTGCGGCCCGGCGAGCCCTGCGCTCCACTTTGCGCCGGGGGAACCTGCCAGGGAGCCGCGCAGCCCCCCCAGTTCCGACACCTTGTCGATATTTGCTTGCAGTATCGCGTGATCTGAGATGTCCAAGTCGGATTTAATCTTCATTGGTTATGTTGCAAAACTGAAACCATAGACAATGTCATTATTAGTCATCAATTTATGATATGAAAATAGATACCAAAGTAAATCACCAAAGATATTGGTTGATCATTGTGGATACATTTTATTAACCAACTCAATAATTATGGAATTGATTTATCAATCTCTATAACATGTTTATAATAGTGTAATAGCATATCCAGAGACTTATAGCTTTAATGTAAAGCGCTTCCTTACAAAGGCAGTAGCCGCAGGTTTATCCTGGGCAAAGCTTCAAATAATTATTTTAAAATTATTTATTAGCTCAATAAATAATACAGTTGGTTTTAAATTGATAACTTACCTGAAAATTTCAATAAAACTTGATATAAAGAACCATTATGGTAAAGGAGTAACGCTCACAATGAGAAAAATATCAAAGGAACATTATCTGTCAATAATAACATAGTATTGATTTTATGAAAGCAAGATACAATAATGAAGATTTACTAAATATAATATTATGTATGTTTTAGGACACGTTCTAGCAAATAAACTAAAGTTAATATTCCTGACTTTTTCTGTTGCAGGATTTGGGTATGCTGGAGAATGACTTTAAAAATACATTTTTGTTTTTAGTGAGCAGAGATAATGTGCATCAAGCAGTGTCTTAATAATTTATCATGGAGCTTCATAAGTGTTTTTGTTTATTCTATCATGGTTCATTGTTGTCTCATTAAGATATTTTATATTCACATTGCATCATTATGTACTTTTTGTAACCTGTAAGACGATGCATACCACGATGACTTGGTAAGGTCAGATATTGTTTGTATAAAAATAATCAGCTTGAAATACAGGATAGACCAGGGAACACAAAGCATTGTCTGTCTACAAGTTAGGTATTACAAAATTGTAATATCACTGATAATATTTATCAATTTAGGTGATTAAAGCCTTTCTTCAATGATATACGAGTAGACAGTGTTATTAAAAACTAGGATATTACAAAAAGTTTTGAATATTGATCGTTTGAAACTGTGTGTGAAACGATCTGACATTTGAGGTTAGGTATGGAAGACTAGCAAATTTAATACCAAAGACACTTATTTGAAAATCCACAATACACGATGAAGTTAAGTAAAAAATATGCCCATAATAGTAACCTGGACAATTAGAAATCAATGCAAAAATATATTTTTTAAATGTAGTTTTTGGAAAAAAATTGAGGTGTAGATACTAGGATATAAAATATTTGTTAAAATCTACAAATTTACACTGATAGTCGTTTTAAAATTTAAATGAAAAATATTCAGTATTTTTCGTTGAAAGCACGAATGATAAAAAAATAGTTACAATTAAATAAGACAATGCGATGTCTGACA